>VWZW01003815.1:0-263082 GCA_013397115.1 Edolisoma coerulescens
GATAGGATGTGTGGGAATGGTTCCAAGCTGCACCAGGATAGATTTAGACTGGGCGTTAGGAAGCAGTTCTTTACCGAGAGGGTCGTCAAACCCTGGAAAATGCTTCTTAGAGAGGTGACCAATGCTCCCAGCCTGTCAGTGTTTAAGAGGCCTTTGGTCAGTGCCCTTAACAGCATGCTTCAGCTTTTGGTCAGCCCTGAAATGATCAGGCAGTCAGACTATAAATGATGATTTTAGGTCCCTTCCAACTAAAATAGTATGTTCCATTCTATTCCTAGGAATAGCATGAAATTCTATTCTGTTTGACTTCAGGGGAGCTGTATTAGGCAAAATGTGGGCCCTTTATGGTATTGTCTCTAGGCTGTATTGACTATTTATTTCATTTCCTATTCTCACCTGTTACCATTGCCCTTTGAAGTAGATCGTTTTCACTGGGTTGGATTGCCACCATTCAAAAGCATGAGCACCTCTCTTCGGCTGCTTTGTTTTACCCTTGATCCCATTTAACACCTTTCTTCTTTAACATGCAGCAAGTTCTAAAAATACGAATACGTTGAAAGCATGTGAGAGATAAGGCTGTTTGTGAAAACTACCAGTACTGTCATTTGAGATGCTTCAGATGACCACTGCATTCACCTTCATGTTACTATGTCATGGTAGTCCTGCTTAGCCATTCTCTCACTCACTCATTCACTACCTTGACAGCCCAAAATCCCATGGAACTACTTGCCAGCTAAGGTAAGAATATTTAACACCGGTTTTTGCACAGGCAGTTCTGGACCTTCAGTGAGATAAGGACAAATTAATCTAGCCTATATATATAGCCTATATAGATTCACTGTTAGGGTAATGTGGATTTTCTTGAAATTCCTCATACTACAAAGTGCTTTAGGTAGCCATTCCAGAGCTTTTTAAGAAATTTATTCAGTAAAGATTCCACACAAGTCAGTAGGGTTAAATTTGACTTCAGGTGCTGGCCAGAATTCCTTGCAAAGTTATGGAGATACCCATGGAGTAATGAATTCTCTTTGTGTGCTTTTCTACCACTGAATTTAGATTTGACTTTAAAGCCAAATCTCATCGTGTTTGCTTCTTCCTCCTGTTTTTAGCGAATGCCACTTGCTTGGCCCTTGTGAGTCTACAGCCTATCTTTTTATAGTGGTTGACAGAGCTATTGGTCACATTTGTCACCCTTCTCTTAAAGGATACTGAGGAGCAGCAATTTTCATTCTCCTGCTTTTGTTATGGCTCTGGCTACAGCATCCAGATTGATTGGGTGGAGGAGACTCATGCATTGTCAAGCCAAGCAACTCTGACTGTATTTTTGCCCTAGTACAGCTGTCTGAGTATTAAAAAGGATGTTATGCGCATTTACGGTTGAACTGTGTACTTATTCCTCACACAGACACAGAGTTATTTTGCTTCTCCCAGAATGATGTGGCCTTTCAATATAGAGAGAGCTACAGCCCTCCTTATTTTTTAAAATGATGGGTTATTCATTAAGAAGAATGTAAGATGTGGGTTTGGAAACATGTTATCTGTCAATAGTCCTTTAACTTTTAGCCTCAGCTTTCCCTGTGTCTTTAGCCAAACAATTTTACTATCCTACCTCAGTGAGCCTTATCTGTAAAAGAAGAATTAGTTATCTCTGAATTTCAAAGGAGTGTTGTAAGGATTAATTTGCTACGCTTTCCGTTGAATGTTTTGGAAAATTATAGATGCTAAGTAAGTATTGTTGTTTCTAAAGCATTTTTGTTTTGTGAATTTTCTCTGAAATATAGCATTTTTATGCTAGGAATATTTATATTGTGGACACTTTTTCTTAAAACAATATGCATTTAATTTGCCTCTGTGACACACTACATAATATGAACTTTATTAATAAATTGCTCAAAGTATTACTGACAAAAGACTGAATTCAGAAACCCTCAGTATCTTACAGTCCCCTGAAATGCCTCGTTATTTAGCAATACTTAATCAAATTAATCTGCAGTAAATCTCTCTGTGTCGTTAAAATTCTCCTAGGCATTCACATTATTTCTAGGGACTTTGAAGTAGAAAAGGTTTTGGATTTGTTTGGGGTTTTGGTGGTTTTTTATGTGTTATATTGAGGAAAGAAAAAATAATTCGATAGACATGTTTCACAGAGATACATCATTAAAAACAAGTCTGTCTAGCAAAACTAGAATAATGTATTGCTGTCTCTGTTTCACATTTACGTTCTGCTTGACACAAGATAGCTTTGCTCATTTCCCACTTTGAGAGGTCTTAAAGCTTTTTTATAATTTTGATGAAATCAGATTTTTTTCGTATTTATCTCTACCATGCAGAAACAAAAGGCAGTTGTTTTGGATACACTGTACTGAGTTCAGTGAACCTGGTGGAGCTGCGCCGAGGATTGATGGCTACCCAAAATGTTCAGACTTTCTGTGTGGAGCACAGCACAAAACTTCAGGGTTTCTCATGGAATCCCAGCTCCCCGAGTCATGTGAACATGCTGGAATCACAACTGTTTAATGAGGTTTATTTTTAAAGCACAGAAAGTAAAAAAATAGAACAACCACACACAGCAAATCAAAGAAAGTTGTACAGAATGCTCTTCTATATTTATTACTGGGTTTAAAATACTAAAATCTAAGATCTGGAGGTTTTTTTTCAGACTGCACATGATGAAACTAGCAAGAAAAAGCTTCTGATTCTTCAGTAAATGTTGATCCCCTTAATGAGAGTCCACCATGCATTTCTAAGCTGTTGTTATAAGCAGCTAACCTGGGTCACGACCTAGATGAGGCTGGAGACTGAAAAATTCAGTTGAGGGGAGAACTCTTTACTGGAGCAGACAAGCATAGACAGTTCAAGATGAAACTGGATGATGCTTTGTGTCAGGTTACCAAGGATGTTCATGAGATGACCATTAGGTGTTGCTTTCCTAAACTGTTCAGAGTAGCACCAGTCGGCTTGACTTGCTGCTTCCCATTCAGCTAGTGATTTATAGGGGGTTACTGTGGTGCACACTGTTGTCTTTTTCACAAGACAGGTAATAGATTTTGATTCAGATCTCTATTTGATGGACTTTACTCTGGGTTTAAGCTCCCCTTTTTCTCTTTATTGTAAAGGTTTCTGTTGAAAAATGAGATACAAAGTTAAACCAGTGCTGTATGTCCCTTCCAGAGGCTAATAGTTTTAGGACAGTAAAATTACAGAAATCAGTATGTTGTCAGCTTTCTGCTTTGTCCCTTTTCATACATGCCAATTTTCATTCAGATTAGAGTCCAACACCAAATCCATCCCATCACTGAATATCACCTGAGTTTGGGGACTCTCACATTAAAATATTCGGCAACCCAAGTGGACTTCAACAGCATTTTCTTTTTTCTGTTTTTATTGTGAATGTTAATTTCCTGCAGGGTTCCCTGCATGTGCTTTGCAGGGGATAAGTGGAAAGGGTAAGGAAAGGGCAGCTTGCTCAAGAGACAAGAGTGTCAGCATGATGTCATACTCAAAGTGGAAAGGTTTTCAGAGAGAAAAAAGATGCAGCAATCCCAAGAGACAGCCAGGCCCCTGCTAAATTGTTGTGTGCTGGGAGATCAGCCCACATTTGTATCACTGTGTCCACAAACATCACCAGCTTAGAATGAGCAAAAAACCTCACATAAATGGCAGGGCCAGGTATGTGCCTTCCCTTCCAGTAGCACCTCTTTTTCCTGACCTTATTTTCCAGTGCATGATATTAAACTATTAGAGAGCAACCAAAGGAGGGCAACAAGGAGGGTGAAGGGCCTTGAGGGGAAGCTGTATGAGGAGTGGCTGAGGTTGTTTGGTCTGTTCAGCCTGGAGAAGACTGAGGGGAGACCTCGTGAGGGGAAGAGGAGGGGCAGGCACTGATCTCTTCCCTGTGGTGCCCAGTGACAGGACCCAAGAGAATGGCCTGAAGTTGTGACAGGGAAGGTCTATGTTGAAAATCAGGAAAAGGTTCTTCACTCAAAGGGTGGTTGGGCACTGGAACAGGCTCCCCAGGGAAAGTGGTCACAGCACCAAGCCTGACAGAGTTCAAGAAGCATTTCAACAATGCTCTCAGGCACATGGGGTGATTCTTGGGGTGTCCTGTGCAGGGCCAGGAGTTGGAGTCGCTGATCCTTGTGGATCCCTTCCAACTCAGCATATTCTGTGATTCTATGGTCACAGCTGTCAGCCACCCCTCAGCTCCCTCCTCAGTGAGGATGGCAGTACATAGTGATTAGGGGAGCACTTTGGAAAGCTGAAAGATTTGTATTTGAAAGTGCTTCAGGCTGGATTGGCTCAGAAGGAAGGTTTCAGAAGAACACATACAACAGACCTGAGGAGCTGCCCGTTCCCACTGTGGGTTTGCACACCTCTGTCAGTGCCTCTTCCATCAAGATTCTGGTCTTTGGCTGGCTCTTGCATGCATTTTGGCAGCATCAGTAATAGCCCTGACCATAAGGAGAATTACAAACAAGAGCTACGTTATGCAGGAACTTGCCTGCAGAGACAAGACTGCTGATAGCAATACATATTTGGTGTGGGGCATGGGGGAGGGGAAATGCTGAGAAAAAAGAAGTAACAATTACACAAATCTGTTGCATTACACTGTAAAATCAGTGAAGTGGTAAAAATAAAACTGGCTACCTCATTACATAACTTAAATAGAAGAAAACAAATAATAAGCAAAACTGATCAGGAAAGAAATATGACAGGCAATTTGTGAAAGAAGTTGAAAGTCATGTAGAAGCAGTTTATCAACTGAAGCAAGAAAGCATATCTGTTCCTGAGGATTTAGGGGGCCCTAAGGAATATGTCTAACCACATGGACAGCATCCACCAGAAATGGGAATCTTTTTATTGGGCCTCACATCCTAGCACCACACCTGGCTGTGCAGATGGGACATCCAAGCCATTAGCTGCAGAGTCTCTCATTATGCATCACTTAGATGCACCACAGCAATGAATGAAATGCTCCTTAAGCTTAGTCAGGGGCAGATGAAGGACCATCTTGGACTAGGTTTTAAATCAAGTGCAAATTCCATTGTTGATCCCACCATGACAAAGTCCAAGATCTCTCTGAGCTTCACTTGCATTTATAAACAATACCACTCTAATTTTCTTGTGTCCTGCACGATACTTTCCCAAACATTATGATGGAGCTGGTCTAACCCAAAATCTCGTATCCAAATATTTTTATCAGATTCCTTTAAGCTTTATGAAACTCTGAGATGTTCTCCTTTGAACCTTAGGTATTGAACCTGAATTTGAATTTTAAATTTTCCACTATTTTTTTACTACTGAAACTGTTGGCCCCCCAAATCTGATACACTCGCATTCATATATATCCTCCTCTTCCCAGTATCCGTTTCCTTCTTGCAGGTGTGTTGCAGCCTGTTTGCCTGCTTATTTTGAACTCCATGTACTGAGGGGTTCCTCTCAAACTTAGGTGAGATTTACATTACTCCATAACTCATAGAGTTTTTCTGTGACAGCAAGCCCTAGGAGAGTGCACACTGGGAGAGTTACAAGCTACTACTTACACAGAGATAGTAGTTCCTTGTCATCATTTGGGTTTGTTTATCTCCCCACCTCATATGATTTCCAGATGAGTTTAGCACACTTTGAATCCTCTAATTATGCTGCTGCAGCCATGTGACTGCCTGGCTGAGTAATTCCCTGCAGAAGGAGACAAAACTGAATGTAACAAAGCTCAACAAACAATGTTCAAAATGTGAACCAGTCAAGTAGTATACAATACCATGCCACTTTGCATGAAATCTCCTACTGGTGCCACAGCCGCGTGGAGGCCTGATTTATGGTAGCTAGCTTAGTGTTCTGCAGGGAAGAGCATGGGTGGGGAGGGAAGGCTAGCTGGACCTTTGGCTTGTTTCCTTGTCACGTTCTTCAGAGGTCTCATTGAGGAGGTGGGAATCCCTGCCTCATGGAGGTAAGGAGCAATTGCCTTCTGTACCACCAGGGAGCCCAAATCTATTCTGGCTGTTCTGCAGTGGTTTAAGATAGAATGAGAAAGACAGAGCAGTTGGCATCAAATATGCAGCAATCCTCTGAAGACCTTCTTGATTTATAGGTAATATATGAGAGGAGAGGAAAGGGCAGATAAAACCCAATTGTTCCCATTTTACAAAAAGCCTTGTGCTGTTTTCAGAACGGTTAATTGCATTGATGGTTCTGACCTCTGTATCTTCCTTTCATATGGGAGCTGGTCATTGAATTGCAACTTGTTTTTCTGCTGGCTGACGGCGGAGAAGGGGCTGTCTGGCACGGCAAGGCTGGATGGGTGTGTGTAGAGCGTGTGCGTTTTCAGAGCATGACACTTAGGAAGGCTGCTGCTCAGTTGCCAAAGGCACAGCTGTTGCAGAGCGAGGGAGGGAGCCTGGCAGCAGCCTTGTAATCAGGTAGGCAAACGTGCAAACCATATGCTTATTCCTGCCTGATTTTATTGCTTGAAGTGGCAGTATTATTAGCAAGTAGTGTCTGGGTTCACAAAGTCCTCTTTTCTGCCCGTGGCAGTCAGGCAGGGTTGATGAGAGCAGCTGGGTGTGTTTGCCCAGAAGCTGGTATCTATGAATGAAGAGATCAATAGCTGCGCTAAAAATCACTGAGCCATCTGGGATTTACAGATAGAGGATTGACTTGCAAATCCTACTGAAATTGAGATCTGCAGTAACTGCTGAATAACAGCACAAGCAGTGGAGGTGGTGTAGAAAGTTATCTAGAAGACCTGAAATGGCCTAGTGGTACTTCTCTCAGCCCTCGATCACAAAGAAGCTGAGGAAAGGGTGAGAAAATGCTGAGGTAGGGGGAAATTATGTTCTGCCACTATTTTTTTATTTTTAACCCTGTTGTTGACATGTGATTTTGAAGGTATTGCAAGATGATAGAAAATGCAGCTATATTTTACCAGTGCCTGGTGGCTACCAAAATCAGTCTCTTTCCATCTGCATGAAAACAGGATAAGCCTGTAACCAAGCAGGAGAGGGGGAGAAAAAGGCGGAGACAAAAGAAAAGGCTTGTTCAGAAAGGTGCCAGAGGATGCACTTGGAAATGGAGTTTAGACTTTGAGCCAGTTTTATGCTTATTCTGTGCTCTGTGGTTATGCAGAACTACAGCAGCTGTCAGGCTGCAGAGAGGAGCTAGGAACAAACCGAGACCTGAGAGTGGAAAGAAAATTTACAGAAACAACTTCTACTGTAGGTGAAGAAAGCCATGCAGTCATAGTAGAGACCGGTCATTTCTGTAGTACCTTTCAGCATGGATTTTAAGTATGGAATTGGTCTTCCATTGATTAGCAGGGATATTTGCCTGGCTTCCTTAACACAAAGAAATTGAAGTGTGGGAAGAGTCCTGTGGGCTTCTGGTTAAGCTGTTCTAAAACACGGCCAGGAAGAAAGAAGCTGTTTGCTGGTATGGGGTGCTGTGATTATAGACCTGTGTTACAGTCAGGTAAGTAGATATGTGTTCATGGTGTGGAGCAACACGGTTATTCTGGTCTGCATACTTCTCTGCTGTCTTTTAAAGTGGACACAAACAGATGTAGAAACTCAGCCATCCATGATGAAGCTAGACATCTCAAGACATCTAAGTAGGAAAACAGTAACATGTGGAGACTACAAAGGCTAAACAACTCTGCTGATGTTGTAGAAGTTTGGGAAAGAACTGGAAATGCAAACCAAAACCCCAGTATTTTATCCACTTACCCATTCCAGTAAAGCAAAATAACAGCTTTTCTCTTTTTATTGTTTCTTTTTTTTTCGTGGCAGGGCATGACCTTGACCTTAGGTTAGCCTGGATAGTTGCACTGTCCTGTGCTGTTCTAGTTTCTGTTTAAGAGGTGGTTATAGTGTTTATTTTTTGATGTTGTCTGTGTAAACCTACATCTGAGAGGGGAAGATTTTAGTGGTGGGTAATGTAATTTTTGTTACAAGTTTGTAAAATGTGGTACATGATTATTGGTCCTCCCTAATAGTGCTATTGCTAACTGTGCTGCGTGTTCAGAGGTTTGTCAGTGTTAACAGTGTTTGCCAAGTCTTATTTCTCAGTGGAGGTATCCACAATAAAAAGACTTCAGGTAAAACATTGATAAGTATAAGGCATCTTTCATATCTGTAGTTGTCATTGGAATCATACAACAGATACAGTATTGTGACTTTAACTAGCAGTGATCTAACTCCACTGCCCTTGCTGATGTGTTAGCAGAGCTACACTTCCTGCACTGGCCTTCCTAAGAAGCAGAGCTGGGTCTTTGTAACTCATTTCTGTTATTGAGACTGCAGCCCTGCTTGTTCTGCTCCCAAAATACAGACCATGGCCAGCTGAAATTAAGAAGCAGTTTGTCTTGTCTTGGGGTGCGGCTACAGGAGAATGTCTCTTCTCCTGTGACCTAGACCACTGAATGTCGTCTCTCTGCAGGGCAATCTCCCCAGGTAGGTTATATTCATCATTTCTGTAATGCCATTGCTCCATGATATTATAGGGAATGTCTGTGAAGTCAAATACATTCACAGCTATCAAGAAAGCTCACTAGATAAGTCCTATATCACAGCACATCACAACAGTATCTTTCAGAGATATTGAAGGAAAAAAAGATAATTCAGATGTCTTCTTACAAAATCTTTCTCCGTGCTCTGCAATCTCAGGAGATCAGAAGTTGAATGAACTGAAACGTCTTTCAGCATAGTCACACTTATTTCTATGCATTACCTCCATGAGGGCAGTAAGAGTGAGGATTAGATAGGTAGGAAAGCAGAGACCTATTAATTTTCATAAGGGTTGCCTTACTGAAGATTAGACTTTTAATTTCTGAAGGAGTCATCATGCTTTATTGGATAAATGATCTGCAAATGAGAACTTTTCTGAGGAAACTCTATGTGATGGGTGACAAAGAACAGAAATTGTCCAACACAATCTTTCATATGTTGATTAGAAGAAAAATTCTGGCTCAACAGTGAAGCTAGGATTTGATATATCAAATTGAGAAACAGGCTTGAACTTTGTTATTTTTGCCTTGATTTTCAAGCAATAGATTGCAATAAGTATGTGAGTAAAGTCCAGATTCCTCAAACTTTCTAAGCCTACCACTCTCAGACAGCAGAACAGAATGTGTCTGGCATTTTTAACAGCCTATCAAGCTGATAAAGGAGGAAATGTGTCTGTTAGAAGTTCTGTGGTTTATTAACCTGAGAGGGTAAAACAAGCAAAAAACCCCACAACGAACAAAACCAAATAAAACCCAAACCAAAACAAACAAAAAACCCAAACCAAAGAAAACAACAAAAAAACCAAACAAAAAACAAAAAAACCCCACAAACAAATAGCCTTGAGAAAAGAACAACAACAAAAACCACAAACAAAACCAAAAGACAAACAAACAAAAAAGCCAAAACCAACCCAGAAAAATCTGTGCAAGGCTGTATTTTTGAAGTACAATGGCTAGGGAAAACATGAAATCCACTTACAAGTGAAGTGCAGAGCAAACTGTAGCTGCAGCTGTGACTTTGACCACCATTGCGGTATTTCTGCTTCTAAGTAATTCGTGTTTCACACAGTCTTGGTCTGATAGAGCCATGTAAAATGTCTGTAAGAAATGGCAGAATGTACCTGGATTTCTGGTTCTCTTAACCAGTTGTCAGATCCCCACAGATTCACAATGTAGGCAAACTAAGAGAATGCTGGAAACTTTTCAGAGTGCAGCTGTAGTGGAAAAAACTATTTTCAGAAAAAGAGAGCACTTTTTAGAGAGACAAGTGTTGTTTAAGAGTAGTTTCCTCTTCCTTGTGACAGATGCAAAGAACAAGAAATGAAGCCCACACTATGGAGTAAATAATATTCTTGCTTGAAAATAGTTTTTGTCACATTTTGAGTTGTTTCAGAGCAGTGAAACAGAAAAAAAATCCCATGTGATTGCTCAGAATTTACTCAGTATCAAAACAAATAGTAGCATTATTCTCAAGTTTTCATGCTATTTTTTTCAAAGTTTAGTTTTTTAGGGATCTTGAATTTGAGTTGGACAACTTTTCCCAAAATTACTTTCCAATTTACCAAAATTCAGTTTTGAGTAAACCAATGCTGCTTAGCATCAGGGGATAATTTAGATCAGAAGGGATTTCAGGATGTCAGGGCGGTTAATTCAATGGTATAATGTTAAAATGGTCCTTCATTCTGTGGCAGTTCAGTATAATAGTAGGCAAAACTTTGAAAGATTTATGTTGTGAGTCTTTTAAGTTGTAGAAGAGATTTGGGAGATTCCATGTGAGTAAGAACTTTGTGTAAAAGCTTTAGGTTTCTGGTTTGGGGTAGTTTTTTTAAAACTTATGCAATGGGAAACTCAGTTTTGCTGAGCTCAGCAAGGCCAGGCATTCCTGAAAACAACCTCCCAAATATTGCTCCTTTTCCAGATGTAGTGATAGTCTAGGCTTCAAACCCACCACATACTTTCTGTGGTGCTTTTTGCCCTCAGGTGTGACTTTTCAGGTATGAACCTAATCCAAAATATTTTGAAGCATTTGTCTTTTTCATTTTGTTAATTTATATAGACTTAGAAATGAATTGGGAAAACACTTAAAAAGCAAAAACCCTTCAATATCCTGCTGGGAAATGATGATCAGGAGAATCCCTCGGAGTGTGCATGGATTTGATATCAAGTCAAAGCCTTTCTGAGAATGAAAGGAGTGTGCTTTTGGAGTCAGTGCAATTACACAAAAGATGAATCTGTCTCCCTTTGTACCTTTCCCACCTTTTGCTTAATGTGGTGCAATGAACTAAAACTTTAAACTTGTAGAGCACTGTTTTCACTGATAGGAATATCTACTGATTAATCAGGCTGAAGTACTTAACATTAAATCTTGCTTACTGTAATTGACTTTTATGTCATGCTAATGAGATTTCTTTCAGTTTTACTGCCTGCATGCTGCTGATGTAGACAGACAAGAATTTTGTATTATTTTATGTTCACCTATGCCTTACTGGCTTTTTTGCTTTTTTTTTCAGTGGGGGGAGAGGGAACAGTAGATTACTTCTCTGTTAAGTATTTTGTCTCTATCTGAAACAAGTGAATAGGCGTGTGTTTAAGCATATGAGGCTTCTGAGCCATATTTGTTTTAACTTTTAAAAAAACAAACAGAACCTGAAAGTAGTATTGTATGTTTGTTAAATATCTAAAATAAAAAATTACTGAGAATAAGGATGGGAAATAGAGTGGGGAAGGATCACATTTTTAGGGAAGGAATTAAATAAAGAAGCAATGGCTTTTCTCCTTTCATTTCTGCAACTTTAAGCAGTTACAGAGTAGAGTGAAAAGATCTAAATGATGTAACTAGCCAAATGTACTTTCTCTATTTCCCAAAGGCAAGGCTCATCTACTCATTGGAGACCTGACCCAGATGAGAGTTACATCTCCTGGGGAAAACATCAGATCTTGAAATGAGCATTGAAAGAAAGTTGGTGGGATCATTAGCATTGAGAGGCCAGTCCACTCTGCTGCTGTGCCCAAGCTTTGACCACACATACTTTAAATTTACCTGTTTTGCTCCAGTTTTTCATGGACATAGTGTAACTGCTTATACTGTATAACCAGTATAAGCTGGTGAAGGATCTGGAGAGTGAGTCGTATGTGGAGCAGCTGAAGGAGCTGGGCTTGTTTAGCCTTGAGAAAAGAAGACTCAGAGGAGACCTTACTGCTCTCTACAACTGCCTGGAAGGAGGGTGTAGCCAGGTGGGGGTCGGTCTCTTCTCTCAGGCAGCCAGCAACAGGACCAGAAGATATGGCCTCACACTGTGCCAGGGGAGGTTTCGGTTGGACATCAGGAAGAGTAAAAGGGTGCTAAAGCATTGGAATGGACTGCCCAGTGAGGTGGTAGAGTCACCATCCCTGGAAGTGTTCAAGAAATGACTGGATATGACACTGAGTGCTATGGATTAGGTGGCATGGTAGTGTTTGGTCAAAGGTTGCACTCGGTCTTCAAGGTCTTTTCGAACCTTAATGCTTCTATGATTCAGTGTTCACCTCACATGGAGGAAATGACCCAGGGATATTTCATCTGCACAGGATGTGAAGCAAGTGTAGTTCTTTGAGGGGAGAGACAGGTTTAGCATTCAGGTGACTGTTATTCATTACCTCCTATTTGTAAGTCACATCACAAGTGAGAGTAAAGGATTTAGCCATGTTGAACTTGATAGACGTATGCTATCTTACATTAGCAGTGTACTGAGCTAATTAGGGTGCTGTTCTGCATATTTATCACAGTGAGAAAGAAGCTTTGGCCCATTCACAAGCCATGGAGATGCAGTAGCTGCAAGGCGTGAGCATATAGTCATGAGCGGCAGGAGTGACTAACCTCCGCTTAAGAATCCTCGTTTAGGCCTGAGGTGGTGGGTTTTCCCCCTTCTGCCAAAACATAAGCCATCTGCAGAGATAAGTAATCCTTATCAGTTATTTACAGATGCCTTAAACAGCAGAGGCAAGTAGAGGCATTTATTCTAGATGCCATGGTGTTGAACAGTGATTTGCTGGGATTTTGCTCAAAGAAAGAGGGAATTAAGAAAATGAACCCAGCACCACCAATCTAGAGTGGCCACTAAAATGTCTGGTCTTGGAATGCTGGCAGGCTGGGGAGGGCCAGGGGAAACCATCTGATAAAAAAATCAAATCAGCAGTGGGCTGAACACAGACATTTCTTGCAGGGACCAAACCAAAATGAAGAAACCATGGTTGAGTCTCTGATGGCCTTCACTGTAGGCACCAGAGCTAATTACCAAGTCTACAGACCGTCCCACACTGTCCTAAGGGATGGACTATGAATCGGAAGCTGCAAATTCATGTTTAAATGGGACACAGGCTCTCCTAGTTAGATCAGGATTGTGTCCATCCGAAGTGTAGGTTACCCACGAATTTTTCATAGCAGTGATTAATTGGAAATCAGCCCTGCTTGTGTTCATCCTTTTGTTTCTGATGTGTAACTTCTCAGAAGAAGAGCATTGGATTTTTTTGCAGCCATTAAAATTGACCTGTTGTTTTCAGCCTTTGAGACCTCTGAGTCATTTTAGAGTGGTTTTGACCTGTTTTGTGCCTGAGTTTTCCTGCTTACAAGCTGGTTTTCCCTGAAGAAGTGCTGTTATAATTGCTGCACTTGCAACCCTGCTTTTGTCGCATGTGTGACTGTGTCTGCAGGAGTCATTCTCTGCTGTTTCTCTGCTCTCTGCTTGTCAAGTCCATGCTGTCATTTCAGAAATTGTATTTAAAGATGGGATTAAAATTGGTGGGGTTTAGGCTTATGGTTCCCAAACAATTGTGCTTTTGTTTGTTTGCTGATGTGGCTGGCTGGACACATTTTAAAGGGGGCTGTCTTTTGAAAATTGTCACCCCTTGCTTTTGAAAGTCTTCAGTGCATATTAAGCTAGGCCCACTTAGTCAGTAGTCATATTTGAAAACAAGGACCTTCAGACTAGCCTTTTTTATTTGGTTGGGGATTTTTTTAAATCTTCTTTCTTTGAGACCTCAAGGGAGAGACAAATTAATCATCATCTGGTGACACTCCATTAGGGAAACAATTCCTTTTGAAGTCTCAATGCAATTATTACAAGGAAACCATCATTGTGTCATAACCTCAGAAATTAAATGTGATAAGACAATGAAAAACAATACCCATTTTAAGAAAGTAACAAAGTATCAAATTTGTTCTGTGAACTAGTTTGTGATATACTTTATCATCCTTAAAAGAGAGGCAAATGATCTAGAATGGAGTACTGTGTCAGGTGTGTGTCTTTGTTTCTTGGGCCAACTTTGCGCATTGTATGAATGTCCATGTTTGCATAAGGACATACTCTCGGTGCTTTCCTTGCCTCCCAGCATCTGTAGGTTGTAATTAGCAAAGCACTGGGGAAGAAAACTCGTTCCAGCTAATGCTGGAAACTGAAGCAGTAGCTCAGGCAAGTGGGATACCGGGTTTGGCTGATACTGAAGGCTGGCAAAGATGTAGTGAGTGTGGCTGATGCTCAGCAAGTTTGAAGAGAGGGGACAGGCTGCTGCTGGCTTGCTTTCATCTCATTCCCTCCAAGCGGGTGGTAGCATACCTGAAGGCCATCTCCAAAGCAGAGTGATGACATGCCATTACTCAGCCTTGTTTAGGGCTAGAAAGACGGAAACACTATATTTACAGCTTTCCTAATGCCTGCCCCAGCTGTTTCCTGTGCTGGCTTGCTTTTTCTTGAGAGACAGAGAGAATATACGTCCTGTGAGCAACAGGCTTGCCATTTGGGGTTCCAAAAACGAATGCATTCCCTGTGTCTGAATGAGGTATCTCTTCCCTTGGTAAAGGCCCTTGCTCCATCCAGCCCAGAAACTAAGAGTCCAGAATGCATGTAAGCAGTTGCTTTTTTATCAAAGCAGCAGTGGTTTTCTGAAAGCTGTAGGTAGATCCTTTCACATGTGTCCCAGCAATGCAGATTTCTGCCACTTGTAATTAAATGCCCAATTGCCAACAGGACAAGGAACTAGGCATCAGTTGAAACTCAACAGGAATATTTTTGTTGGCTTTACTGGGCAGAATCTAGACGTCTACAATCACTAAATGAAACTGAAATTGCATTCTGGAAACATGTAATTGAATGTAGACCTGGGCACTCTTGAGATGATAATGAACCACAAAAGCTCGAAGTACTAGATTATGATGCCAACTCTTATGGTAGGCATCAATTTATCAATTGCTTTGATGCAAATGAGTATCTCATACCAAGCTAAAATTGTGTTTCTGCAGCAAATCAAAGCTAAGCAGTAGGATTTATATATAGATAGATAAATCGTAGCTGTGCTTAGCAGTGCTTCCCTCACCATTTTTCACAGGGACAGTACAGTCATTAATCTTTGCTAGTAAGAAGCTTTTAAAAAAAGAGACAAAAAGGCTTAGGACTGTATTGACAATTTAGTGTTCAAAGAGAAAAGTGGTTACTGACAGGAGTCCTGTCTTATTTAAGCCACGTCTGAATGTGTCACCTAGAGTAAGAGAGTGGTAGATGGCAGTTGCACTGCTAGATTGCGTGTGCTGTAGCATCGAGTGTGCTTTTTGGGTGAAATTCTGCATGCAGGAAGAGATACATTTTGAGCCTGACTGGGGCTTCAGGTCTCATTTGGTGAGGAAAAAGTGTACCCCCAAAAGGCAAAGAGCCACTGGCACTGCAGAGAGGAATGCTGCTGGGAAGTCGTGTAGGACTCAGGCATACACTGCTTACTCTGGTATTCTTTCTGCTCGTCTTTTAAATGAAAGTACTGCCTTGTAGTTTCTAATGCACCCCACCACATAATACATTCCCTGTGAAATGTAATGGGAAGTTACTGCTGTAATTAACTCATTGATTGTTTAAAACAATTGCTAATTGTACATGGTTGGAAAGCTGGGAGGATCTCACTGTCACTAATGTGACTGGATAATTATAGATTTTTCTTTTCATATTTTTTTCTGTAAAACATGTTTTCTTTGCAGTAGCTTTTATTTTTGGCCACCTAACTTTCAGTTCCTGTGACTGACAGATGCAGGCTAGCAATCAGCCCCAGGGCAGGCAAAAGGATGAAGGCATTTCAGACCTCAATAATTCAGCCCCCTTAGGGATACTCTAGGTAAACAAATTATTCATTCTTATATGTAATGCATGTATGCTACTGTAAGTGTGTAAAAAACAAAGGTCTGTACAATAGCAAAGAAGTCTACATACCACTGGAAACATTATCTTTGGGAAGCTTCTAAGTGCCAGAAGATGGTTCAGTAGTTCTTTTTTTAGAAGAGGAAACAAAAAAGGAAAACAAATAGCTTGGAAAGCCACCTCTGAGATGCTGCATCTGAATCTTGGCATAAGAGCCTGTACACTACCCACGCACATTCGATATTTCTTTTCAATGGGCAGTGCGGTTGCTAGCTTTTACCACAAATCCTGGGGAAGCTGAAAAATGCCAGCTCTTTCCTGTTCTTCTTCTGACAGCTGGTTAACAGAGCGTCTGCATGGCACAATGTGTTGGCACAGTTCTTCTTGCAGATAATATGTCATGCTCCATGCATCCTTTTGCAGCAATGCATTGCTCTCTGTGGATATATCTCTTCTGAAGCAAATGCCGGTCCCAGGCCGAGGAGTAGTAGTAACTTGCAGCCACTTCTTGCCAAGATATTGGGAGCCTTTTCAAGCAAACGTATCTGTAAGGACTAACTGGAGCCATCATGAAAAGCAGGCTCCTCTCTTCTGCTGTGTATCTTGCAGCTCTGCTTCAGACATGCAGTCAATCTGTGCAAGACGTTGCTGTATCTCGGTTACTTACCCACAGGATAAGTACATTTGCATGTAATGGGACAGGAGCTCCTTCTGAGTCTTTACTTTAGTGACTAAGCCTCATATCTTTACAGAGGCTTCCAGAACTCAGTGTGGTACAATTACAAACTAGGATTTTCTTCTGGTGCTCTTTCTTTGTTTATGCAGTTTAGCTCTGCTTTAGGTATTGATGTACCTGGGAAGATCTTGCCATGTCAGTGATGCCCTAATAATCATCACTGTAATGGGCTCATGCTACATAAGGACTTGTAGACTTAGTAGTACTGAGTAGTATATTTTCCTCACTCTGCATCCATAAAACAATATTAATATCTAAAGTAAGACATATAAGAGGCCTTTTTGCAATATAGACTGCAAGGAAATCAATCTCTTTGAAGGGAACTTTCCCCAGTGTGGCCAGAGAGGTTCTAAGTGTGTTTTTTCCTTTGAAAATTTCATCTGTAGTCATGGGTCCACTTGCCTTATACTGACCAATGCAAAAGACATTTTACAGCAATATTTGCATGCATTTGCGTTCAGCTTAACATGGCGGGGGAGTTTAATTCGGCATTAATCTGTGCATTGACTTTACAGTAGTTATTTCATAGCTTTATGGGGGAAGGTAAAGCTGCTGAAGAGTTGACACAGATTCAGTGGGATATTCTTCCCATAAGACAAGCCAAAGTGAAATTTCAGTGTATACAGGAGAAGAGTTATCAAACAGAAATTGGTCTGGGACTTCAGTTTTAGGAAAGGCCTCAAAGTATTGTGGTAAATAAAAAAACATTTCTGAGGAATGAAGGGTGCCCAGCTTGTTCGTTTGCTTTTCTGAGTGAATGGACTCACAGCAGAGCCTCAGAGACAGAGATGTTCTCAAACATTGAGGCTGCGAATGCATCTGCAGGTGGGGCCTATTTGGCACAGGAGAATTATTATTTGATTGCGTTTTTTCTATGAGAAGAAGGGGGTGGAGGGGGAGGGTGTGGAATCTGTTTGTACAATATCCTATGGCCAGAATCTGGTAGCATTAGGTTTTCGCCAAGAAAGTGCATTCTCCAAAGATGCCCAGTTTCACTTGGTAGAATACATATATATAAAACACAAAATCTGTTGAATGCTTATTTAAATAATTTTTTATCAGCTTAGTGGGTTGGAAGTACTCCTTCCCTTTCAATTCTGGTATCAGTGACTCCCTTTAAAAAGTCTTAAGAAGCAGTGAAGATTCATTTTCTTAGCTTAGATCTGCATCTAGCTTTAAATACCCTAAGTGTTTGTTTCAATCCAGCTCTGAGAAGAAAAAGGCTGGGGAAGGTATGACTAAATTCTAAAACCTTCAGACCATAAACCAACATTAGAATTCTGTATTTGGATCAAAAATCAGTGCTAATGAACAGAAATTAAGATTTTATTGCTCTGCTCTGAGAACCTATCCGGAATAGAATGAGAGAAAATAGTAATTTTAATTGTTAATGGGGAAAGTAGCGCAGGAAATGATTTTTGCAAAATGGCATTGATCAAAACTGTAATTAAAAGGCATCTTAAAGAAAGGAAGAGAAGCTCAGCATAGATTTAGATTTTAAAGCAAGCTGGATTTAGAGTGCTCCAGATGTTTTGCTTAGAACAAGCTTCATTGACCTGGAATATCAAAGTGTGCCAGCGTACTCACTGGAGCATTGTTAATGCCTCTGGCTGGGTTTGTTTCAGGATCCTTGGTTTGAATTTCAGTGTATTTAATTTTGTGAGCACAGTAAACTACAGAGAATGATTAATCTACCGAGATTAAATTTATAAAGGTATACCAACCATCCAAACACAAAGATTTGCATTGTGACTTCTCCCTATTCTATTTTGGTTTTAACTAAATCATCCCAAGTGTGTAGATCCATTGTTTCTTGGAAACCTGTTTTTGCAAGGCTTGTATTATCAAAAATCTTTATCAGCACAACTGTGTTTGAAAAGTGTTTTCACATTTTTAAAAGGCCTGTGTCTTATTTGACCTATCATCCAGGCACCTTTTATAGCCAAAGATACCAGCAAGTGATGTCTGAAACCATTGGAGAATTACCAAAAATACCCCTCTGTAATCTTCATTAAAATGATAGTTAAACAACTACCCATCCTCCCAACCAGCAGACCATTCGAAGGTATTAATTTACAGAATGTTGGCACACAGTTTTAAACCTTAGACCTAATAGACACTGATGTTACAGTGTTTCTCATCTCAAACAATGCCATGCTTCTTGTCAACAGAGGCGAATGAGTCAGGCTTGCAGCACCTCCTGTGTCTACTGAGATGTGGAAGAACCACCCTAAATTTTACAAGTATCTATTATGCAGAGGCAAAGTGTATTTTCTAAATTGCTTCTGTGATGCAGTTGAGATCTGTGGTTATATCTGAATAACCACGATCAATTTCAAAACATGTGAACAAAAAACAAAGGTTATGGGCATTGTCCTTCATGCCTCAGGACTCTCAGGACCATGAGTCTTCCCTACTATTTTCCTAAAAGCTAACGTTCTCTTGGTAAGTGTCCCTGGATGATGTGTCATTTTGTCAAGCCTAGCATGACCAGCTCTGACACTGGACAGCTGTAAGCCTTTGGATATCTGGGGCTATGCACTGGAAATCTCAATGTCTGTAAAATCATCCCAATGTCACCATTACTGTGCAGCAAAAATGCTGTGTTACATGTTCAGAGTCAAAAGTGTCAAGAGACAGAATGTAAAGACAATAGATTTATTCAATCCATTGGCTTTTAGCAATGAAAGAAAACGTCAGAAGAATAAGTAATAGTACACCATAGTTTAAGTGAGAGTAAAGAAGTTTCTTGACTGATCTAGCACCTCAGCTAGCTCCTAATTTTTTTTCTCCTGAATCAAGCTGCAACCCTTCCCCCTTCCTTCGTTGTCCAAAATGCTGCGTCTATCTATTCTCAGAGGATGGGGAGAAGGCACAGAAAGAAATGAAAGAAAAGAGACTACCTCCTGTGCCATCCAAAGCTAGAATCCCTTTGTCTCTCCTTAAAAAGCTGTGCTTTTTTCTTCCTAGCCATGAAGACACTGCCTTCCATGTCCTCTCTCAATTTAATATTACTTGGTTGTACCTCAATGAGCACATTCCTGCCTTGGAGGCATTCACAGCTCCGGAAGTCCTAGTCCTAAACTTCATATAATTGTAATTATTTTACTGGTACAATTGTCAAAATACAAAATCTAATTGTATGGACAGTGCAGCCTAGAATGGGGAACTGAAGACTGGTTAATCTCCCATTCACTCTCCTCCACACCATTAGTTTTGTGCTAGTCCTTCTATGGACTTGAGGAAATTGATGTTTAAAAAGTTTGCACAGTCCAGTTATTCAACAGGATTATACTGCTGCAGATGCCTAATGTGGTCCCATTGCACAGACTCAAAGTAGAACATGCAGCAGAGTAGCGTTGCTTAGTAGCGTGCTGGATGAAGCACTATAGCGTGTTGAATTTTAAATCCATGCCTAATCAGTGAAATGACAATGGACTACATCAGTACAACCCCACTGACAGGTCAGGTCACTGCAGTTTCTCTGGGGTCACTGTGTATTAGCTCTCTGTATCTTGTCCTTGTTTAATTTTTTTCTCCTTCCAGGATCAACTAAATTTCCTAGATTCCTCTCCTCCAGCTTCCCTATCTCTTTTTGTCCCTTAACTAAGGCTCCATTCTCCAATACCTCTAATCTCTTCTCATGTATTTATTCACTCTTTCCAAATGTTAAAAATAGAGGATTCATAATTCTGAATTGCTGAAAATTTCAGGAGAGGATCTGAACTACAAGTTGTGGCCTGCAAACCCCAGTGCTGCTCTGACAGTAACCCAGTAGAAGAGGAGTTGTCCGTTGTGTAAAGATAATGTTGTTTATAGCCCTTGCTAGCAAGCCAGAAGCTGACGCCATTCCTTGGTACTAACTAACACGCCTTCTCTTTCTCACTGGGGAGATTTGTGAGAGCAGAAGCAGACTCTTGAAAGATGCTGATGAACATGGTGGCTAGTAAAGGGCACCTTATGTTCTTTGCTTCTTTATATAGACTGCAGTTTTGCCCAACAGGCACTGTGCAATTTCTAAATGCCCAGGCAGGAAGAACTGCCTCATAATTGAACATAGATTCAACAAAGCTCCAGCACATCATTTCTGTTAGACATTGGACAAACAATGCCACCTTTCTCTTTGTCATATTTAAGTAATACTTCTACAGTTTTATCTACTTGAATTGTAACCTTTTCAAAGCCGGGCTTTTTGAACACTACCTTGTTTAAAGCCCTGCCTCATGCAAGTGGAGGTGCTTATTGCAGATAATTACTTATGAATAAGCCTTTGTCCCAAACAGCTTACGAGGGACCAAGCTCATTCCACAAAACCTGATGAAATAAATCAGATGGCATTCATGTTCAGTTGGTACTGACTTGACCTGAATTCAACCTGTCTGATATAAAGATGAAAATCTTTCCGTATCATTATAAAGCCCCTTCAACCATTCATCATCTCTAATTGCTAACTTCATTATCCCCTAGCTAAGCATCAAGCCAACTATTCATAATAGCTTTATAATAAGCTGCTTCATTCTCTAGAACCCATATTCTTTGTTTTCTCACCTTGTCTCCCTTTTAAGTCCTGTTTTGGTCAGAAGAACAAGAGAAAGAGCAAAGCAAACACTTGTTCCCCATTAACAGTCCCTGCGTTTCCACTTGAAGGCCCGATTGGCCTCACAGAATTCCTGTTCCTCTCCTATGTGCAGCTGCAGCTAGTGCCCTATATTGTCAAGGCTGGTAGCCTTTTCATTTTCCCCTCAGCATGTTTCTGTGCAGACATCAAAAGAGTGATGCCTCAGGCAGGCAGAGCAGCCCTTTGTCATTTAACACATTCTGTTTCCCAGGATAGCTGTCTTCTGGCAACCAGCTTGTGGAGGTGACATTCCTTCAGATGGAGGTGGCTAGGAAGTGATGGAGGAACCTTCAAAAGATTTACCACAAAAAGATTACAAGGCATAATTGCAAAATATGCATAATTCTGGATTTCTCAAAACAGCTAGAAAATGGAAAAATATGGCGGGGGGGGGGGGGGGGGNTTATTTGCAGCTTAGAGTGCATGAGATCTCTCAAGAAGGAAAGCTGCAGGTTCCCTGAGGAAGAAGGCCATACAGCTTCTCTGGAGAAAACTGAAAGCTGTCTATATTCCCATGAGCACAACTCACCAGCTTCTTACCGAAGGGCTGTAGCATGGTCGCATCCCACTCAAATATCTCATCTGAGTGGCTGAAAACTGTTACTCTGACAAGAAGGCTTGGACACTTGCAGTTGCAAAGTGCAGAAGTACACTCACACACCCCTTAGACTGCCTTTGGTTGTTACCTCAAAGGTGTACAAGTGAGAGGAAGATACTATTGATCGAATGTTTTAGAATCGTAGAATAATTTAGGTTGTATGGGACATCCAGAGCTCAAAGCAGACCTAGTTAGATCAGATTCCTTGGGGATTTACCCCTTCCAGCCTTGAAAACCAACAGAGATAGACAACCTTCCTGGGCAACTTGGTCTTATGATTGGCTGTAAGTAATTAGTAGTCTCACCTTCAAGCCTTAATCTGTTGTGGGGAGGGGAAAATATCTTTTTGCAGAAGCGTGTGCTTCAGTGCAAGCATCACAAGAATGCAAACTGTGTTCTCTCATGAATCTTTTCTCAGCATGCTCTTCAAGTACTGCTTATGAACACTAAGCTCTTAGTTGTTCGTGGTGATGTAAGGAACATAGATGTGTTTGACCTCTTAGTATACATTTTGGTGATATATTTCCAGCAATAACCAATAAAGTGATTGAAAACTTCCATCTGCTATTGGCCTCATGGTGCACTTAGAGCTTTCCCAAAGCCTTGAACCAACAAAGTCTTGAAGCCGGGATGCTTTAAGCTCAGAGGATTACTGCTCTAGAGGAAACGTGAAGATCATTAGGACAAAAAGTCTGTTAAAATGTCAGAGTACATTGTATACTGCAGTCCTAAGCTCTGCTGGGGCCCCTTGGAATTTTCGTGATACAAAGTAATAAAAAAGATCTGCAGTGGGTTTTACCACTGTTTCGCTGCATTCACTCCACTGTGAATGAAATGTGTATTGTACTGCAGTCTTTCTAGTTCAGCCTTCAGTCACACATTCTTCTCCGGTTTAAAACTTTGAGAAAGCAAAATCTATGGGAAGAGACGAGATGGAGTTGAACTGTGGGCTGTGAGACCTGCCTGCAGAAGCACATGGCACCACAAAGGCTTGTCTCTCTGCCTGACCTTAGGTGGAAGAAATGCCACAGGCCAGACCCCTGAGGAGAGCAGCTTGCCGGAAGCTGACAGCGGGGTGAACAGCGCATGATCACCCCATAGAAGGACATTCAGAAAGTGCATTGCTGATGTGGACATGTGTGATAGGTCGCTTAGTGAAAATTGCCATGTAAGGAAATACTGTGTCCTGAAGAAGTGTATAAAACCGACTCATTTCCTTTGAATAAACGATCCAGATTCCCCATGCAGCGAAGTCCGTGCTTCAGTCGCCGACAAAAATCCTGCCCTTTGTGCTGCCTATGTTCCCTGGAGACTTAGGTTTTGACAGATAGACATCATGGATCATGGAGGTGAAGCGGCTGAATCCATAAGGCCTCAAAAAATTAGCAAATATTAGGAGTAAGATTTATTTCTTGTGAATCATTTACACACGATGGTTAAGATTGTGAAGAGTGCTATAGGTACGTTGTTAAATATTATGGCAGTGCATCACTGAAAAAGCTGAATTAGATTTTAGCTGTTAATATTTCCTGCTTTTATAAAAGGCGCTAAAAAATTACTGAAATCTAGCCAGGGTATTGAGGCTTTAACCAGTGGGCAGACATTAAAGAGCTTGGCAAGATTCACATTAAAATATGTTCCAGGATTTTAGCAAAAACATATTATACAGCTATTTCTTCAGATCCTTTAGCACACCATGGCTTCTTTGTGTTGACTACTATTCAAGGTTTTAAAGAGGCAAACAATGCTTAATATGGCTTTTTGTCAGCAAGACCTGTTGATGGTGCGTGTATTGTCTGTTGGTGTTGTAAAGCCTGGTTGTGTTAAACTCTGGGGATGGTAGGAGAATGATGACGTGGGACTGATGCAAAGCCAAACTTCTCCCTCTGTGCTTTGTGCTTCATACCAGTCCACAGTGAAAGTACAAGCCGTGACTAAGGGATAGCGGTCAGATGATGGAAAATGACTGGCCCACAGAAAACAGGGGCTAAAAAGAGGAGAGTAAGAACCCTTTTTTGTGCTTTTCTTCGGAGAAAGTAAAAGGTTCCTCATGCAGGTTTCTGTACTGTTCAGAGGACCCTGTGTTTATGCTGAAGGAGGAAAGACTGAAAAAGATGCTCGTGATAATGTCAGAAGCTTCTTGCTTCACTTCAGCACTGCTAGCTCACTGGGTGATATGTATAGAAACTGTATGCTATTCCTAGGGATTTGTGTTGTCTTCATTTCTAATTTGAGAAAAATGTGAGCACTTATTGAGGTGAGGTGATTGACAGTGTGTGCTGCTGTCAGGCCCAGTGGAGGCAGATGCTTATGAAAGCTTCCCCCTACAGCTTTGCCAGCATTCGTACCTTAATCAGCCTTTGCAGCTGCCTTAGTACTCTTGGTTCCTGCACTGTTCATGTGTAATTGCAAAGTGCTTTTCAATGGTGGGGAAGCCTCTGAAGGTTGGGAGGGTCTGTTGTTTCAAAGTCACCCTGAAAGTTTATGTGTGTGTTCACAGGTTTCCTAATCTTCCCTCTTTTTCTTCTCCTTCCCTTTATCTTCTTTCTCTTCTGACTGAATGTTACTTCTGTCATCTCATGTTCCCCCTTGATTGTGCCTGCTTGCCTGTTTATTTGTACCTCTGTTAGACCTCATGAACCTTTAGCTTGTTCCCCCAGCTCAGCCTCTCATCCTCCCTCTGAGCTTGGTCAGGGTTTGACTTTACTGGACTTGCTGTCTGGCTCTCCCCACACATCCATCCTCCAAAGCTTTTACATTTTGTGACTTTCTTGGATTTCTTTAAACACACTGGTACTGGAAATCACAGGAACTGTAGTGAGCTGAAAAACTGAAATGAAAACCTGTTAGTTTTGTATGGCTGCCCCAGTGGCACAGAAGAGGCATGGCAAGTCCCAGGCCATTGACCTGGAAAGTTTGGGTAAGAGTCTATAACTGTGTTACTGCAAATGAGCTCGTTGGTGCCAAGTCTGTCAAACGTATTCTTCTTCATTTGCTGTTTCCTTTTCTGTGTGAAAGTGTTCCCTAAATGAATGTGCTTCATGCACAGTCATATCCCTGACCTTCAAGTAAACTGTTCTGAACTGCAAGCAACAGACTTAATACGAGTCATTTATAAAGGCAAAAAATCCAGTCATCCCTATTATGTGCTGATTGTAACTTTGTCTGCTGTAGGCTGGTGATCTCAGTAGCCAATAGAGAGTTTCTGAGATAATAACTACCCATTTAATTGCTTGGAAATAAATCTTTGGGTCCGTCTGGCAATTTCAAGGCACATTCTTACTTTGGATGTATTACTTCAACAAAGATTCCTGCAGTGTGATCCTTCTCCATAATTTTGACCTGAGAAGCAGCTTTTATAAGTGAGGATTATCAGCGGGGAGTGTTAGTCTGTACATTCTTGGAGAAGCCATGCCATTTGATATGATCAGGAATTAATTTGATTAGTTATGTAGACAGAAATATGAGGGCAGTTTGTGCTGAGAGCAATACTTGTGCATGCTGATTGACTTCACTGCAATTGCCTGTGATGGAAAGTTCAGTTTGACCTATTTTCTTAAATTTTCCTTAAAGCCAGATGACTCAGACCTTTCTGGAGCCAGGGCAAACGGAGCACTGCGTATGGCTCAGTCCTTGAGTGGTTGTGACAGGAAAGTCCTAGACTTCTGGTATTTTGTGATATTCGTGTCTGTCCCACACACTCTAAAAGGGATAGAGGTTCAGGATATCCCAAGCGGCAGATCTAGAAAGACTGAGTTTTTCTCAGGTGCCTGAAGTTGATCACCCAGGATTTCCAGGCACTAGCAATGAAAAGTTGATTTTTTTTCTCAGCATTGTTTCTTTTGTTCCTATCTTGAGACATGTGTAATTCTTGAGAAAAACATAGTGGCATCCTGAAAGATGATGACTGTGACCTGCTTTACTGAGTTTTCTTTACATGCAAGAGTCTCCAGAAAAGGCTGTTCCAAGTCATAAGTTTATCACAGTAGAACTAGGTTCCACCAAGTTTCAAGTTTCTCTATCACATGTTGTAAATCCAGGGCTTCTGCTGTATTTTGGCTTGTTATTTTAAGAGAAACACTTGATTTTGTCCAAATTAGGGTTCTTATGAAACAGTTGTAATGCACAGCTCTGGAACCTTCCTGTTACCTTCTTTGCTTTGCTTTTCAAACGTAGTTTTACTTGGAGCCAACAAAACCGTAAGTGCCTGGTTTCTGTATCCACAGGAAGCAGTATAAAACTAACCCATGATGAGGGAGCAGTTCTGCCTGTTTGTCAACCAGAGGTGACCAGTACTTGACTTTATTTACTCTAGAGGCTTGGACTCCTCCTCTGGACCTTCCCCCTCCCTCTTTCCTGCCTAGGAGCATTTCTGACAAGAATAAGTCATATTCAGTTTTTTCCCCCAGGGGCTTGCTAGACACACAGGTACACACACAGGCACACTGACTTCTCCCCCCACTGAGCTTTTTTTAGCAGGCTGTGGGGGAACAGAACCTTGTGAGGAATTATAGATGCAGCCTGATACCTGACTGTGGGTTTAGTTCTGTGAGCATTTTAAAAATATTTTTCTGCATGTATATATAAGACAGCTCTGAGTTTGATGGAAGGAAAGCAGAAGGTGGAGAGCTGTTTCTTTATTTATGCACAGAAAGAAAAAGGTATTTTGGGGTGGTGTGGGGTGTGAAAATCCAGTGTATATCGTACTTTATTCTCTCAGTGTCAAGCAGGGAGTAACTAGCAAGGAAGCTGCTGCAATGATGCGAGTCTTCAAGTCACTAGTGCTGTTGAGTTTTGGTATTTGTTAAGGTGTGCAGCTAATGTCATGGAAAAATTCCAATTAACTTGAATAAGCACTGGGTCAGGCCCACATCTTGCAGTGAATCTTACTAGTAGAGTCTATTCCAACAGTTCCAAACACATGGGGCAAAGCAATTATCAGTGTCAGGCTGCAGTCTATATGCTTACATCAACACTAAATATGATCCTTCCTAAATGGAATGACTAAATTGGCCACATAGGACTTAATTCAGATTCCTCCTTGGTTTCAATCTCGTAATTGCAGTGAGGTTTTGGAACCACTTTTTGTTAACTTAAGGATGGCAACTAAATCAAACTCTCGGTTTAGATCATGCAGGGGTGCTACCAAGTCCCAATTCATGCCTCTGCTCTGTCCTGTGTCTGTTGTCAAGACAAAAGAGGTTTCCATTTCGCTGCAAGTTATGCAGAATGTGCAAAGTGCTCCATACAGATCATAAAACCGCAGGGCATACCACATCAAAATTAGATACAAAAAACTGAGAGTGGATTTTCTAAGGTGGGAGGTAATGACCTTGTTAGGACTGTAGTGACTAATGGCTCTGGTGCTAGGACTTGCAGTAACCTCTGCAACAGCAAGAGCTTCACCTGTAATTTTAGCATAAAGATTGTCTTCTTTTCACCGCCATCTAATGCTTATGGTTGCTCGCTCAGCTGTTTTAGAAATCCAGACCCTGCATATGTTCATTGCTCATGTTTACCCTTAGCTTCATCAGGCCTTTGGGCATTAATTGCACATAGATGTTTGAGCATTCAAATGGCAGCTCAGCAACTTTCCATCTGTCCTGCTAGGTAGGATGACATCTTCCTTTTTATCCTTAGAAGGCCTTTGCCATCAGTAGTTCTTCACTTTTGCAGCAAACAGGTGTTCCTAAGCTTATGTGTTTTTATGTGTAACCTTTTCACTTCATTTTCATCACACCATATGGCATCACATTGGAATGAAGCAGGGTTTCTCCTAAATAAGGAGAGGACTCCATCATGGCAAAGCATGTACACAGGAGTGGAGAGCCCTGCAGGTAGAGCAAGAATGAGATGTGTGATGCTTCAGCACTATTGCTGAATGTAGGAACGCCAGGAAGGGGAATTTTCTTTCCTTTCTTCTTCCTTCAGTTTGCTTTTGTTTGTGCAGCACTCATCACCTGGCTCTCTTGGGCTGAAGACTGCCAGGAGTAGCTGGGATTGTTGCTTAAGAATGTGTTTGTAGCTGCAAAACTAAAAAGGTCGTATTCTATTTTGGCCTGCTGGAGTCTCAGGCTGATTCTCCCTCCTCCTTGCCCTCCCATTTTTGCTGATGTGCCACGTAGTAAGCAGAAATACTGTCAGCCTAGCACCCTGGAGCCCCTGCCGTGCACCAGAGTCCTCCAGCTGCAGTAACTGCCTGGCAAACAGAAAATATTTGGGTAGCCAGGTTTGAGTTGTGCACTGCAACTAGAAAGATTCTCCACCTGTCAACAAACTCCTTTGGCAAATGTCAGCTGTCCTGAGGTGGTTTTGGGGGCATTTTTTTGATAGTAAATTGAAGATGCTACCAAAGGAAGTACTGTGCTAGGGGCTGATTCCTGTGTTGTAGTCAGTGATCCAATTGTACGTATTTCCCTCTTTACCCCAAGCTGATCAGTTTGTACCAGTATGTGTAGTACAACATTGATGTATGCATTAATCACCAGAACAGCTGGTAATTAATTAATTTATCTTTTATCTCTTTTTTTATTCTCACTGGGATGTGTAGTACCGTGAGCAGAGGAAATAGGAAGGAAAGGAAAATATTTATTAAAAAGTGCGAAGTACTGGGGCATCTCTGTAAAAACATCACTGCCTAAATAGACTGTAAAACATGAATCATGGTGTTTTGGTTAGAAAGATTAAGCCGCTGAGAAGAAGTGATACTGCCTTGTTAGACTTGCATTTGTGTAGCATTTGCATATGGACAGTGCCATTCTGTTAGCCATGGCTTCTTCAGGGGAACACTACAGCCCTCCAAGACAACATTTGTATTCAAGAAACAAGGATCAGAGGCTTCCACACAATTTCTCTTGTCCACCTATTTGTGCTGGAAGAGAGAGCCTGTCCAGCCCACACAGAAACCTCCACGCTGTTCAGCTGAGGGCTGTAGGGCACACTTCAGGGATGTCCTGACTGGCATTTTGAACAGTCCCACAGCTTAGAGAAAGAAGAGGAAATCTTCTTTTCTGTGGTGTGGAGAATGCCACTGAAAACTTGCCTGCTCTTTGAGGGCACAGTGTCCCAAAAAAGACTCTTAGCCAAGTGGTCTGTGACATGGGAAGACATGGTCAAGGGGGGAAAAAAAATGGTATGGCAGTGTCAAGCCTCAAAGATTTTGATGCAGGTAAGAACCAATATCTCAGTAGTCATCTGTTTAAAAGGGATGCTGCTTTTATTTCTTCTTTATGGACAATGGAGCTGGCACTCTCCTTAATGGCAAAGGCTGCAGGGGGGAAAGAACTGAAGGTACAAATGGTTTCCCAAGCTTATAGAAGAGGCAAATGTGGGCTGGGAATAGGATGCAAGTTTGTTGATTCACTGTCAAATAATGAATTATCTGATATCCTCTTCATTGATTTTTGTTGTCCACTGTGCAATAAAATTATGCCAAGGTTTGTAGCTGTGTACTGAGGCAGTGAAAGAGTTATTAGACCTTTTTTTTTTTTTACTTATCTTTAAAAATAAGGCAAAGCAAGTCCTTTTCTGCAGGACTGCTGTAGTACATTCATTTTACATTATTTGTCCTGGAACTGATTAGCAGCAGCAGCTTTCACCATAATTAAACAGATCATAATTAAACATATTTTTGTTTTATGAGCTGTGGCAAATTCAGATTCTCTGTAAGGTGGCTCTTAGGAATGAAGGTAATTTGCATGTTATAGCAAAGAGCATGTTACAGGAGACATACTAGCAGATGGCTTCAGGGCTTGTTTGCATTCAAAATACATAGCACCTGCAAGCAAAAATGCACTGGTGAAAAATCCATGATAATTTGGGGTTCTTATCCACATGGAATCAGTGTTAGTCACTGGACCAGGTATTTAATTCCCAATCGTCCACAAACATGTCAGAGCAGCTGGGCTTCTGCAGTCTCCTGGGATCTGCTTGTAAAAACTGGGTCCTTTCCGGTAGTATTTGCTGGTTCTTTCACAGAATGGAGTACATGTGAGGCTGGACTAGAACGTAGGTGATAATCTTCCAGTCTCTGCCTGAGAAAGAAGTTGCTTCTGTCCCTCTCTAAAAGTTGTTCGGGGTGGGGAGATAATAGCAGAGTCATTTAAAATGCAGTGTTTGGATATGAAGTCCATTTTCAGATCTGAGTTGAATTTTATGGCTTTAGAATGAAATGAGTTGGAAGAGGAGGGATAAATACTGTTGAAATAAAATCAAGTGGAATAAAAAAACTTATGTCTGGAGTGAGTGAACTGTTTGGGCTAAGCCTCATGGAACATGTTTTTCCTGTTCCCCCTCTCATTTTGCTATAAACAGTAAGTCTCTGTATTTGAAAAGTCTGTTTGGATTCTCTCTGTGATATACAAATACCTTCAGAGAAACTTAGATTATGATTTCATAAAATTTGTCTGAAAAACAGAAACATTAACATCACTGTTCTTTAGCCAAGGAACTGAGTTATCAAGAGGTTGTAAATAATTTGTCTGAGGTCACACAGGGAGGCTGCAAAAGACTGATGACTTGACCCAGTTTTGCATGTTCTGATTCTTACCCAATTCCTGAACTACAAGACTATTTGCCTTACAAGACCAGGTCTGCTGGTCTTCAGCTCTTCTAAATGTATAACTCTAGTTTTCTTTCTTAGGACAGGTGAGGCACAACACCCCAAAACTGCCCTGAGACAACAGATATGATATTCCAGTTTTGAGTTCACCCTGCATTTCATTAACACGCATATTTCCCAGATTCAGGGGAGTTGACATTTGAATGTGCTTTCCTCTCCTGACCCATTTCCATAATGCAGCAGTACTGAGTACCAGTGACAGCTGTGAACTCTAAGCAAGTTCAGAAGGTGAATTATGATCATGTCTTCCGCTCACCTAATTATTTTCTGAATCACAACCAAACTGAAGGTGTTCTCAAAGGCAATGAGTAAGTTAGAGGGAATTCCACTGTGAGTGTCTGAACTGCTGTGTGACTGCTGGGGGAATCAAACTCTTCTCAGCCTTTACTTTCCAAATGTCTAACATAGCAAACAGTATCTCAGCATCAGGCCTTCAAAGGGATGGCTTTTCAGTGCATTAACTCAGAACTACACACTATGCACATTTGTGGAATTCACCTGCTTATTCCTGAATAATTCTGCATTCCCTGTTCTCCTGCCACTTACGTGAAACGGGCAGGAATTTTAGATGAGCAACACATGCAAAATCAAGTCCTTTGGGGCAATACATCACCTGCGGTGACCGACTCTATTCAGCATAAACCCACATACATAGCCCTGTGTGTAGGATGCTTGTGTGGCTTAGTGAACAGCATAATTCTACTGAAAGCTGGCTTCAGTCCGTATTTCTGTGAGATCTGATAGCACCTAGGCTGATTTGTGAACTCTGCTGAGAAAAGTAAAGCCTTGCATTTGGTTTCAACTCCCAGGAGTGCCAGGTGAGAAGTCAGGCCTGCATCAGAATGACGCAGAACAAGTAGGTCAGCAGTTTCATTGTATGCATCTTCTGTGTGCCTCTGTGTGTGTGTGTGTGTGCATGCGTGAACTTGAGAAAATGGAAAACCATGCCACTGAAGCCTTAAGTTTCTGCTCTGTCTTCTTTAGGCAGAAGTCTCACTGACTGTTTCATGTGTAGTTGAAGAGAATCAAAGCTGTTTTGTCCTCTTGTTGCAGTAAAACATGGGGCAACAATATGTGGAAATGGTAAAGAATTGCAGAATGAGTGGATTTCTTTTAACAGTGAGTGAGAGCTTTGGCTAAAAATAAGGACAACGGTGTTATTCTTTGCCATGTTTCATCTGCCCCAGTTGCACTCTCTGCTTAGTGCCTGCCAAACTAATAGCTTGCTGAAGATTTAAAGAACCAGCACTCACATTCCTGTAATAGCAGCCAGGATAGCTGAAGTTATCATCTGTTCTTCAGGCTTTCCTTCCCAGAACCTGCAAGAAGCAAGCATCTTCACCCCCACTCCTCTCATTGTCTATGTCACAGGCACTGTCCTGAGCTGCTGCTTCGGCAGGTTGGGCAGCTTGGGTTGTTTACCATGCCGTGAAAACACACATCATTTTGGGGGCAGCTGGACAGCAAGGGATTGACAGCGTGTCTGCCTGGGGATTATAATCCCTTTCAGGCTGGGGGAGTTTTGGAAATGCGAGCAGCCTGGAATGATCAGGCTGTTCTCTGGAGCAGCTGCACTATGGGCGGGAGGCAAGGGAGACAAAGAAGTTCATCGCCCAGATAAACAATCACAAACTGTGGGTCAGCCTTTGCCGCGGAGGAGCAGTGCCCCTGCAGGGGCTCTTGGGCCGAAATCACCGGGCGGTGCCAGCCATTGTCCATGGCTGCTCTCTTAAGCCCTGCACGAGCCGGACCAAGCACCTTATCTGGCTTTTATAAGAAGCAAAGGGGGGAAAAATCAAGAAGGAAAAGCGGATGGGGTTTGGTTTTGCTGGGCAGCTGAAGCGGAGTGTCCCTGTGCCCCCTGCGCCGCAGCCGACGATGGAGAGCCGGGGAGGAGGGTTTGCAGCCCGCTGCCGGACAGTTCTTTGTGTGTACATCATTAATTCCGCGGGACGGGCTGCGCTGCCGCCCCTGCTGCCGTGTTCGCCAGGCCGGAGGACGGCGGCGCTGGCAGAGCCGGGCTGTGCCCGCCATCCCGCAGGGCCGCGGCCCGGGGCGCTCGGGGGCCTGCGGGAACCGGGGAGGGCGTGGGAGAAGGGGATGCAGCGGGAGCGGGAAGCGAAGGGAGGCTCTGCCTCTTGGGTGTTCTCAGGCGGCAAGGTAGCCAAAGGTGTGCCAGGCTCCGACATGCCGCCAAATGTGTCCGGCTCCCGCGGCTAAGGGAGAGGCTCGGAGCGGGGACACGCTGAGCATCCTCCAGCCCAGCCCGGGGGATTGGTTAAGGAGCGGGGTCGCGGAGGGCAGGCAGCAAGGCTCAGGCAGCGCTTCTGCCTGCTCTGCCTCCCGCCTCCCCCTCTCCCCCAGCCCTCCCCTTCATCCCTGTTGTGTGTGGCAGCTAAACACCGAGGCGAGCGGGAGCGGATGGCGGATTGCACGCACGCCAGGCAGCCTGGGATGTTGGCTTTTCCTTCTGCTGGCTGCAGGCAGGGCTCGGTTTCAGACATGAGTGGAGAGAAACCTAAAAAGAAAGCTTTCTATCTAGTGAGGATGAAGCCACTGAAGGAGCCCACCAGCACTACTAACAACAATGTCTCGTTTGTGATACAGTATCACATAGGCAAGGAGATCAAACACATTTGCAGCAACTGCAGTCGCGGGGAGGAAGCCCGTGACGGTGAGTGCTGAGATCCTGTGGGTGTAGGAGCGAGGCAGGGGAGCGCGTGTGCTTGCTTGGGGGGTGCGCGGACATGTGTGCGCTCCCGTCGGAGCCAGGGATGCTCGGCTTGCTCCTCCACAGATCCCAGGGAAAGAGGAAAGGAAGCGCGGGAGGAATGCGCTGGGCATTGATTCAGCCTGTCGATCAGGGAGATGCCAAAAGGGACAGGTCCCTTCATTTGCCACAGAAGCTTTGTGTTAACAGTTAAGGCACCAACTCTTCTCTTTTTTTCCGTTCCCTTTCCCCCCCAGTTGCTATAGAAATTGCTGTTTGTATTGATTGTGTTTTGTTCCCTTTCCTATGAATTTTAGATCAGGGGTTTTTGCCTTGATATGTCAACTTTTTCCTTGTCGTGCTGCGATAGAGTTTGCTTGACTCAACTGAGTGTCTGGAAGGTCTGGTTTATCAGGAATACCACTGGTGTGATTTTCATCGTGCTGTCAAATGCATGGGGGAAATTGTATTTTTATTGGAATTAATATAGTGCTCTTCAGACAACTGTTCTCATCCCTTCCCCCTCTCCTTTCGGGACTGAGCAAAACCTCTAGAGGGTATTCAGAGAGTGACGGTGTAATCAATCAGAGGTGTTGCTACAGGTAAGTATATGCTTTTTATCTTTCTAGGAATGCAAATATTTGAAGGCAACAATGACAAATTCTTTGGATTTTGCCAAAGTCAGCAATTAGGAGAAGCTGAGAACTAGGAGCAGCATACAAGCATTCAGGCAAAAAATAGCCTCACAGATGTTACCCCACATTCTTTTTCAATGTTGTATTACTTTGCTTTGCTGTGGGGATTTGCATGTTACTTAGGACTGAAGGCGCTTGACTTAGGACTCCCTATTAACTGATGTGGTAGACAGATATCATTTTCTGAAGGTCAGGAAAAGACTTTTTTTGGTGATAAATGTGAATATGAAATTGTTATTGTTTTCTGAGCTGAGGTTCTTAGTAGCTGTTGGCACTTCATTTTTCAGCTTTTGTCATTAAGGTTAGTACTATTATTATTATTAATAATAATAATATTGTAATTAACCAACTCTGCTTTCATTTGCTCTATGCAAAAGAACAAAATATTATTTGGGACCTCATGGTTCTTTGTCAACCACAGGTCTGCAGTTTAATGAAGTAACCGTGGTTTTGCTAATGTCTCTTCAGAATTAGCATCCTGCTAGTGTGATTATAGTTTTCTTTGATTAAAAAGCAGCTAAAGCTGAACAGAATTGCTTTTGGTGAAAAGGGGGAAGATAGCCTGAGAAGCCTGGAAACCCACAGTGGGTTAAGCACTCTTTCTGCTTATGCCACTACACCTGAGGGAAGAATCTGATGAATGCTATGTAAATTGTTGAGTGTTTCCTTTCCTGTTATGAGCAGCTAGTGACAGCAAGCCCCACAGATATTAAATGAAGGGCTATGTCCAGCAGTAGTAGTTACCTTACATTGTTAGTGTAGTTTATTTATCCTTAAAAGCAAATGAAGCCATTTATAAAAATATGCTTTCTTAGATTAATTGAATTAACCAAAAACTCAATTGCATCAACATCTTTTGCTGGGGTTTTTTTGGAACCTTGTACTTGAAATCTTAGCACAGTAAGAAAAGAATATGCTTTCCTCCCTTTTAAGGCACACGTGTACACATGGATGCATATGAATGTATAAAACCAGTTACTTGTACCTCTTAGCAGACTGATAGGTTTATATTTAAGGAGTTTGCTTCCTTTTCTACGTTTGGTTATTTAGCTTCAAACCATTAGCTACTCCGAGGGCAGGGTATGCCTCTTGGCAGGAGATAATCTAGTAACCTCTAGAGAGGCAAAGAATAGAGCAGAGAGGCTCCCAGCCATCAGGCTTCCAGAGCATGTCATCGGTCTGGTTTTGCCCACTCTTTCTGTGGGGTAGGATTTCATTCTGCCTCATGCAAATTACTTTTAAGATCATAATTTTAAAATTATCTAATACCAGCACAGCCTTAATCTTTTTTTTCCCACCAGCATGCACAGCTATGAGTTTCTGTCAGAAAGTAAAGAAACTGTAGTCCCAGCTATGCTGCCTGGGCACACTCACTGATTTGACTCTGACACATTTTTCAGCAGTGAAAAATGCCTGGGTTTTTTTTCTGATGAATGCCTATTCTAGACCTTTTGGTGTTTGGAGGGAAAGGATGATATGAAGAACTGAAATTACGTGACGATCGTATCAGACAGATCAGGTAGAAATCTGTGACCTCTCAGATACAGAGAAACCTGTCAGGATCTCAAGATGTCCGTGCATCCTCACAGTTGCACAGCCTAAAGAGCACTTTGGAAGGGGACCACTTACTACTTTTTGCAAGGGAAATGCACAGCACTTTGTGATGTGAGCACCCCCACCCTCCTATTCAAATTATTTATAGTTTATATATGGTTTTGCAGGCCTGTAGCTTCTCTAGTGTACCCAAATGTCCTGTGTGGGTCCTGTGACCCGAGCAACTATTGTATTTGTTGGAACTGTGTACAGAGACTAGGATTCAGTCCCTATGGCATAGGCAAATCAGTGGGATACATTGATTTAATGCTGAAATATCCTCCAAATCCAGTTATGAGTCCTGGATTCTAGTCATTGTCTTACTCTGCATTTTCATTGTACCACTACTCTAGGAGAAGGAAAATTTATGCTGAAACTGAGGGAAATCTTTCAAAGACCACCACCTAATCTAGCAAAAGTCATGACTAGGAGAATAGTAAAAGAGATAGCCATGAAACTGAAGGAAAAGATGGAAGCAGTTACTGAGTTATACAGTATCTTGGAAGGGAGGTCATGTAGTTTGGAGAGAAGTCAGTGAAGGAATTTGGAGATGCAGATAGGCTCACTGAAGTAAAGGTAAAAGGAGTTGATGTGGATGCAGCATTTTGATGAGGTAAAAGATAAGAAGTGAGGAGCTCAAAGAGAAGCAGGAGGCTACAGTAATAAGATGGACATGGGAGATGCTTTAACCATTGGACTGAAAGGAATGGATGTATTTAATGCTAATTTAGTTGCAAAATAGAAAACACCGAGAGAGGTCTATAAAAGCACCAATACTGAAAGGTTGGGTGACAGAATAACAGAAAGGGTGTAGGGAAAATGGAAACTGTATGTGAGTGAAGAATGAGGTGTGTGGCCATGAGATATTCAAGACAGGATGCCATAGAGGCAATCAGACATGGTGGACTGAACCAAGAGGGAGAGATCGAGTGTAGAGAGATACGAGTCACCTCCAGGCATACAAGAGCAATCAGGGCCGAGCTCTGGATGCTGAGGGCAGTGAGGATGGTGTTGGGAGAAGCAGAATGGTGAAGAGTTGCAAAAGTCTCAAGAAAAAACAGACAAGAATTGAGGAGACAACACACACAAGTTGCTCCAGAAGCATGAAGGGGAATGAAAATGCTTTCTGAACGTAAATGTGGGGAAGTGACTGATAATCCTGTAGAGCAGAAAGAGCTAGAACTACAAGAGATGAAGGTGCTCTGGAATGCTAAACATCTCCTGGTATGTACAGAGCACTTCTCAGTGTGCTGATTTTGGTGGTCTCTGGGAGGGCTGTGATAGTGCTGGGTTATAGCAGATGACATGACTGATGAACAAGAGAACAGTAGTTACGGAAACAAGTAAAGGAAGAAGAGACTTGGCTGGTTTTTATTTATTTTATGCTGAAAACTGACTGCAAATCTCAGTGTCTTACTGAAGTCTGAGCCTGGCTCTAGAACATGGTTTAGACACATCTCTCCTTTAATGTGGCTGGAAAGAACTGTAGAGGCTTCAAAGACACCAAGAAATGACCTACCAGGAAGAGTGAGTGGAACAATTGAAGTGGGGTACTTTTGATTTTTATGCAGAGGATCTGACAAGAAAATTTAAGTGGAAAGCAGTTACTTAAGAGTGTGTTGGAAGAGAAGGAATTCACAAAGCAAGGAATTTTTTTATCACTGTCAGATGAGGATTCTCATCTCAAGGGTTCTCTGCAGAGTATCTCTGGGCAACTTCAGGCATGTCCATCATGTATCACTCTGTACCCAAACTCTTTGTCTGTTAAATGGAGAGAGTGGGATTTCCTTCTGCTTGCCTGCTGGTCTGTAAATAGACTATGAGTCCTTTAGTGGAGAGGGGGAGGAAAGGACTGTGTTTTCCCATTTCCATTCCTAGTGCCAAGGACTGTGGGGCTCGAGGTTTTTAGGGTCTTTAGGTTCAAGTGTAGTGGAAGTACAAATAATATTAAGAATGAACATACCCAAAAGGTTTCATTCAGAGCTGATATTCAGTCTATTTATTATGTGCTCCTATACTTCGTGGTTTTGCTATTTAAGCAGAAATTATTCTAAGATCTTATATATGCATGAAAATCAGCATGGACTGGGATACTGTTGCTGTAGGAATTCTGACACTTGTTTTCCTGCCACTGCCCATCTTCTAGAGCTTCCAGATAAATATGTTTTCCAAATAGAAAAGGGGAGGGTTGTGTACGGGGGCTTGTGCATGTGCGCGTGTGTGTGTGTATGCGTGTGTGATTCCCACCTGGAGCTGGAAGTAACTACGGTTACTTCTTTTAACTGGGAACTTCGAGAACATTTACTTTAGCATCACTTAAGAGATTGCCTCTGAGGTGATGGTATTGCTTCCCACAAAAGTAATTACTAAATTAAATAGTTATCTTCTAGACAAACTGTAAGCCCTGCAAGACCTGTGCATAGAAATAAGTTTTACTTCACTAATTCTCACATTATTTCAGATGGTAGCTGCTCTTCCATTACCATCTGCAGAGTGAGCACAGTATGTTGCTGTGAGGCATTGCAGTCTTTTACAATGGTATCTGTCAAAAATTGTAAAATATTTTGGAGTGAAAAAAGTAGACTACATAGAATGGAAAAGTAGGTAAAAAAACAGTGTACCTGGTCCTGTTGTGAAGCGTGGGAAGCTGAAAAACATGTTTGAGGTTTGAACAGCTGATACAATTATGCAATGTGTGTCTTTAGTCCCTAAGGGATAGTTACCGTAAAGAAAGAGGCAGAGGGGGAAAGGCATGGGCTTTCCTTGCAGAGTGAAATATGTCTCCTTTGCAGAACAGACCACAGAACAAAACTGGTTTATTTTTGTCAGTTGAACTCCGTACTATTTGATTTGGGTGAATATGGTGCTATGCTAGAGAAAGTTGATGAGATCAAGCAAAGATGCTCCATATCCTAACAGGTTTCTGGTGAGCTGCATGGCCCACTTTGCTTCCACCAGTATCACTTTCTGCTATGGAAGATACAAGCCCTTGGTGTTTTGCAGGCTGAGAATAAATGTGCTTTCTAGGAGGAAAGTGTGATGCCTAGTCATGGTAACTTCCAGATGGCAAAATCCCAAGGCAGCCAGGACATGATCCTTTACCTTTCCTTTACCAAGGAGCAGAGGGGGCAAAGTCCCAGCCCTCTGCTCCCATCACTTTGTCTTGCACATCGAGGACTAACAAAAACTCATCAGTTACCTGTGGGTTTGACCTGAGATCGGAGACTGACAGGGATCTGTTAGTGCTGCTGCGGCTGGGCATGGCCTGCGGGAAGGGAGGAGATTGGGGAAGAAGAGAAGAGGAACAAAACGGTCCATTTAGGCTGTAAGATGGCATCCACCTGGCTTACACATTTGCCAAGACTAGCAAATGCAAATGGCTGACCAGTCATATGTGAGGCTTTCCTTAAACATTGGCAATCCTTTCAGTTGTCTAGTCTGCAGCTGAAAAAAAGAAAAGGGAGGGACATTTATGTCCCAAAATAAAGCTGAAGAAATATCACCAAGCCTGGAGCAGGTCAGTACCTGCTCACATGCATATCGGTAGTGACTAACTCATATCCTCTTAAACTGCCTGTAGCCAAAGCTGCTGGCCACAAAATAAGCCAGTTGTGTACCATTCCAGGTGACGCTGTGCTGGCAATACAAAATTCACGGCCAGGTTTGCATGGGCTGTCACCCAGCAGAGCTCCAGGCTTATTTTGAAGTGCCCTGGAAGATGTCTTGTCCAAAATTGCAATATAATTTACATTATTGACAGAAACTGTAGGAAAAATATAGGTAGTAAGCAAGGTCTTCACTTTGGTAAATTAGATAGTATGAGGAGAAAAAGTGTACACAAGATTGGGTCAAGCTTATGCAAGCAGATGACTAAGTTCTTTGTTTTCCAGTGAAAACGCCTGTGTCCTTGCAGGGGAAGTATTTGCCACTTTTTCTGGGAATTCTGTATATCTATGTCGTTGATTTGAGGAGTTTTAGGAACAAAACCAACAAAGATAATGGAATTGGTCACGATGGCTCAGCATCCCCCCATTTTTATTACACAGTGCTGACATAATGACACAGATAAGAGGACACCTCAATTCTTCGGGTCTTCAGAGAGCAGACAGCTCGTCTGTTTCAGTTCTGTCTCCTTTTATTGTTTTCTGCCCTTTCCGATGCTGTAACTCAGTTGTCATCTTTTGATAGCATTTCACCATCCTGCTTTTATCTGAGAACCAAGTTTAAAGTCTTGGTATAGGTAAGTTTCTTGAATGCGAAGATTGGGGCAACACCAGACACTCAATAAAAAATCATTTCCTTGTGGGAACTTCAAAAAAACAGATAAAATGCCATCAAGTATGATGAAAGCAATACAATGATTTTCCTGTATTTAACAGTAATGATCTGCTCTGAGTATTTGTTGCCATCTTGATGAATATGCCTGGTTTTGCTTCTTCTGTATCCAGTTACATACATCAGAAATATAATAGAGAACTATTTGATAAACCATAAAAGGCCACAGATTTTCCTTGTGTAAAGTATGGAGGCAGTTTGCAAAAAAAGGAGCAAGATGTCGATGGTGGCATAGATCATGGAGGGACATGTTCTTGTTGCACTCTGTTATTACCAGATCACTTCAAACCACCTGATATCAACCCGGCTGAATAAGTTTGGCTTTCTGTGTCTTTTTTTACATGCACCACCCCTATATCCTATTCTATTCTTTGGTCCCTGCCCAGGTGGGAAGCTGGATTCCATTTCTGTGTTTTGTCTTTTCTTCTTTTCTTACTTGCTTAGAGATGTTCCTCTTAGAGGGTGATTTGCTCATTTGGCTTCTTAGTTTTTTGAAACTTGCAATTCTTTAGAAGAAAATGAGATAGATGGAAGTACTTCACTTTACAACCATTATTGGAATTTTATTCATTAATGTTGTCACTGCCTGTCAAAGCTAAACAGCAGAGAAACATTGGCTATGTAGGGAAGAGATCAGAAGACTCAGTATTCTGCCATATGATGTCCCTTCCTTCTCTTTTTCTTTGCCTTTTCTTTTCTTTATATATCATATCATTAAAAGCAGCAGAGTTCATTTATGGGCTCCTTGACTGATGAACAAAACCTATCCTTTGAGTATAATGTTGCATTTATAACATTTTCATTCCTTGCTGCTCCCTCAGCAGAGGAGGTAGGCTTTCTACATCAATTTTTGTATTGTAAGATTTTGTTTCTTGATCTATTTCAGTGGTAGTAAATGCATAGCTATTCCTTTGTATCCTCTAAGATCTTCTTATTTGTAATCAGACAATACCAAATTTGGCTTCCTGTTGTTGATGCCTTATTCAGCCCACAATTAGCCAGAATCTAATTTCGAGAGCACAGTATAAGTATATGCAGTACCATCTTGCTAACAGTCTGCCAGGATGTCTAAGATTAATTGGATGTATTTGTAGTCTCTTTAATGGATCACACCAGGTCTCACGCACCGTCCGAAATCCATTAGCCTAACCCCAACGTCAGGGGACTGGTGGAACTGAAGGGCAGCGCCAGAGTGTCCAGTGGTTAAGCCAGCTTTGTCTATGTGTTTCAGTGGCTTTCTTAGAAACTGGAGGGTACTGTGATGTTTGCCATTATCTAAATGAATGCAGCAAAGCTGCAAAGGGGTGAAGTTGGGACACACTTGGAGGCCCTGTTTTTCCTTTGTGACTTTGATTTGCACGCTTCTCAGAAAATAATGATGTTCTTGCCATCCCTATGAGGTGGAAAACTGTCCTCTTGCTGGTTTTTTGCTCTTGTGAAGTGACATGAATCTTCACTGGTCTGTTGCTTTTAGTCTCCTTGTCTCAGAAAGGATTGGGTGAAGAGGAATAAGATAATGTTTGATCATGTCACTGTCATCTCTCGCTGACTCTTCTGGCTTTTGGTCGAGCTACTGAATATGAGGCAAATCTAACAGAGCCTTTGACTTTGGATGAGACTCTTAGACTCGAAAGATGAGTTATTTCTGTTGCTCTGAAAAACAATGAGCACATGGTATAATTTAAATCAAAGATAAAATCGGCCACTATAAAATCACCTGCTGTAGCTTCTTTGGAACCATTAGACATAGCATTCTGGCTTGGTAATGTGCAAGCTACCCTGCCTGAAACATGCCCAAAATCATAGTGCCCATCAGCCAACATTAAGCTGTGCTGTTGAAAGAGCTCTCATGGAGAAGCAGTGTTCCTCGCTGAAAGAAAGCTCTGCATCCCAAGTGAGAGAAACCACAAATAAGAGATGACCAGACCTGACTGACAGCCTCTGCATATTTCCTATGCATAGACAGTGGAAATTTTTAAGGTTTGAAAAATATGACTCAGGAATAAAAGACAAACATTTCCCCAGCCTTCCCCAATGCCCCCCCCGCCCCCTTCCCAAAAATAAATTGTGTCCAAAATGTCCGAAGAGAAGAGGAGGGCAGGTTTCTGCATATTTATGATTTATAGTGTGCTAGTCAGGACATAAACTGGGGAGAGAGACCTGCAGGCTTCAAGTCCTTGGTTTGTGTAACTTGGTTTGTTATTACTGTGTCCATTTCTTTGCCCCTAACCAGAAGAGGTGTTCAGTCTCTGTGACTTACTGAATCTCCGAATCCCAAGGGTTGCAATTTAGGATGTACAGCCTCTTGTGCAGGGAAAACCCCGGATATCTATTGATTGGGTCATTTTGAAAAGGAGGTAAGGCGTACTTCCAATCTTCCCTTTCCTTCCTCCTGCCCAGGGCTGTGCAGCCCAAGGCTAGGATGGCAGGTTTAGTGCTGCAGTTCAGTAGACACCCTCCCCTACCACTACTTAGGAGAAGGATCTTGCCCTCTGTCATCTTTTACATGACATCTTTCCGGCCCTTAGTCTAATGGCTTTGTGCAATAGAAGTGCAGGGAATAAAATTAAAATGGATCCAATTGTTTAATTTATCTTGGGAGATTTAGGTAGCAGAGAATTATTTTTATTTCACCTTGCCTCCTAAGAGAAGTTGATTATCTGTTTGAAAAAACAGAGACTATTGGTATTTTAAATCTTCTGGAAGCACAGAAGTGTAATGATAGAAATACTGAGACTATCAAGTCATTGCAAGAAATGAGAATATAAGTTTTATTAGAAATTTTGATAACTATTTTATATCTTCAGTTGTAGGCTAAGGGATATTCAGCTGCAACACAATTAGTGTTATCTTGGTGTTAGTTATCCTTTTAGTACAGATTCAAGAATAAACAGATAGAAATGTTGGTAAGCAAACTTGAATGCATTGGAGATCTTAGGATACATAATTAGAATACTCATTAACTACATTCTGACAAATGAGCCACGCCTGGAAATGTCACTGTGGTCTATTGCATCCGTAGTCTACGTATTAGCAAGTTTCTCAAAAATATTGATGATCCATATATTCACATCCATATGGACTGTAGACATGGTCCCTAATGTCAGCAGTCCATGTCATAAGGATTATGGCACCAGCTTTATCTCTCTTCACCCCATGCACTGGCTGCAGTTACTTTGGCATTTCCAATATTCTGATGCTATCTGAAACTGTATGTGTGCCGCTCCAATGTTATTTTTAACATGGAGACTCTATCAGCCTTGCTTTTGGTAAAGTAAGTAAATAAATAAAATAAATAGAAATGTTATTTCTTTGGTATCATCTGAAATTGAACTCCTGTAAAGAGTATGTGTGTCATGCTGCTGTAGTGTTTTATAGAATCTTATCTTTCCCATTTTACTTTCCAAGCTGCTTAAAATGTCAACACTAATAAAAATTCAGATGGACAGACTGAACAGTCAGCAGTGTAAGGGCACAGACATGTGGATGGATGGAGGGATGGATGGACGGACAGTGGAAGCTATTTGAACCAGAAGTGAAACCAGAATTTGAAAGACCTCATCCCTCTCCTCCCATTCACCAGCAAAACAGGTTGCTTTCCTTATGCTAGCACACTGGTTTTATTGGATAAATAGTATTGAAATTTGGGTTCACCCTGGAGGGAAAGCCAGATGCATCAGCTTGTGTGGAACTTTGCCTGTTTGAATCTGAACTGCACCCTGTTGAGAAGTAGAAGAACGAGATGAGTAAAGCTTTCATTAATATTCACAGCCCCAAAATAATTGTCTGGGGGTTTATAGTCATGAAGGTGAGAAGTTGTCTTCCAGTGATCTGCTGTGGCACTTAAGAAAGAATGTGGTGCCTGCTCCAGCATCTGAATAGAGAAGAGCAATTTCTGACTGTGCTCTCTGTAGCTGCCAAAGTTTGGCTCCTCTAGCAGCCATTGAAGACAATTAGACGTGATACCTAAATGGTAAAGAAAGGAGGGACTCATGAGGCTCAGCTGTATATCTTCTTTTCCTTCCAAGTCCCCCCGCCCTAAGTCACATAAGCAAGCTAGAACTTGGGAGATGTTTCCTTGTCTCTTTCTTGTGTGTCTCATTTAAATAAGGACAGCATTTTCCCTGCATTATTTGACTCTAGTTACTAATGTGCATTTGGTTTTCTATGTGTTTTTGTCATCTGAGTCAAATGCCATTTTCCTTGTGAACTCAATGTGCTCGTGCTGAGCATAGAAATCCATGAGCCTAAAAGAAAATAGGGAGATCATGTAGTTCCAGTGAACTGATGCTTCTTTCTCTTATTCATCTCAAGTTGGCAGAACAGCCAGTTCACTAAACAGCAAGACAGGCATCAGTTCATTAATACATTTGCTGGCATTGCATAGAGGCTGAAGAAGGACACTTTTTGGTGATATTTTTCTTTGGGGTTGTTTTCATTTGTTTTTCATTTTGTCAGACTTCATTGGCCATTGGGCCCAATGAGATAAATAAATTTTGAAAAAATACAGACCTATATAAAGATGGGCATTACTTGTAGAATTCAGCAGCTCTGAGCTAGTGCAGCTGCTCCCTGTGCTTACCAAGCAAACTGTGTTCTTCACCTGCTATGATTAATTTATTTCAGACTTTTGCATTATTATTGGATGTAGACCAGGTACCATTTTTATGTGTTTGTGTGTTAGTACATGCAGTCACATACCTGTTTTGTTTCTTGTTTCTTGTTCCTCCCTTTTTAACTAAATGGTTGAGAAATTTTTCATTTTGAACACCACCATAAGCCTTTTAAAATTTGGTGTACTCAGCCAGATGTCATGGTGCAAGACAGTCTCTGACTTGTGAATTCAAACAAAATGCTGTTTAACTTAAGAGATTTTTGAACATTAGGTTTGTGGGGTAAATACTCCAGCTCAGTTGGAAGAGCGTATGACATTTGACTTGACAGAAAAGGATTTGTGATACTTTTAGGATGTTGCGTAGATACTTCTAAAAGAGAACACTACTTAAAATTGAGAACCTGTTCCCCATAGGTTATGTAGAAGGAGGCAGCTTATATTGTCAAGCAATGCTCAGAAAAGCGTATGTTGTAGTTGTTATGGTTTGTTGTTTTGGTTCGGTGGTTTGGTTTTTTTTTATCATCTGCTTGGTAGCAGAATCTTGATGACTTTGAAAGGAAACTTTCAGCACATAGGCAAGACAGATTTCATCTGTTTTCTGCTTTGTCCAGTGCCAGCAGTGAAGGGGTGAAAAAAGATCACTTTGTTTTAATCGTAAGAAATGTCAGGGTTTGGTTGAATTTTGATCCTACTTCTGGATTGAAATGAAACCTTGTGCAGATGCCTATCACAGTTACCTTCATGATGTTGAAAATGAACTTTGCTGCCAATTTCATGGCCAAGTGACTCTGTATAGGTACATCCCAGTGTGCTGCTGGAGTGCTCTGCTTGCATTTGCAGCTCACAACATGCCACTAGTTCCTCTCTCAAACACCACAGAAAGGCATCATTCCCATCAATACAGTGGAAAGCCCTCAGTCATACACCATATGGTAATGTCTTCTCTGCCAATTTATTTTTCTTAAGGTAAATTTTAGCATTCTGGAAAGGACCCTTTAGCAGCTTTGGCCAGTCACTAGATGGCTTGGGTAAGGTAATTTGACTCCTTGTGACCTTTGTCATTCGCTGTGCTACAATCAGGATTTCATTCATTTTTGCTGGCATTATTTCAGAGCATAAAGCATCTGGAAGTATTTCAGAGCTTTTCCTGTCATCGTGTTTTCTTGGTTCCCTGTAGTATCTTTTTCCTTAGCTCTGATCTAAACCCATTCTCATTTTTTGAGCTATTTCTGGTTGCTGGACTTGGAATAATTCATGAGCTTGAAGCTATGTGCATAGGTCCTTCCTTTGACTGTAACATTTCTTAGGTAGATATACCAATTTGATTACCTGATGGGCGCCATCTTTTTTTTCAAGGCAACAGCAGCTTTTTAGAAACCAGAGATTTTCCTCTATATCTATTGAGCAAGAGCAATATCCTGTAGAGCTCAGCAACCATGAGACACCCTAGAACTTAATGCTAAAAAAGACAGTGGAAAAAAAAAGTGAAATCATAGCTATGAAAACCACACAGAAGAACTCAATGTGTTTTAGCCAGCAACTTGCCATGCTTTATTCATGACCTTAAAGGAATCGTGGATATTTTTGTCCCCTTTGAGTATTCATCTTTGAAACTCAAGCCTGGACTATAAGGGCCTAAACAGATATTCACCACAGCCGAGAGTCTGAGCTAACTATCATTTGAATAAACAAAAAAGTTCTCATTATAATGACAATCAGCAAAGACCGTATGTAGCTGCGCTTAGGTACTCAAAGCAAAAGTATTTAGTACTTACTGTAAATTCCTGGACATGGATACAGACTGTCTCTTTTCAGAGTCCAATGAAACATATTTTTTTGCTAGGCTGTTACTGAGGGAGGTTTTTAAACTCGTATTTATGCTCATTATCAATGTGTCTTTTGGTATAATTACTCCTTTCCTCTTGGCCAACTTCCTATCAACTTCTTTAAAGGACAGAAATAGAAGTTTCTTTTTCCTAAGGGAAGGAATACAGAGCTTACAAGGGAATGATTTGAACTTTCTAGCTCTTAAATGAGGTACTTTTTTCCTTTTCTCCCAGCCATTACAGTAATTAAAAACTCAATTTTTTATCTTTATTTTGCTAGTGGTGAGATGGTACCATTGTATTTAGGAAGTTTAATGTTTGTAGTGCCATTTTCTGAATAGGATTACTTTTAATAACAGGACATGCCTCTCTCAAGTTTCTGAAAAATATAAAGATATGCCTTCTGAAGCACACATTTTTAGTAAAATAAAGTTAAAATATTGGATATTCCTGCTTACGAGAATGTCAAAAGAGAAAGATCAGAAATTGTTTAGTCCATCAGAAATCCCCTAAGAAATTTAGAAGCATTCAAATATTTTTTCTGGGATTTCTCAAAATAAACAGCTAGCCTGTTGCACTACTGGTTTATTTTTAGAAGGGTGGAGAACTTTCCTGATTCCCAGTGAGGACTGGTAGAGCCAAGGTGCTCTGCTATGTGAGCAACTGTGTCTTCCTCTGTCCACATGGCAATTAGGAAAATTGTCCCCCTCTAACAGAAGCCTAGCAAAATGTGAGCAACAAACCCATGGGCTTCTGTGGACTGGATCCTTTTCTTGGATTACTTTTGTATTTTGCAGCTGAGCAGAATTTGCAATCCAGGCTGGTATAAGAGAGAAATCCAACCATGAAAATGTAATCATTACCAGCTCCTTCAAGAAGACAGTTTCAATCACTAGCAAGCTGAAACAAGCATAGGAAAAAATGTTACGCACTGTTTCTTCATCAGGATATATTTAGAAGTTGAAGGTACCTGGGCTTCAGTTCTGGTTTTTCTTGTTGAATGGGTTAAAGATTTGCTGAGAGGAAGACAGCTTCTGTTGTCCTTAGCTTTGGCTTTCAGGAAGAACTTGAGCTGTGATGGATGAGACTTAACTCTAGTTGATGAATTTGGGTATGACTGAAAGACAAATCAGATTGCTTAATCACCCAAATATCTGCAGGGATCCATCTAGGACTCCCGAGCCATGGTGCCGAATCCTGTCCACATGTATTGTGGTTTCACCCCAGCCAGCAGCTAAGCCCCAGACAGTCACTCGCTCACTCTCCCCCAGCGGGATCACAGAGAGAGAAGAAGAGGAGACAGAAAACCTGTGATTTGAGATCAAGACAGTTAAATAGGTAAAGTACAAGATGCCTGCACAAGCAAAGCAAAATAAAGAATTCCTTTGCTACTTTCCATCTACAGGAAGGTGTTCAGCCATCCTCAGAAAAGAGAGCCCCATCTCGATGACCTGGGAAGACAAACACCATCACTCCAAACATGTCGCCCTTCCTTCTTCTGCCCTCAGCTTTATATGCTGAGCATGACACTGTAGGGTCTGGAATACCCCTTGTGTCAGTCAGGGTTGGCTGTCCCTGCCATGTCCCCTCCCAGCACCTTGTGTATCCCCAGCCTCCTTGCTGCTGCAACCATGTGAAGAGCAGAAAAGGCCTTGACACTGTGCAAGCCCTGCTCAGCAGTAGCAAAAGCATCCCTGTGTTATCAACACTGTTCTTGGTGTTGATGACAAATCTAAAACCTAGCTCCATACGAGCTTCTGTGAAGAAAATTAACTCTATCCCAGCTCAAACCAGCTCAACATGTATTCAAGGAGTTACTGATGTTCCAGTGGTTGATGCCCACTTGTAAGGTGAGAGTCACAAACCCCACTGCAACTGTTTTGCCTGGTAACATTTCATTTGTTTAACACAGTGTTAGAGCCTTGAATTGCCGTAGTTCTGTGGGTATGACTTGTGCCCAGCTTTCTCCTCTGAATTTTTTGGTGTTGTGAGATTTAATCTCCTTCTTGGCAAAATACCTTTTAAGGAGGTTTGAAGAGTAGTGTTTTTCTGGTGCTCTCTGCTAGGTGAGCTTTTAGTGTGGCGATGTGATTACCTTGGAGTCAATGCCCTAGATGGGAAATTCTGCTTGTAGCTGACATTTACACCAGAACATGAGTTTTTTATGGCAGTTCTTCACAGGCTGAAACATGGATCCCGCTCACTGGGTGCCCAGCAAGCTCTGCTAACAGGACTCCATCTACCCATCCATCCTCTCCTGCTTTTGCTTTCTGGGGAAAGGATGTAGGAGACCACACCTCTAGGAGACCACACCTCATCTCTCTCATCTCTCCCTTCATGCCTCAAACAGAAGATCCCCTACCAGAAGTGAAAAAAAGGGACAGTGAGAAGCAGTATCTTCACTCCCCTTTATTCTCCTTTGTACAGAACTGGACAGGATCAGGCTCTCAACAAATCACAGCTGTGAACAGTAGTTTCTTTCAATCCATAAGTGAAGCAGTAAAGAACCCACAATAAAGCCCAGGAATAGTGTTGGAAGAAGGGTGTTTGTGCTGGCAGATCAGTGCCCTAACTATCATTAATGCTTTCTTTCAGACCCAGTAGGTCTTGAATTCTTTAAAATAACAGTTCTGGTAGGATAGATGTGTGCCTTCATCCGTCAAGGTATGAAGTGTAGTACTGTTCCCAGAGAAAATGGGAGATGTGGTCTTAAGCCTTTTCAAGGGGAAGATGACAGTGACCCCATGATTCTCCTTTCCCCCAAATAAGTTCTCTGCCTGCTCTAACTGAAAAGTCCTTGCATCTCATCTTACTTCCTCTGCTTTCTTAAAAGTGCAAACTGTGCATCTCCTCCCTGCTTGCCAGTTAGGAAGGGTAAAATATCCCTTCCTTTCAAGCTGAAGTTTTTTACTGGAGCAATTCCTGGTACCTATGGAACTGTAGCCCCAAGAACAGTGTGATACCTCTTTTGCTTTAGCTGGCCCTGCTTTTCTCTTGGTTGGTTTTTGGATGTGTTCCACTTGTAGTGACTGCTCTGAGTCCTATTTTGGAGCTACTGAGTCTCCAGATATTGTGTGTGATGCCCAAGACAGAACTGTCGTGGCTGCTCCAGTGTCTGGGCACAGGACAGTGATGAGCTACAGTACTGCTTATTTGATTTAGCCTTGAATCTATATGAAATAAATGCATAAGAGATGGAAAACCTGGTGAGTAATAAGAGCAATAAAGGATAAACAAAACAGTTGATATCAAAGAAATTTTAAAATCTTTATTTTCTATAGTTGCAGGGTTTATAGGAAGAGATTATATGGCTATTGGTGATATAACGGGATAAATTTCTTTTGTTGCAAGTGAAAATCTTATGTACTCTCTTATGATACAGAAAATACTTGGTGTTTTGAGAGAATTCACATCAATAAAGACATGTTTAGAGTGATGCACTCAGTGCAATGCAGTTTGCAGAGGTTAAAAAAATGGCTTTCAGATTGCAATCAGCATGAATAATTTACGTTTTACGTCAAAATGGGGATGAGTTGAAAGCAGGGTCCTAGAGGGATTAGGCTTCCAAAACTATTCTCTGCACTTCTGTGCCAACGAGAGAAATAAATAGACTGAGATAGAGAGATTGTAGCTGAGAGCAGAGCTGTACCATGGTGTGGTACCCGTGCTGAAACAGGCAAGGTTAAGGGATGAGAGACTCCATTTATGGACACAACGCAACGTGCTGCACACCTGGGGAGTGGGAATAATTGGCAGGGGTTTGGAACATGTGAGTGCTGCTTAGCATGCAAAGGAAAGCTACTGACAGGCTCTTCATGGCTCATAAAACTACTATGCCAACTCACTGCCACTGCGAGTGCATGCATCCAGTGGGAGCTGTTCACCAGATAGGTAATCATCCTCGTTTGGCAAGACTGAGTTTAGACTGCAGCGTGCCATGCCTTGTCTTTCATTGGAAAACAGACCTTTGTGAAGTTGGGAAAAGTTTAAATGGGCAATTCACATAGTAACGGCAAGGCTGATGGAAATTAATTCCAGGTGCAAAAGGAAATTAAAGGGAAATAAGTGAACATAAGATAATAGAAGAGCAGAAAATAAAACATTTTCCTGAAAGAAAAACAAGGTGGTTTTTTAATTGAAAGTGTTCCCATTCAGGTAAAGAGTAGACATTAGTGCTCAGCATTAGAGGAGTTGTTCAGGTTTCCTGTAATTTCAAAAAGACCCATGGTGTGTCTGCATCTTAGGTTGAACAAAGCTGCTAGAATAAGGTCCATGCAGTCTGAAGTGAGGGATATTTGGGGTGCAAGTTTAAAAGAAACCTTGCAACAGAGGTTTGTTGGAAACCTCTCTGCAGAAAAAAAACTGGTTGGATGTGGGTTGGCAATGAGTATTATTATGTTAGGGACATTTATTTATATAGAGTTCTTGTCATTAAATAATATGGCACATTTAGTTAATTGCATCTTTAGGGCCAAGATCCTTTTCAGCCTGTTACTACAGATTTGTGCAAATATAACAGAAAGCACAAAGTATTGGTGCTTCCTAGGAAGACTTAAAATCTAACTTTGTGAAGTAAATTGCCTGTTAAGATAATCCTATGTCTGATTATGAAAAATGAGTGTTAAGAAAAGGTCTGAGAGAGAATTTGGTGTGATTACCAATGAGGAAGGTAATATTAAAGATCACAGGTGGGATGGGAGGGCTTCAGCCTTCAGCAATGAAATTGCTCTTTGTACCCAAATGCAGTAATAGTGGTTTTTTTTTCTAAAATGGAAGCTGGGTATAACGGTATTACGTATCAGCAACATTAATAGATGAAGTGATTCCCAGACAGTGGTGGGAATGACAAAACTGGCTGTCATTCTCCAGGAAAACTTTGTAAGTTATCTTGTCTTTGGGAGGGCCTTTGATCTGCGTGCTATGCTTCTCAAAACCAAAAAGCAGGCGACCCCTATGTTGTCTCTTACTGGATTTTCTGGAAATCAACACCCTACTGAAAGATGTGGGAAAATCATAAGGACATGCGGAACAGGTCCAAGATGGCCTGGTCTCTTTTTTTCTTTGTAGCATGTTTCAAACGTGTAAAATTTTTTTACATTACTTGAATGCAAAGTACTTCAGTTTGTGGTGGGGTTTTTTCATTAAAACCCCAAGACTTGCTTAAGCCCCATATAAAGTCTATATGAACTTCAAGAGTATTAAGAACTACAGTAAAATCCTGAGAGCTGTCTCACAGCCAAACAGCCTATGAAAAACTCTCAGGTTTAGTTTCTCCACTGCTAGCTCTGGAATGACAGCTTGGACAGAAGAAAGTGGGAGGGGAGTGCATCACCCTCTTGCCATAAGTGCAGGTCCCAGTATTTCTTTGTGTCTCAGAAAGATCTCTCAGATCCTGGAAAAAAACCAGAACAAGTTCCCAAAAGCACTGTGTATCAGCAGCAACTGTAACCCATAAACATCACATTTGTGGCACTGGCATCAAGATGAGATCTCAGCAGTGTGACTACAGGTACTAATGCACACAGCAGTTCCTTCTCCCAGTTCAGCAGACTGATCAGGCTGGGACTGCTGGGACTTCTTTCCTCTTTGAAGGCAAAAAAATAGAAAAAGAGTGCAAGGTCTGGGTTACTTTCCATTCCTGCAAGTACCAGCTTTTTTGGGAACAGCAAACGTGTGAAATCAGCCTACGGAGCCTGCTGTCAGCAGTGGGTGTCGCAGCCCACAGCCAGTCAATAGTCATTATGAGCCAAAAAGGCAGAGAAATCCGGCCAACTTGAGCAAAAGATGCAGCAGCAGAGAAGAGCGCAGAATTCTGGCATTTGCTTCTTGCATTGTGGTCTGCTTTTATTCTTGCTGTATTAAAACTGTCATGGCTTTATGCTAATGTGGTTTATTCCTAGCCAGTGATTATTATGCTTTGAATTAGCAGTGCTCTTGAGAGCATATCTCATGAAAAAAATCATGTCCTTCTGAGAAATGCGAATGAGAAGGAAAAAGAGCTGTTACTTGCATTAGCTCGGAACTGTGTGTGTGTTTGGAGAGGATGAAGGAGAAGGGCCACTTTCATGACTGATGCCAGGCTCTGCAGGACTCTGAGGCCACAGATTTGTGTTAGACACTACTGAAATTCAGGGAAGAGCAGTCAAAATATGGAAATGGTTTTGACACTGAGTTTGGCTTTCAGCAAACCCACCCTTTGGGTAAATTCTTTTTTACTCTAATGTTAGTTTTGCCTGGCTGTAAATCCATACTCATTTACCCTGAGTGGGAAAAGCGTCCCCAGGGGCAGCGAGAGCGCAGCTGGTGTGGGACAGAGCTGTGTGTATGTTGTGAAAGGAGAGTATCTTTAAGGGATGTCAGTTCTCCAGGGAATGGCCTCAGCAGTACCAGTTAGGACCAGCTATCGAAGAGTTGTTGCAGCTCTGAGATTTAGTAACTAAGGCACCTGGGCAGATGAGATCTTGGCTCAGTGCTGGGGAAAAGAAGAGAGGGTGAGCAGCAAGAGGAACTTCAATATGTTTCAGCTGTAGGTTTCTTAGCAGGAAGCCTAATTCAGCAGCAGCAGTAGTATGTCATTCCCAGTTTGCTCAAAGGGCCACTTCCTGTATCCCCCAAAAAAGTCAGCAAAGACAATACCAGCCCATTACTTTAAGCAGCATCTCTAAAACATCACAGTACTGGAACACAGTGGGATCTTACATGCTTGAACTAGAGGCATCTTACAAATGGAGGAAGGGGAAAATGTGTGGTCCCTTGGGTCTGCATGTAGAGGGCGATGGTCTGTACCCTGTGCTGGTCTTCAAGACACAGCAGGTGCCAGTGAAATCAGAAAGTATAAGGAAATTTCTGATTTCCTCTTCTTTTTACCCATATTGTTTATTCAGCATAACCAGGCAATTCCCAGCCTTGATACAGCATGTCCCAGCCCCTGTACAGGACAGAGCCTTGTAATGGGTTCTTTGGATAAGAAGGTATTTCTCCAGGCAGTCAGGCACAAAGAGCTGGAACAGAATGAAGTGCTTTGGCCGGATTATCTTTTATTCCCTCTGCTTTAAATTGAAAAGAGATGTTCTCAGAAAGGTCTGTCTTTCTCTCCATTATCCCAAAGAATAGCAGTTTTTAACCATTTCTGCTGCAACAGCTGGGCTCACTCTATCTTACTGGCTAGCTTTTTCTTCTTTGGAAAGTTACAGGCACCTGTATCAGCATTGATATTTTACAGGAAAAAGGATTGTGTTGTGTGTTAACATTCAAAACAAACAAAAGAGCAATAACAAAATAGCCAACCTTCTTGCAAAAACCGGAGGGACTCAAATAGTAGTTCAGTTGAAATTCTGGTAATGAAACCTCCTTTGTGTTAGAAATGTGTCTCTGGCTGTTCCCATGAAAACCAACCTAAATTTGGCTCACTTAAAGCTTCGAAAAAATTTCCATTGAGATACATAAGAATTTGCCAGCCAAAATCTCTGGTGATTCTGTCAGTGTGGAGTGGGCGTGTTCATCCCTTCAAAGCAGTGTTCTTGCTGAGGTTCCTGAGCCCATGTTCATGCCTGAGGTTAATACTTAATATACAAGAGGTGAATAGAAACACCAGTCTGTTGTCTTCAGAGCAGGAGGGGTGACAATCTGCATCCTGTCTTTATGAATCCGGACTGTGTGTGCAAACCACTCAAATCAGTGTTAGTGGCAGTGTCACATTATAACACAAGCCTGGGAAATGGTATCCCTTAAAAAAAAAAAAGACCACCAGGAATAACTTTAAAAAAAAAACAAAACCAAAGCAAACAAAAAACCCCAACAACAAACCACACACAAAACCCCCTCCTGTATGCTGGCTGAACTATGCAGATGCTTTTTTTAGGGAGAGAGCTGCATGCTTCAGTCCAGGGCAGGGAGACCTCTTGCATCCCTGGCGGCTGTGGCACAGAGACAACCTCTCTTGTGGACTGCTGGTACCTTCCCTCTGTTGGTGTTTTCTTTGTGGTCCTGGCTTTCCTCTCTCTGTGCATCTAGTCACAGGGATGTTATTTCCCAAAACTATCAGCATAAATTTTTCCATGCAAATGTGAGACGGGGGGACCGTGCAATATAACTGTGCCAAGTGACCATCCCCAGACTTCTCTTGTTATCATCAGGTAGGAAGGGTAATTTAAATTCTTCAGATTTTTTTTTTTCAGTATTGAGACTATCATGATGTATTACAGGGTAAAGGTTGCAGAAAACTGAAATCTTAAGAACAGAAGCTCAGTGAAAACCTCTATCCCCTTCAAGGGAACTCAACCCTAAGTGTGAACTGTATTAAAATCCAAAATTAAAAGTTTAAATGTTAAAAGCTAAGCATAAGGATTGGAGGGCAGTGAGGGGGCAGAAAAATGGGACTTGATTTGGGCCCCTCACTACAAGAAAGACACTGAGGTGCTGGAGAAGGGCTGGTAAAGGTTCTGGAACACAGGTCTTGTCATGAGTACCTGAGGCAGCCTGGAGAAAAGGAGGCTAAGGGGGCACCTTACTGCTCTCTAGAGCTGCCTCAAAGGAGGGTGTAGCCAGGTGGGGGTTGTCTTCTCCCAAGTAACCAGTGGCAGGACTAGAGGAAATGGCCTCAAGTGGCACCAGGGGAGCTTTTAGATTGCATATTAGGACAAATTTCTTCATGGAAAGAGTTGCAAAGCATTGGAACAGGCTGCCAGGGAGGAAGGATTTAAAAGATATGTAGAAGGATTTAAAAGATATGTAGATGTGGCACTTGGTGATGTTGTTTAGGGGTGGACTTGGCAGTGCTGGGTTAACGGTCGGACCCGATCTTAGAGGTATTTTTCATCCTTACAATTTTATGATTCTATGATTTTTAGCACCCTTTCTCTCACTAGGAAGTTCCTAGTGTAGCCCCTTTTTGTAACCCAAGCAATTTTAATGGACACGGTAACAGTACCAAAGGGTCATTATTTATCAGGGTCCTTGCTCTTAATAAATATTAGTCAAAGGAAATGTCTCTTTCCATTGCAATTAAAAAAAACCCAACACTTGTAATACTTCTTTTAAATTATGTTGCATCCTTTTTTTTGAGCTTTCTCTTCCCCAGTCTCTATCATGTTTCCCCAGGAATGGCTGATGGCTGAACTGACAGCTGTCTAGAGCAATGTAGAACTATTTGTTAAAAATTATAACTTTTATAACATAATAATCCATATTGCAGTTGAATCTTGTTGTTACTACTGTTCTTTACAGTAGATTAATGATTTCACTGAAAGAAAAGAAAATAATGTTAAAATAATATGGACTACAACTTTTTCCCTTTGTTACAGTTCTCTGTGTCCATGAAAAATTTTGGCCATCTATGTGGTTTTCTGGTAACTTATTAAAGCATTTGTTTCACTTCCCACCTTCCTTGTTTTTTTCTCTTTTTCTTGCTGAAATCACAGCTGAAGAGGTGGAAAGACTGGCTGCAATGCGTTCAGATTCTCTAGTACCTGGGACTCACACGCCTCCAATCAGAAGAAGAAGCAAATTTGCCACTCTTGGGAGACTTTTTAAGCCATGGAAATGGAGGAAGAAGAAGAGTGAAAAATTTAAGCACACTTCAGCAGGTAACAGTCACATTGGGGTCGGTTTATTAATCTGGAACTTTTTGCTCATCAAGGCTGAACATTTGTAATACAGCCTCAGTTTATATGTATTTCAACTGTTGAAACTTGGCTTGGAGAGATTCATCAGGTTCTAAGAGGAGATCTTTAACTTTGTTACCAATGTTTTCTTTAAAAAAACCCAAAGCAGCACAGTGAGTGCTCTACAATTAAAGCAGCAGTTCACCAAAGCTGTGTTTTCAGGTTCTGCTACTAGAGCTAGAGCATAACCCAGAAGAAATCTTTGAATATTGATTCAGCAGATTATGAATGAAGGAAAAAGCAGTATGAAAAGATAATGCTAGTGTTCAATTTAGCCACATTTAAGCTCCTGTGAGTGCTAATAGAGGAGTGAGAAAAATATAGGACAAAGAAGTTGACATTGTGTTGAGTAACTTGCATAACCAGAAATTATTTGTTCCATTGGGCAGGAATGATGTGTCACTTGTTTTTTTGAGAAAACCAAATCTCAGTTCCTGCTGCACCCCTCCTTCTGCCATCATTTTCTCACACTCCTAGTTCAAGACCCTTTTTAATTATGGTAAACTATAAAAATGTGGGTGTATATTGTGAATTGGTCTGAGCAAGAATCCCAGATGCAGGCACTGATGCATGTGGTGAAAGCTTTGTGATTATTTAGAAGGTTTCTTTTATGTTCTTTTATAATGGCCGATAATTACTACATGTGGTTCTGCAAGTCTTTAGCCTGGATTATCTGTGAGAAAACATGAAGTTTCTCTGGATTTCTTATTGTTCTCACTAGAACTAGAAAGAAAGCAGTGGGTATCTTGCTCCTTCAAGTGCCAGAAGAAGCTTAAGTTACAGCCCAGTTGCTTTTCTGCCCTGTGTATTGCCCAGTGGAAGCTTATAGGCAGTACTTGGGTGTACCTGTGTCACCCCAAATCCTGTACACCTGAAAATGGCCCACAGTTGGGTGAGACATCTCATTTAACTAAGTGTGAATTCTTGAATGAGATTAAATGCAGAATAAGTGTTTCCAGGGTTTGTACCTGAATGAGTTCTTTACTGTGTGCTGTTTAGGTTGCTTTCTGATTCATCAGCCAGAAACTAATGAACTAGAATAGATGGCTATATTACTCTGAGTGATGATCATGTTTTTGACTTGACAGCTGAGAAGCTATTGTCACCAAAAATGACATGTTTCTGCAAAACAAAAGACTTGTCTTCCATGTTCTGCATCAGCCATAACCATAGTGTGGTGTAGCAGGATTTCCATAAAAACCTTGTAGCTATTAGGGATATGTGGACGCTGTGGTGGCAACTACTTTAAATCTAGTTTCAGCATGCTGGCTTAGTTGGTTACAACTAGGAGAATAATCATGGCTGTTCAGGAGGTACCGTGGGTTGCCAAAGTCTGCCTGCTGTTGATCTTTGTGGTTTCTCCAGCTCCAGGAGGTGAGGCTGAGCTGCTTACTGCTGTGGTTAGACTGACTAGTTTGAAGCTGGATTGAATATGGCTCCATAGTCTGCTGTGGCCATTACAAGAAGTATTGCTTAGATTTGACCCATTACCAAAATATTTGGAAAGTACACAGTGATTAAAACCAGACTGAAAACATGTATTTTCTCTTCTCAGAGGAATAGGAAGTTTTGCCAGACATGCCAGCGTATCTTCTCCCCTTGTAAGAGGGAGTTCAGTGTCTGAGAAACTAATTTAAAACCTGGGTCTCCAGGAACATTTGTCAGTCGCAGTATTGGGTTTGATCTCAGTTGAATCCAAAACCTTTTTTTTTTTCTTTTTTTTCTTTTTTTTTTGAAAAAAATGTAATTCTAGTAAGTTAACAGTATCCTGCAGCTGCTCTGCAAAATTGGTACTCCTGTCAGCTCCCCTGCTACTAACTGCAGCAAAATTGACAAGGATGTCAAATTTGCTGAGAACCCTGTGGAAGTCAGGGACAGAGATTTACTTCTGGACTGTGCAAGAGCTGGGACCTCGCAGTTTCCATCGTTCCCAACGCTGGGCAACAGGAATCCACCAGCATCCTACAAGACCCCCCAGCAATTAAGAAGCATTGGTTGAACCTTGGATGTATAGTACAAAAGATCTGACACATGGAAAACTAGCATTTTTCTGCCAGCATTTCCATGACCTCTTGTCTAATACTTCTGATCTCACTGAGAAAATATATTTAATCTTTATAATAAATCAAAGGGCAAGCTTGTGAGATGGCATAATGAGAGCCAGCATGAAACTTCGTAATACAGGCTTATTTTCTTCTAGTGCACTGATAAATGTGACACTTGGAAAAAAAAACCATTCCCATTAGTGTCCTACAGGCATGCACCCAAGCTTTCCCACCTGCACAGCACATCAGTAATTATCAAAAAATAAATACTATTACAAGTATTTTATTAGGCTCTTATTTGCTGCAACAATGGATTCAATTATTTTTAATGTCAAAAGTAGTAAGGGTCAAAACACATGGCCTAATCTGATGAAATTTTCTTTGAAATTAATGGGAGGTTCTTTTCTGGGAAAGGACAGGAAGAAAGAGGGAGTCAGACTGATATATGAGGTTGAAAGGTTTCCTTTTTCTTGGTATTTCCAAGTGCTAACATTTTGTATCCATATCTTGATCAGACTAAAAGCTCTGCTTATTTATTCAGACATGAATGTTTTAAAATACAGTTCAGCAGTCAATGGGCAAAAAAACCTTTTAGGTAATAGGAAAAGTTATTTTCTGACACCTGGTAATTTCATGAGGAGAGACAGACAATGCATAATTTGATTGATGGAGGACCTCAATGTTATGCTTATTATATATGAGTCCCCTCAGCACATCAATACTCAAGTTGTGGTATTTGAGCATAACAAGTCCCCCATCCTCCATCTTTGTTATTGGATTGTCACTGACAAGCAGAAGGTCAAAAAGATGTTTGTATGTTTGTGTTTTGTAGAGTTTATGTTTATAGGTTAAACTGGTTTTGGTATTTCTGTAGTTACTATGCAGAAGGGTCCAAAGTCTGACAGTGCCTTGGTGCTGACTTAGTAATGAAGGTAAGAGTCATGGGTTTTGATGCAGACATCTCATGCCTTTGCCTTGCAGCTGGTCTGTCTGCAAGATCATCATTAGGTATTTTGTAAAGCAGCCAGAGCACGTAGAAAAGGTCACGGATAGGATGATTTGTTTGCAGATGGGAAGCACCAGATGAGCCATGGGGTTTGATCTGAGCGACCTCTTCTGCTGCAAGGTGGTGTTAAGGAACTGTAAAGAATGTGCACTGTGAATGAAAGGTGGGCTTTGGCTATGGACAGGCTCAATCTCAGAAAAAATAGGGAGATTACACTGTGTGAGGGTCACCAGTGTACCACAGCAGGAACAGAAACAAGTTAATTCTCACAGTAATTCTCCTCCTGGACAGAAGTGAAGTTCCCACCAGCACAAAGTGTCAGAATTGCAAATCATTTTATCACAGAACATCCTATTGAAAGTTCCTTGATGGGTGATGAAGCTCCCACAGTACAACATAAACTCCCCTGACACTGAAGTTCTATATACAGGGAGTTAGACAAAGAAATCAGACTCTGCCACACTGTTATTCATGCTACAGTCAAAAGTATTCTGTATGTTTTTTAAACTTAGTAAGATTTTTACAGAAAGTGTGGAAACCTTTATTGCCATGCCAGGCCAAGTCCCCCTCAACAAAATGTGAAATATGATGAAGTTGGGAGAACAGGCAAACTTCTAAATGGCAAGATTATATCTGTCGAGAGGATAGTTTCTTATAGCTGACAAGGAGCAGCCTCACTTATGGCAGAAGAAGCAGAACGAAACAGAATTTTCTATTCGCAAGCATATTTCCTTGGCTGGATGCAGCTGGGATGGCTCTAGAAGACTGGTCAAGGTTTTAAAAGCCACACTGGGCTCTCTGGGAATCAGCAAAGCAGATAGCAAGAGAGCAAGCTGACTGTTTCCTCTGCTAGACCTTTGTCATTTTTTTTAATACCTTGATCTTCTGCTCACCTTGCTGTGAACTTGAAAAATGTTCCTGAGTGTGTTGCTGTTTTATTGCAGTGCCATACACATGCTGAAATATCATTTCCTGGAGATGTTTTGGAGAAGGAATGGCTTCTGAAATAAAGAAGCTTGAGGGGAAATAGATTCTGCACTTACTTGAAATATTACTGATTTTTTTTTTCACTGCTTTCATCAAAAGCTAACTGTTTGCAACCTTTCAGAGAAAAAGTGTTTCACCTGCTTGGAAGAGTATGAGTAGAGAAAAATGTCTTGTTTTGTCATTTCCTGTTTCTGGTGACCTTCATTTTAAAGAATTGGTGCGTCTGTCTTCCCCCATCATTGCTTCCTGAACTGCAGTGCTCGGGCAAAAGAGAGAAGGAAGCATGTAACTTGTACTTGAAGGACACTGGTTGGAATGACAAGAGAAAAGCAGGAAATGGTGAGAAATCAAGGGGTATAAAGAAAGCTCAGCTGTAAGTAGTAGAGCAAAGGATTCAGCAGTGTTTGGGTTAGGTACATTGGCACACTATACAACGAGCAGAGAAAGACCTGTGTCAGAAGAAAGCTCCTGAGCAGCGCTGTTGCCAAGTAGATGGTTGTCTGAGACAAATAATAATATTAAAGAGAGAAAAGGAAATCTTTTGAACTCAGCCTTTCCTCCTAGATAAGTTAAAAACTCCTTTTATTTGTGTCCCAGGTTCCCTTCCTAGAAATACTTACAATCCTCTTCCACAGTGGCAGTGATCACTTATCAGTCCTCTGGTACCACAGTTCCCATCCCAAAACCCATGGGTAAGCTGGTGAGCCACGTCCTGTTCTGTGACCACAGAAGGACACGACTGTGACTTTCTAGCCTCATGCTTGGGGTGCACTCCTGAGAATATGGAAGACCTGCTCCTGTTTCATTTAAGGCTTCATTGGCTCAGGTAAAATTGTAGAGACTGGTGTTCAAGAACCTCTTTCAAGGTGTAGGACTGGGGAGTTGGAAGGTATGAAGACCGGGGCTGGAGTAGACCAGAATATCAGAAGAGCCAAAAGGCAAGCCATTGTGAGCCAAGCATCATCAGTTGGCTTGGGGGAAAAGGACATTCAGGGCAGGTTTGTGGATTGATCTGCTGCATAAGGGCCTTAAGATTCTTTTAATAGTTATCTGTACAGAGGATGACAATCTTCTCTTGCTAGCAGTTACTCTGTTAAATAAGAATTTGATGAGGTCTGCACTCTGGATCTAAAGATTTAAGCCCAACAGTGTAGACAGTGCCACAAAAGGGAACATGTGGATTGTTTTCAGTTTGCTTTTTAGGGAAGGCATAACATGCTCTTCCATTTGCTTTCACTCTCACTCAAGCCATTTTAAAATAATAAGTGAGCCACAACAAAGTTGACTCATGCAACCTTTAGCTGCCTTACTCCCAAAATCTGCTTTAAAACATATATTAATTTTGTGCCCAAATATTTTTTTTCCACTTGTTAAGCCTTGGTGCTTTGGTTTTTCCAAGCAGAATTTTTTTAAAAGATGCTCTATAAAGAAATCATATGTCAGTATTTATGTAAGTTAAGTCTCCCAGTCAGCAGAGGGGATTGCTTAAATTGGCAACACTTACAGGCAAGGATTTTTCACTGTTTCTGATGAATAACAAGAAGAAAACAAAATGTGGTAAAGCTGTTCAATAAAGAAACTGTTATTCATAAACCATACCCAGATCATATGAATCCTACTGGTGATTATTTCTAACTAGAACAGGTAAATATTTTCAACGCTTCTTTTCAGAATATTCCAGTTGAGAGAAACTCAGTTATATGTTGCCAGTGCTTCTCTTAAACCTTCTGCTTTGCCAGTAATTGCCTGTTGTGTTTTTTCATGTAAAACCCTTAGGCTGTTAAACTGGTCATGCTATTTAGGTGAGACCTTTGCCTGGGGAAACAAAGGAGAAGCACAGCATGCAGACATGCCTGCCCCCACCCCTGCCTGTACTTCTGAGGTGGTGGTCTACACGGTGAGAGACTTTGTGTGGTTTTTCCAAGTGCCATTTATTTGACATTTATCTGCAGAGGTTCTATTTTCATTGAAAAGAGTGGTTTTGTTTAGATCAGTGTCTAACAAGGATAACTGTTTTAAAGCACTTTATGGTCCCATTCTGTTCTTCTGAATTTTATTTAATATCTGCTGTGATCCCATGTGAAAGGTATTAATATTTCAGTTAGAATTCCTCTTATACTTTCAGGCCAGACTGTCTCTAGGTTTAGGTTATGAAGAGCAGAAGTAATTAGGTTTTTTCTTCCCTGACGCTCATATTCTGATGACTTGGAAATATAATTCTGAACTCTGAATCAATGCTCAGAGAGAGAGAAGGGTGTCTCCCCTCCAGAGTAGCTGGGTCCCAAGTCACCTTGAAGCCTGAAATACCCCAGAGTCCTTCCTGTTCTCCTTCCTTCCTGTTCATACTTCTGCATAAAATCCCCAATGACCCTTTTGAAGTGAAACAGCGAGCAGGTGATACAGATGCTGGTCCCAGCCAGGTGTTTTTGCTGTGCTGGAGCAGCTCATAGAGCATTAAGGCATTGCTGAAAATCACTGATCATTTCCAAGATTTTGGGAGAAGAGAGAAAAATGGCACTGTTGTAAGACTTAGTTCAAACTTGCAAATAAAGAGGTCCTGTTTAGTTAAAAACCAGCAGTACAACTACTTTTCAGAGTTAGAAAGGGCTGCTATGAGGCTACTGTAAACAGCTGCTGTTTTGTGATTTTTTGAGGGAAGCACAAAATGTCATTATCTGGACAAAACCAGCATTTTGCAGAAAGTTGGGCTGTTCCTGAATACACATTGGAATGAAGCAAGTATTTTTACGTGAAGGAAAATCCAATAAATATGCTTATTATATTACAGTGTTTTCTAGATGAGTCTTAGAAGAGTTATTATGCAAATTTACATTTCTGTTTGAAATTTGAACTAGATATTATTTCGTGTAGTTAAAAATCTGAATTTCAAATATAAAATGGCCTGGTAGACAGGAAACATTTGTATCTTCCATCTATTGAAGTATTACACTGCTTGTGTTCAAGGACTGAATAAAAATTAAAATCCATACACAGTTTTATTTTTTGCATTGATCCAAAACTGCACACTTGATGCATTCTGAATTTTGAAAGTGAAAAAAGAATTCTAGGATTGTGTATAACTTCTCTTTGTATGCACTGACATTTTCTTAATGTCTTTTGAGAAATTGGCCAGAAAAGTGTACCAGAATTCATGCAAAACTGTAGACAACTTTTAAAAAATTTCATCTTTTGCCATTCTATAGAGGGAGCAAAACTATCTTGTGTATCTACTTACTTCTGTGGAACCGAGGATTCACAGAGATTTTCAGCCTCGCAATTAGATAAACAGCCCAAAGCTTAGGGTGGCAGGAGACACTTCGTAGCAAGGGAAAGTGATGGGTGATGTTTGCCTCTCTTTTGCTGGTATTTTAAATTGTCAGCATTGTCAGATTTGTCATTTTAAGGAGATTAAAAGAATGGAAATGCATTCGGAAGTTGCAGATCTGATTTGTACAAGGAAGGCAGTGAAAGCAGTTGTCTATTTTTATACTTGAATTGCCAACTGGAAGCTCCTAGTTCAAAAATGGGGGAAACAATCATTCCCCTGGGAGCATGTATTCCACTACAGAGCAATATCACTGTGTCTTCCTGAGATTTGCTGCAGAACATTTCCAGGGTTTAAGAAGTGGGCTTTGCTTAGCTGGACTGAAAAATGCATTTGGGGATTGTTCTAGCCCCGTGCCAGCTGTAATGGAACATGTGAAACAAGGCCTCTAAATGTGTCCCTTCTTACAGGAAAGAGATGTTTAATGAGGCTGTTTGGTTTTTATGCTAATTACATTTCCAGCTGCTGTGCGAAGATTATATGAGGCCACCCAAACTGTAATGCTGCGACATAATTCTACAGTGCATTCATGTTAAAATAATATAATACAATTAATCCATTAGAAAAAGTACAAATTCTGATGAGTGCAAATAGATGCTGTTAATAGCATAAGCTTCTTCGTGGTATATGGATTAGAGACCAACCTCCATTGGAAATGTTTTAAGTGTTTTAGCAACAAATCAGCAATAATGGAACATCTAGCTGTGGGGAGAGAGAATATGTTTGCAAGAAGCTCATTCTTGTGTAAAAAGTTGTTGTATATCCTCAGCTTCTATTGCCATGGCTCATGAATGGAGGGCCTTCGTCAGACTGGGTCCTTACAGGTTATTTTAGAACTATTTCATTTAACAACAAAATGTGTTGAAGCTGCTTTTTATTTTTAGATTGCATGTGAAGCATGGATATTAATTCGTATTTCTCAGACTCTTGACTTTTGTTCTTTGGATTTTCACTGCCTCTATGAAGGCACAGGAGAAAAGCACAACATTTCACAGTGACATGAAGCCATGAGGAAATTTTTCTTCACAATGATGCTTTCACTGAGAAGTGCTGTTGAGGAAGTTTTATTCCTAGAATGCTGTTTTGCTCTCACTCAGGGTTTCCCACAGGGGGGAAATGAAGCAGGAATGCCCAAGGCCAGCATGGCAGTACCTCGAGCGAGTCCTGCTGTGACATGTGACCCGTGTTGTGATTGGGAAATGGGTTGATATGGTCATGTGAGCATGCAGCCCAGTGGGTCTAATCTGATGGGATATTTTAATCACGGTAGTTGCCCTTTATTTCCGTGTCCATGAGCTGCATTAAAAAGGCACATACAGTCAGATGTATAGGGTATTGGCAGCAGAGATGAGAATTCCAGATCTGCAGGGATCTGAAACACGAATGGCAATCACCCAGACAAAACCATTAGCTTCATGAGCTCTTTCCAGGGATGCTGAGGATAGTATGTTGAGGGATAATAAATAGTTGCTAGAAAGAGAAACTGAATTGCCCTGTGTACAGGGGTTTAATAGGAAAACAGATTATGAATTGGAAATCAAAGATAGCTTGATGAAGAACAGTTTCATAGAAATCTTGGTCTAATTCTTGTTTATTCAAGGACTTGTTTTTACATTGTAACTTGAATTATTTAAACCATAAATATGAAACAGATTAGTTATAACATCATAAACCCTGGGGTGGATGTTTATGCAGTTCATAAACTCATTCCTTTTATTTTAATTCATCAAGGCAAATTTAGTTCTGAATTAAAGTGTCCACATAAGTGTTTAATGTGGTATTGGTGAACCTCCTTGAATTACCAATTCAGATTGCTTTTCCTGAGCCCCTATGTAAGTAGATACAGGAGCTAATGTGCAGAAAAGAGTAGATCAGATAACCTGAGGTGCCACAAGAGATGGGTGCTAGAGGCTCTGTTTGGTGAAAGCTGCACCTGGCTACTTGGACTGCCTGGGGGACTGGCAAAGGAAGTCCAAGGTGATGATTAGAACATTTAATGAAGAGAGAAAGCTGTTGGGTTCTCCTCCAAATTCTGCTGCTAACCCATCCCTGTAAGGACCCAGTCTGACGAAGACCCTCCATTCATGAGTCATGGCGAACAACACCTGTAGACATTAGACTCTTAAGTGTTGCAGGACTTAACTGCAGTTTGACCAGGTCTCTTTTTTTTTCCCATGTGTAGAGTTTCTTCAGATCTGCAGCTCACAAAGTCAAGTAATTCAGAGAGACTTGGATTACGGTAATAAAAAGGATTTCTAAATTGTAGAAGAAAATCTTGGAAACCAAAAGCATGGGGGAAAACTACTCATTCCTTTTAGAAGTTAAACTCACTTTTCGAAGAAACGTACAGATTTTTTGAATATTAACAATTTGCTTTATTGATACACTTTCAGATGGATGTTTCAGTTCCGCAGTATGACGTCTGTATAAAGAAGTAGTTAAAAAAAAGACTTATTTTGGTTACTATTTGTTTATGTAGGCTGAAGACATATACTATCAGTTGTTAACTGCAACTGAATTGCTTATTATCTACAGGATATCCCACACTTTTAGATAAAAATAGTGGTAGAATAGATCCATTATGCTGAACATGACCCACTATGCCTTTTGTTCTTGCTGGAGTAGTAGCAGGTATATGTTTCTAGGTTGAAGAATGGAGTATCTCAGTCTCTTATTTTGCAGATGAGTATGTGCATGTGCATTTTTGAAGGACAGACCTTAGTTCCTCTTTAAAAGGTTTTAATTTGGTAATTAACACTATTGGTCCTTTATATCATCGGAATTCTATTTGCATCTCTCCAAGTTAACCTGGCAATCCCAAACAATTCTATTTATCAAAACAGGCAGTAAAAATCATCCTTTTGCTGTGGTGAATCATACTTTTTAAACTTAACCGACAGCATTGTTTGCCTATTCTAAAATAAAAGTTATAGGGAATTTGATTGCCACTAGCTACCACTTGAATCTGAAAACGCCAATTGCTCACCTCCCTATGTTTTGCAGGAAGCTCTTGGTCTCCATGTGCTCTTCGTTAATTCCTTAGTTAAAAGTAGCATGGGGCTGACAGCTGAATGTGTACAGATAAGCAGTACTCTGAGGAAGGACCAAAGAATGCCCAGATATGCTTCTGCCTGAAGGCAGTGACATATATTTGTGCTGAAAATGGTTGGCAGTGAGTTTGGTTTTCTTCCTGCTGAAGCTGATAAATTCTGCCCCTGTCCTCACTGAGTGCAGGGTGCCTTGCAGGAATTGCTGAACACCAAAAGCCTTCGGTCATATGTACTGGCCAGGAAGGCTTCTGCCAGCTGCACAATCTCCTTTCTGAGGTGCTGTTCCCAAAAGAAGACTGTGGGACTCGGTAGGTGCTCAGCTCTTTGCAGTAATAAACAATATCTGCCGGCAGAATGTTTCCAGGGTGTGCACATATATTTTAAAAAGCACCCTTATATAGTTAAGTTCTGCCTCAAGACACTTTGAAGCCCATGAATTTCTATCACTACCATCAAGAATCAATACTGCATTTACACTTCTGTACTGGCACTTACATTTTCAAAACTGTACATGGACATCTAATAGCCTGTGTGCTTTATGGACCTGATCAAAAGCCCCATAAAAATGATCATTTGGTTCTCTCTGGTTTTTGTGGGCATAGGATCAAGTCTGTATTAAGTAGTCATAGTAACATTCCTCCCAGTTTCCTGTCTAATAAGAAAATATGCTACAGGTAAGTTAAACATCAGTTAAAAAAAAGATGTACTTGGCTGTGAGTAAAATATTCAGATGACATTTGGGCTACAGTTTGCATGTGCCTGAGTGGTAGCATTTTTACTCACCACCTAGTGGCGTCTTGTACATCATCTCACTCCTCAATCTGAAGGATTCTAGTTTATAGTTGTGGGGAAAAAACAACTCAATAATTCCATGAGGAACAGAACTTTTGAAACCCAATTTTGTATGGGTTGCTCCTTCCTGAATCTTTTGCTGTCTGATCACAAGCCTAGGAATGGCAATTTGGATCAAGTTTCCCTAACCAGCCTTCCAGAACTTTAGAAACATTATAAATTGATGATCTTTTGTCCTGACCAAAGTTTGCCAAAATTGGAAAGAGGTAGTGGAATTGCCAGTGAAGGCAGACAAGGAAGCCACTGCTGCTGCTAAAAATATGGAAAGGATGGGAGAAAACAAGACACTGGCTGGCTGCTATGGAAAAGGATACTTTGGCTCTTCTTGTTTTAGGCAGGGCAATGAGTTTAGAAGAGTGGCAGCACACATGGCATCCTTTTACAACCTCAATATTAACTCCAAAATACCTGCAACATCTCTCATCAAATGTACTTCTGTAAGGAAGATAAGCATCAGAATAAGAAGCTTCTGAGAAATCGTTTATGGAAATAATTTGGGATTTTATGATCAGTGGAGAATCCTTGTGTGTCCTCATGCTTCCGTTTGCTTTGAAAAGAGCCAGGGCACGAAGGGCGCTCTGCAGGCATTTGCGGGGTTTGGATCAGATCCCTGAGAGAGATCTGGAGGTTTCTCTGCAGGCAGGCAAATGCAGAACTGTCATGGGAAGATTATTACAGAAAATCTATGTGTATTGGTTTACAAATTAAAAGAATGAAATCAGTGACAGCTACTCTTAATTAGTGATGGATCTGAACTAACCCTACAGTCAGTCAGGCATCCATTGTTGATCTCCATGACACAGAACTCTCTCATGCTGGCAGCAGCGATGCAGGAGCTCTGGTACACATACTCGTCCCTGCTAGTAACCAAGTCCATGCACTATCTTTTATTTAGATGTGATGTTTACGCCCCAGAAAGCTTCCAGTTTGGAATGGCTACCTCTAAATATTGATGTTGATTTTTTGCATCTGAATCTGCAAAGGCATTGTGCTGAAATGAGAGGCCAGTGACGCTGTGGTATTTCTGGCATTAATGTGCAGACAACATTCCTGCAGGCTAAAATGCACCACAAGAAGCTGACAAAACCTATCAAAATCCCCCCATTTGTTAGTCTAGCAGATTAGTCCATTTTCTGATTTCACTGCAAGGGTTATGAGACTGGCTTAACTCAGCTGCCCTCGTTTGAGTGACTGCACTTAGATTGAGCCAAGCCTCAGCTCTGTCATTCGTAATGTCTTGCCTTCTGAATGCAGGAAGCTGAGGCTTAAATTGGTGCCACTGAATTAACAAAATTAATGCTAATTCACATTTTGGTCAGGGCATTATTTTTAGTATTCTTTCATCTGTTGAGAGGGAGTTAGCTGAGCTGCTCTTGTAGAAGGTCATGGGCCAGCCTCCGGCCACTGCCTCCCATCAGCCAGGAACCATTAACAGCATCCCATTGGCAATCCTGTGTGCTGACACCTGAACATTGGTTTCCAGAGGCCTGGAGCCCCTGTTGCCAATGAAGACATAACTGTTTCACAATTTGTCTTCTGGCACTGGTTCATTTATTGAATTGAGCTGGCTGTAAGCTCTTCAGCGTAGGCATGACATCTTTCTCCTAGTGTCCTTATCATCAAAATGACCACCAAAAGAAAAAACTTGTATTTGACCAGATCTTCAGAATTTATCTGTGGAATTATGTGCCCTGAGGAAGAATGGTTTTTACATGTGGTATCTGTTGTCTTGGCAACATCATTTCATCCAGGAAATACGGTGTATATTGGAGCAACCTTGTTGCCCCACGCTGCAATGTGAGTTATATTGGTCTGTTTTCTCTCCTGCATCCCTAGAAGGAAAGGCTATAAAAGTGAACATTGCAAATACACGGGGTAGAAAAGCCACAGGGGAGGAGAGCTGAGACGCTCCCCTTCTGTGCTAATTGAAAATAGGCCAAATCATAGTTCACTGCACAGATAAATGAGAGAAACAGAAGAGGGGCTTTGAGGATTGCACTATCTAATAAACCCAGCAGTATCTCCAGAAGAGCAGAGCTCTCTCTTAGCCAGTGTCAGAGCACACATGGTACCAGTATGCATATTATGAATAATTGGTGTGTGTCCTTGGTCTGAAACTCCCTGTAGTTTAAGATGAGCAAAGCAATAGCTTTTTCAAGCATATGTGGCAAGGTATGGGCTAAGCAAAGTACTTCTGCTGCTGGTCTAATGATGCCTCTTGTGCTGCAGAGAAGCCGGATAAAAAGAGGGGTAATATTCAGGAGCCCTAGATCCATATTATAGTTGATTTGCAGCAAGTAGGGTAGAGTCTCCCTATTCATCCAACACCTGCTATTTCTGTAAAACCCGTATATGTATATATGCTTATGTCCTACTTTTTTCCCCTGGAATCTATACACATGTTCAAGCTCACTACATTGCCTGCCTGCAGCAGATGATATAGGGCATCCTTTTGTCTGTTAAACTCGCTTGTAAAATCTCATCACCTTCAGTGACAATGGGCCTGACCCTCTGTAAAAATGCAGTGAAGGCTTTCTGCAGGAGGCTTTCTGCTGTGTATCTATGGCACTCTAAATAGTGAGAAGACTGTTCTAAGTAATGCTCTCAAGGAAATAATGACACAAAAAATGCACACACATTTATTAGAGGAGATAACTGTGGAACAAAATTATGTTGATGAATAACAAATAGGAGATTGTTTACAAAATGCTGATTTCTCCTTGTTTACTTAATTTTTCCTGTTTCATTTTTCTTGAATAATGTAAATGCATTGGTCCCATTAGTCTCCAGGAGTTCTTTAGGCATTTTCATTTGTGAGTTGCTCATGAGAGTGTTTCCCAAAGTCTTTTGAAGTGGGACTACCTCTGTGTAGGAAGAGACTCTCACAAGCCACCCTCTCATCCTGTTCCTGACTTCTCGGCATCCCAATGGTAATCGAACCAACCTCTTATGTGGAAAAGTAATATGAGAAAACCACTGATGCAATTTTAGCTGTCTCTTAATGAAATGTAACAGCTGGAAATCAGGAGGAGCATGGTCATCATGGGACCAATCAGCCCTCTGTGGAGAAGCAGCAAGGGCTGTATAAACCACAATCAGTCTGTCTGTGACGAGAGCAGTGTTGTACTGAGTGGGTAGCTGATATAATGGTGAAATACTTAAATCCAAACACCACTTTAATTAAATTTCACTAAGTATTAGGCTAGGAAATTGATAAGATTTTAAAAAATTGGAATCAACCCTGAGCTAACATGAGCACACTGACCTGTCTCTTCTTGCCAACTGCCTGAGGTCATTTTTGTGCCACAGGATATCCTCTGCAGCCAGTGGCCCATTGCATTTTACTAAAACCTGGGCTGTTTTCCATCCTTTTAATGCTGTCTGCTTTGAGATTGCTCAGAGTGCACCTCTGGAGAATTTTGTTTCATTTTTCCATGCTGCGTATCATGGGAGAATCCTTAAGTCAGATAGCAGCTTCCTCAATACAATGTAAGTTGAGGCTCCAGTTGTTCCTGCCAGAGATGCCCCAGACGGATGTTGACAGTATTATGTTCACTGCAGGAACTGACAGCAGAAGACCTTACCTATGGTAGGAACAGAGCATGCACAAGAGGCGTGGTGTGACTCACCACTCCCATTTCAGCCCTTTTACATCAGGTAAAATGCCTGCGGAAGTCCTGGACCTGCCCAGAGAATAACTCCCACAGAGAAATGGTAAGAGACAACCAGCAGGGCCTCGTCCAAAGCTACGCTTGCCTTTAGGTATCTCAGGCAGGCATCTAGGCCAGCTCCTTGGCTCACAGTATTTTCTCAGCTTGTCTTCTGTCCTGCAGCCCAGTGGGCAGGCAAGGAGAGGATAAACAAAGCACAGATTGCCTTAAAGTCATGCTATCCACAGAGCAGTGCTAGGCTAAGATTTCACTTCATTTTATTTTGCAGTGCGGTCTTTCCCAGTTTTTTTTTCTAATAGTTAGCACCAGTGTCACTTGGAAAACACAAAGCCGCAAATAACAATTGACTTTTGCTTACATGAGATCAAGTTGTACTTTGCTTTACACCCCTATTTCAGGTCATATTTTGCTTGCAGTTATGTCTAGGTATTTCCTATTAAATCCATCAGGTTGGGTAACACTGGCATGGTAAAGAAAAGCATAAATTTTGCCTTAAAATGCATTGTTCTACCCGTCCATTTTATTCTGTGCATGTACAGGTCTTTTAGTTATCAAGCTGATTCCTAATTTGAAGTGAACCTCTGCTCAGTGCTTGAAGATAAAAAGTATGAGGCAGACAATATGCTACCTGAGGAACAAAGGTAGAGGCTGAATCTAGATGGCAGGAAGACAAACAAGCATGAGTAGGTGTGATTATTGCACATTTACACATGCTCGCATGCATTCATTCTTACTTTCCTCTTTCTAGTCCTAAAAACCTAGTCAAAATCCATATATTGAAGACATGTAGCTCATAAATTATGTTTTTGCAGCATGTGCTAGGTGTGGATTGATGTGAGCAGCTCTTCTATGAGATTAAGTGCATTAAGAAACATGTGATGACTCAATTTAGGGAGGGAACCTTCCAGAGCAGCTTATTCAAGGGCAATATATATATAGATGTTGAGAGATATATAAATAAAAGATATTGCATAACTCAGTAAGCTGGAACAAGTTGGAGAGGCATAAAATGGTATATGTTCTAGTTCTTACTATCCATGTTTTATTTTGATTTGTTACTTTTGCTATATAATTTAAAATCCATTCCCATTCTTGCCCTTTGTAGAACATTTCTAGCCTTTGTTATGTAAACATATGCATATTTTATGTCACTTTTGAATTGAATTTATGGATTGGATGACCCTGAGCAGAAGTAAAAGCAATGAAGCACATAAAAATAGTAGGTTTCTGTTTTCAGCTTCTTCTATCTTTGGAATGAGACATGAGTAATTTAGGCTCTTTTTTCTTATTTGATTAATACTCCCCAAAAATACAGACACTGAGAAGTCTCTAAAAGTAAAATGTTTTACTGGATTTGCAGGGCTCTTACTGGTACAGCTGTGACAATACCAGTAAGATGTAAAGTGAGTGTGAAGTGTCTGGACCTGTATAAGAAGGTGCCTAATTCTTCCATCTCCTCTTATTTCAGTTTGAGATTCAGGAGGAATACCATGTTTCCTTCACCAGTACACTAATGTGCACAGGCATATGCTCTTTCGTTCTCTCTAGGATTGTCAAAGCCCATCAGGAGTTTCAGATGAACAATTCCTATTGGATTTAGTTGCAACTGAAATGCTTAGTGGCCAGGAAGCTTATGAGAAGTGAAAATTTTCACCCCAATTCCTAGTGTTTTGTGTGTCTGGATGTTGCTTCACACCACAGTGTTCAGAGGGGCTCAGAACACTCTTGGGCATTTTTGAGCATTACTGAGTGGAGTGCCAGGGCAATGCTAATGAATTGGGTTGTGAATGACTTCAGACCTTGGTGGGAACATTCATCCAGGTGAAACTGCACAAACTGGATCTGACAAGAATAGCTTGTCAGACTTGCACACAGTGCATTAAGCTCCAGGACACAAAATGTGGAGCAGCGTGGTGGAAATGGAGTAAATTCTTTGAAAAGAGTCACTATAGAAAACCAGTCAGGCACCATTTTCGGTGCTGCCAGAACCAATCTTTTTTACAGACACAGGTAAAGAAACTCTCACGTTAAATATTGGATTCCTGGGAAATGTAAATCCTGATGAACCTCTTTAGTGTGCCTCAGATGTCTTGTTGATGTGTGTGTGTTTACCTGTCCCACTTCTGCTGGGTACTGTGTGCTGCTTACAGCAGTGGGCCAGTTTGAAGAGATTCTGTTTGTAGTGAAGGTGTGGCTACCTGGACCTGTTCCTGGTGATTCCAAGGCGGGGGAATAAACTAACAGTCTGCTTTTGCCTCAGTGAGCACAAAGGTAGGATTTAAGGAGCTAACAACCCTTTGGCAGTATTAATATTTGGACTGCCTTCCTGTTTGAGAATAGCAGGTCTTTAAAAATATACCTGTAGATGTGGTTTTGTGGCATCAGTTTTTAGAGATATATAATGTAGGTATAGTTAATTAGATCACTTTGGTGTTAATGAAGTGCTTTTGAGATTCTTGGAGAGCTTTACACATGACAGTTCCCATCAAAGCCATGTTCTAGGTGTACCCAAACCTCAGGCAAACGTATGTAAGATGAGAACAGGCAAATTGGATGCTCCATCAAAAAATCCATAATGCTTTTTCTGAGTTGGTTTTATCACAATGCTAGCAAAACAGTTTCAGGGTTTCAAACATTTTAACAGTGGTCTTATATTTGTCATGTGGTTTCCCCACTCTATTCTACTTAATTACAGGAGAGTAAAGTGGAAATACTGTCATTGATTACATCTCCGTGACCCGCTTGAGAATAAAGGGATTGCTCTGGTGTACTGAGAGCAGTATCTGACCGACAATGGCTGTAATACCGTCTGCTAATTAGAGGATTTGGCAAAATAATTGCAATTTTCTACTCAAATTAGAAAAATACTCAATAGAATCCGTGCTTCTTCTTCAGCTTGGGGGATATATAGAGTGCTTGCATCAGGACAGGCAAATAACCACTTAGTAACAAAATAGACTGGCACTGGAAAGACAAAAACCGCTGTTCTTTAAAAGGAAAAAATGCAACACTTCTCACCTACAAAACATGGTTCTCTCCACCTCTTTCCCTCTACCCATCTGTGTATGCATATACCTCACAATTCTTGACTGTTAACTGTATTATTTCAATACTAGTCGATAGTTATCCACAGCACCAGCAGTAAGGTTGTTTGAGAAAAGGACAAAACATATTATTGCAGCATTTTATGAAGAACAGCAGGAGATCAGAAACCACTTAAGTTGCCCTGACACAGAAATATGATTATGTATTTATAAAGATTAATTTTTAATAATGCTGTTAGCTACAAATGTGCCTAGATCACATGTTAGGGTACAAATATTCCTTGAACTCTGGTGAAGTTCACATCTAAATTCCTAGCAATGAAATACATACAACATTTCAACTAGGTGTGGAATCTACAAAAATGCTGGGTATTCAGTTACCACTAAGCTTTCATACCTGATTGAATATTACTGGAAATTCTCGTGTTTGTGTTACAACTATGCCCATCGTTCATTTCTTTTGATGTATAGTCAGAAAAATGCAGATACTGCAAAGAAAACTGTATTTCTATTGTTGTTCTTCAGTGTGTAGCTCATGGCAGTGCAGAATTGGTATTGAACAGACCAGAAAAACAAATACTCATAAATTCATATACTGAGCATTATCCATTTAAGCACATTCTCAGATAAAAGTGTTGTAATCTGGGGACTGAAAACCTAGCAGCAATACCATGATTGGACTTTGTAATATCTTCACCTAAGCTTCTGGAAGCTGATGTTCATTTGCATATTAAAACTGCTCTGAACCTTGTGTGGAGAAATCTCCATGAAATTCAGAGCCAGGAGAACCAGCCCTGCAGAACTTGCCTTTCTCAAAGAATAAACTGAGAAAAAAGGTTACAGTCAGTGGACACTGCTCCCTCTTGCTTTTCACTTTCAAGTGTAAGTCCTCTGCAAGCACTTTCCATTAGTGAAGTCTCATGCTTTAGTTGTCTTTTCTCTGTATGAGTTGTTGGTCTGGGATGGGCAGCTTGGCTCACTGCTGTTTTCAGAGACGCGTGCTGGGAGCTTGGACAACCCGTGTTCCGTAGCAGCTGTCCTGCACACAGCTGCTATGGCTGAAGCCATAAAGAAAGGTGTTAAAATGTGCTCTGGTTGGGTATGGGTTAATCTTTTTCATGTACCATTTTCAAAGGTACAAACTATATACTGTATAGTATTAGACATTTCTCCAACAAGATCTACTGGGAGATCTCAGAGACATAAATGGAGCAAAGTTGGAGGGTGAGGGGAGAAGCGTTTCTGCACTGAGGAAAAATTTTTGATCCAGACTTATCAAGGGGATTTGACGTTGTTCTGGTGTTAGAAATGGCAATATTCCCCTGTATCTTTAAGTAATTTATAATGAACGAAAATTAAAGAGCACCTCATGTCATAAAGCCATGCTTTAGGATATTTTCCTACTATCATATTTTCCTAAAGCAGAAGCACAGATATGTTACTTTAGCATTAAAGTTTTGCATAGCTTTACCTAGCTTTCATAAATATTAGTCTGGAAAAACATCTCCTTATTTGATTTTTCATTTATTTGAGTCATGCATATCTGACTACTGGCATTTTCTTTACATAAATGTTTGGACAGTTAAGTTTCACTCACATGGTTACCTATAAAAAAGCAGTTAGCTGGCTGGATAACGTGTCTGTAATTTTATATGAGAAGAGATATTTGAAGTAACTTAAATGGACAGGATTTACCAAATCCTGTCACCAGAGCCCTAGCCTCATTGCGATCTGATTCACAGCTAATATAATGCAGGCCATTTGAAAAAAAATTAAGTCTAAACTGTTACTGACCTAATTCATATCTCAGCCTCATTTTTGTAACAGCCCCTTTGCTAATGATTTTGTGACTCACTAGCATTTGGGTGATAGGATCAATCACAGCTGAGTACTTCAGCAGCACAGACTCTTCAACACACACGTGCACTGCCCTGCATGAACTTCTCCATAATTTACCTCAATGGAGAATGAAGACAGTGGTGGAAGGGGGAAGATTTGTTTAGCTTCAGTCACACCAGTTCGAGGATGCTAGACTGCTTCAATACATGTATTAAAAGATCAGTGTACTTATTTTGTTTGCTCTGTTTGAATATGTAGGAAATATATGTAAGCTGTAGAAATAACAGGGACAAGCAAGACTTTCTAAATCACTGGAGATATTTTTATTTCCATTTTCAAGAGTCATTTTCTTCTGCAGGTTTTATCTATGCAGTGCATGGTAAGTGTTCAGCTTTCTGTATTTAAGAAGTGCTCAGTACAGAATATAGCTCTTGAGAAACAATTCATCTTAACCAGATAAATTTTGTGTAGATGAAACTCAGCAAGGAAATCTCCCTCAGGTGGCTACACTCGTCATTAATGTTGCTAGTTCTAAAGGGAGCCCAGGAGAGCAGTAGACAAGAGCAGTCAAAGCCAGTGTTGGAACACTGCTAGTGGCAAATGGAGGGTAGTCAGGACACCTCCTGTGTTGTCTGAGATCTCCTTCTTCTTCATCTGAGCTCAGTTATTCTCATGTATAAGTTTAAGGTGATGATCTAAGTGTATTTGTTTGCTCCCAGGCTGGGCTCTGGTCAGTAGGTGCTACCCACACCCCCACAAAACAGTAAGAGGGCTCTTTCACCAGTCATTCCCTTCTCTTTCTGCAGAGTTTGCACTGTCTGCTCCAAAGGCTTTTTGCCACACTTACTCAACTGCTTAAATTTGTAGCAGAAGTTCAGTTTTGGCAGAAATTGCAGCAAGGGGTGGGACTTTCTGAATTTTGCTCACCATTGTACTTTGAAGTTGATTAAAGTCAGAGTGATGACTAAGCAGCTGGGCTGGGAATCAGAAAACCACGTTATGCTCTGAGCTCTGCTACCAATCTCCCAGTGCAGAGTGGCTCTTCATTTCTGCAGATCTCCACACGTGTGGCCTGCCTGAAGCAGGCAGGGGCTTTGCCATTGTGGTGTTCAGTGGGGTGTCATCCTGGGGCTGCTCACTTGCTGCTCCCAGTGTCACGTTCTGTGTGTGCTTGGAGATCACCATGTCCCTCTGCAAAGCAAGACCTTCATCCCCAGCAGACACCTTAGCCTTTTGGACCTTTCAGGACTTGTTCAGTAAACCTTGCTCCTCAGCCTTGCTGCCTTGAACATTAATGAAAGCCTTCACCCAGTCATTTCAACATGCCCTAGGACTGAAAACAGCTGTGTGACCTCCCCTGTCAAAGAGGCAAAATGTGGGCAGCCTCTGTTGAAGTGCTGGTTAAGTTGCTCAGTCACTGAACAAGTCTTTGAAGGCCCAAGGTCCTCTCCATGATTGGCAGAGAAACTAGCTGTAGGCAGCTGGCTATAAGAAATGTGAGGAACATGCCTGTTTAATCAAAAGCTATTTCTACTTGGTCCCATTTGTAACTAATTTAAATGGAGATTTTAACTGAAAAATTATGTCAAAATATGAGTATAAAATGAGTTAAGGCTAAAATATTTGACATGACTATATTCAGTGCTTGATCCCTAGACGGGAGAGAGAAGCACACAGGCTTTGGGAACCCTGTCAGCAAAAACCTTGGTTAACTTCCCCCAGCCTCGTTTTATTAGTAAGGCATATGAAAGGTCAAGCAGATTTCTTGTAACAGCCTAGTTATGCTGTTTATCTAAGGAGTCTAGTCTCTATCGTTAAAGCAGCTGTAATGCAATTAAATGCAGACAAACAATTATCTGTAACCCACCTCTGTCTTGTCATATGCCTGCTAAGTCTTACAAAGAGAAAACTTTTATTTGCTGTGTTCCCATGAGAGTATAATAAAATGGTAGTCACGCAAGGTGACACAAAAGATAAATTAAAACCTGTGATGAGATAAAGCCCACTGTTCAATATTTTTGCCATATAAAATAGACTTGACTTTCAAATTCAGATTTTTAGACTTCAGCCTAGCATCTGACAAGAATTAGTCTACAATTTTATTTTGACTTCAAATTCAAGCCAGGCAATTGCCTCCCACATCCTGAGGTTGGCAACAAGACATAAAGAAGATGACCAGGTCAAAGACAAAAAGCAGAAGAATAAATTGGAACTTCTTTTTTTAGAGTATTAATCTTAAATAGATAAGTTGTGTTTACTATAACTTGAGGCTTTCCTTTCTCTAAAAAGAACATTAATATTATTGGCATTGGTTGTGACAGAACACCTAAAAGGATGTTACTTGTAGAAATACATGGTAAAAAAAATAGTATTTTCAAATGCCTTACTTCTTCTACTGTAATAGCTCAGATTTCTTATCTGCCTGACTAGACAACCAGGAAGGCACACAAATGATTTACTGTAGACATCTCACCAATTTCTGTTGCTTTATTCATCAGCTCTTTGGGGAATCCACAGCATGGCAGTGATTTCCTTACTGTAAAATGCAGACATATTAGGATTAGAAATTTGTACACAAAAAGACCTATTCATGTTACTGCATCTAACCAGAGAAAGCTTTTCCCTCATTTCATATTAAACCTAGCTGGCCTTAAAAAATTACATTAAAAGCCTGTGCAAGGTTAGAGGTTTCCTGTGAAACGTTTGTGTGAGCTTAGAGCAGAATAATGTGTTGTACAGGGTCTTGTGCCAGCGAGTGAGTTAACTGCATATTGCCTTGCCATTTCAAACTGGACCATGAATTTCCCTTTGGCTCTTGCTCTTTCTTGCTTTCTCCTCTTCATTTATGCATGCCTCCTCAAGCAGTTTCTCCCTGCCTTTCCTCCTTTGTCCACAAAAATGCCTGCAACCCTCACTACTCCTGCGCTGCCAAAGGCATTAAACCAGCAGCAGCAGGGGAGTGCCAGCCTGGATTGGGGCACACAGCTGGGTCATCCCTCTGTTCCTGTGCCTCGGAGGCACATCCTGAATTGGTGTCTCTCACAGCTGAGCCCCCAGTACTCAGAGGTGTAGGCTAATAGGAATATGATAATCTCCACGCGGGCTAAGTTTAGAGAGCAGCAAACTTGACTGCTTTAGGCGTGCTCTTAGCAGACAGTTTTTGCCATGCATCCATAGAAGGACAAAGTGAATTCAAGAGGACAGTTCTGTCCTCTTGGAGCACTTTCACCCCCTTAAGGCCAGTAACGCTTGTATCTTGAATTCAAAGGGCTGGACACAGCCCCTGCAGCTACTTTTCTGGGCAATAATGCACTCAGCACAATGGACAATAAAATTAGGCAAATATTCCCCCCCTTACTTCCCGCTGCAGCCATCTAGAATCTCTTTTGGTAGATCCATATCTCCAGCTGTGATTGTCATTCACAGAATAATAACATCAAGCTCAACTTTCGTCAATACTTTTTTTTGAACTCCTGGTATACTGGAAGAGAAATTAGACATCTCCTGCTTCATTTCCCCTGGTTCTGTTCTAGCTGTGGCCTTAGATCGTTGCAGGCAAAGAGCTAGGTCTTCCTGAGTGCCCTAAGGCATCTGTAGGGGACTAAAGTGTTTGCCTGACAGTTACAATAATTCTGTCACTCTTACCAAAATTACTGTTTCTGCAGCACCCCACAGGGAGAGCATGGTGTTGAGAGCTAGCTTTGGATGAAATTCCATGACATTTTTCTTCACTTCCTAAAAATAAAACTGAAATGTATTTTCTCTGGAGTGTCGTGGTTTAGGTTTTCTGAAACAGTGTTTTTGAGCAGTCATATTTTATGAGATGGCTTATCAGAGAACGTTATAAGACTGTGTAGATATTTAATACTTTTTGAAAATTAAGACCTTTTAAGTTGAACTCTAGAATCAAGAAGCACAGTCTGTGTGTTATATTACTGTATTTTAATGTACTGAACAGCACTGAAGTGAGTCTTGATTTTAGGTAGTAGCATTCAAACTGCAAACACACAGTGACAGCACTACAATAGCAAATATTAAAATGAGAGATTTCTCTGAGAGAATGTAGTTGTAGCAAACGATTGGCTAAAAATAAACCTTAAAAATAATTCTTAAATAGACCCGCAAGGACACTGTGTATATTTTTCTCTCATTAAAATTTCCTGTTGTCTAAAATTATCTTTAATTAGGATTGCATAACCTAACAATAAAACTGCTGAGGATTAGAACCAGCAGACACATTCAGCTCAAGGCTTTAATTAGATTAAGCTCTTCATTGCCAGAAGTAAGAGATGGAGCATTAGACCTCTTTAACATTTAATCTGGAGAATGCTTTATAATTGTATTTAATATTATGTGGCAAAAGTTTACAGGGAAAAAAAAAGAAAGCAGTCTGCCAACATCTTTTTATGTGATGCTTGCTTAGCTGTTTGTCACATTTTAAAGACAGATTGTTTCAGGAAGGCATACCAAGATGGGAGTGGGGGGTCTCACATTTATGTACAGTCTCATAAAAGTACAGCTTGCCTCTAAAGTAGCTTTGTCGGTAGCTACCTCCCTTTCATCCCTGTTTAATCTTGTTTTCCTCAAGACCCATGGAAAACATTTGAGAAAGTGTAAGTCTAGTAGTGTTTCTAGTAAATCATCAAATCCATGATCAGTCATCCCAATGGACAGGATCACCAGTGCATTGTGCTTTATGCTGAAATACATTTCTACTCAGAATATGATGTTAGGTTGCTAATAAGTAAATTTACTAGCCTTTTCGGGGCTGCAGAGTGTAACTTCCCAGTGCAAGCACTGGAGATTCAGGCTTACAGGTCCAGGTACCAGGCCATCATGATCCAGTTGCGGAGACAACAGTATTTTACCAGCGTTGTAATCAGCACTGTTCATCTTCCAACTACTTCTCTGAGACCCTCAAGAGTATGGGACAGAGCTTATCTCCACTTTCTTTGCAGCAGATTCCTGATGTGGGGCATGGAGAAGATTATTATGGTTTATTTGCTCCACCAACACAACCATGTAAGATTTAGTCACTTCTTTCCTCTCTGCGCTGGTCCCGCAACAATGTCCTGGAGCAAAATCAGGTCTGTGACCTCCTTCAGGCAATGAACACACATTAGTTTTTTCATACTCACCCATAAAGTGTAAAAGTCTAGAGAAGAGGACACAGCTGAACATCTGTGCTCCAGCAGGCACCAGCCAGCACTGAAAAGTCAAAAGGAGCATCTTTGTATAAAGGTAGTCTAAAACTTAGGAGTGGCTCAACCTGGCTGACAAAGTTTCAGGTTCTTTTTGTTCTCTTTAGTGCCCTTTCCCTGTTGTCCAAACTTTAGTGCAGATATACACAGCTCAGTCCAGAAAATAAATGCTATGGTGTTTAACTAAAAGATGCCATTTATAATGAAAATGTGAAAACAAGTTCCAGAGCCCTTAAATGCCTCTGTCCCAGAGATGTTTTGGTAAGATTTTTGGGAAACGTTCTCTCTGGATTTCAAAACATTCTGTTTTCCTGAATTCTTTTATTTCAACAGATAAAAGGGGTTGCAACAGTTGCGTTGATGTGAACTGTGTGCCTTCATTCCATCAGGAAGGATTATAATAAGTTTATTCAAAATAGCATGGGTTTAAGTTTAGAACGAGTTTAAGATATTTTCATTAATATGTACTCAAGCAAGACAAGGGGCTGTAGCTAATAATCTGCAAGGTCTGCTGTTTCTAAGTGAAAAAAAAATAGGTGACATCAGGTGAAAGCTGGGCTTAGTTATTTTTGTCTTGGTGGACTTGGATCCTGGACCAGTTGAGCACGGTTATAATGCTTCAGAGTATTTCTGTTAACCACCCCAGTAATACTGCTACAGATAGGGAAATAATGAGTGCTTTCTTCCCAGTGAAAGGAGGTTGCCTTTAAGGAGTTTGACCTTCTACCGCTTTACAAAATGTCCTTGATGAACAGAGTTCAGATAACTAAACCCGTCTAAAGGTTGTTCTGCTGGACTAATAAAATCTGTCATTATTCGGTTCCTTAAATTCAGTAGTAAATTACACTGTGGGAGCATTTGCCCTGAGCATTCATACTCAGACAGAGATACGTGACAGGGTCTTTTTAAATAAAATGTTAGATGAAGGCAATGTAATCTTAAAGGAAAGCAATTCATATTAGGACAATACCTTATCTCTTGTCTCATTTAAACTGGGTTCCTCTTAAGTGAACCTCTCATCACAAACCGATCTGAGGGTATCACTATAATATGCTTGCTCATTTCCAAGCAGAAAGGTTAATATTTCTAATTAAAAAGAGGCTTGCTAAGGTATTTCTTAAATCAACTGTCTTTGATGGTAAGAGCTTCTTAGACATTTTAAACTTTTTATTTATTTATGTTGAAGCCATTTCTTCCTCATTTAAATTCTACTGGAGAAAGCAAAGTCATCACAAATGTTGTAAGTCTGTAGGGAAGATGATAGTTTTCAGCTAGCTGCAACAGAACTTATTAAGGCTAAAGGCTTATTTTCCTCCCTTAAATGAGTACTCATGTGAAAAACATCGTGTTTCAGTTTTCCCAGCAAGATTTGTGTTTTACTTGTACATTTAGAGATGGCATTTGTAATATTTTCAGAGTGAGCCTGATATTTTTACTTACCAAAGTTCAATTAATTTCAAATGAAGCAGTGTTTTCATTTCAAAAGAGTTACTCCTGCAAACGCATAGTGTCTGGGGTGTGTATGGAACTAGTTTGATTGGAGATGGAGGTCCTATTGTTTTTTGAGTTATTGGCCAGCTTTATGGATCCAACCAACCAAGTGATCAGATAATGATGGGAACCACTCCACCAGTGCAAGTAGTTCCTTCATCCACAGGAAATTATGGGAATCACAACTCAAATTATCAGCTGGAAGTAGGAGTAAAAGTACGACTTGTATTCCCACTTTCTAAGGAACAGACAGCTTTGTGGGGGGGGCAGACGTACTGTGCAGTCATCCTGGTGCTTATTGCTACAAGATCTATGGGGCAGAGAGCAATGATGCTATATCCTACAAGATCTATGGGGTAGGAGGGCAGGCTTCTCCATCCTCTGGCATTAGCTGATGAGGGGTGGTGAGGGAGCTTCATCTGTGGATCAAGCACAGATGTGGAGTTTGCCTTAGATTTCCCATAGGAATAGTATGAGAGAGAGAGGATGTTAACACACTACTCTAATATTTGGGCTCTTTGATCTTCCCTGACAGAAGCTGCTGTTGAAATTCAAATGATTTATTAATTACAGCACAGCACCTCACAGAGTAAGAGAATTGGGTTGTGCTGTAATTTATGAGTCCTGCAAAATAACCCCATGGAACTTTACAAAAACTGGGGAGTCTGGGAAAAAAAAAAAGAGTACTCAAGCCCAGATTTACCAACGCTAATAAGCAGCTACTTTTATCAGCCTGGCAAGGCAATTTCCTCCCTTTTTCTCCAGTCAGCCTGTACGTAGTTACTGCATGTTTTCAGGGGCTGAATGAGAGGAAAAGAATCAAAGAATGAGAAAGGAACATCTTCCTGAAAAAAAAATAAAAATTCTGCAAAGAGAGAAGAAACAATGATTCTTCCTCGGTGTGGTCTTCCCGGTAAGATCCTAGCTCACCTGCGATTTGATAATTTTGTTTGGATACAATCAGCCTTTAAGACAGACTCATCCTCTTGTCAGGTTCCAAAGATGCAGGATTTTACAGTTCAAGGAAGTATTTTATTTTATTCATAAAAACTGGCTTGAGGAAGTATTCTTCAGCAAAATGTTGAAATAATTCTAATTTTTTTTAAAAAGCCATGTAACTGTTGAGATACTATGGAAAACATCACCTCTCCACTGTAGGAAGTGTGGTTAAAAGTCTGCCAGTTTTGGTGGTATAAGAAAGGCTGGCCCTATGCCATACCTTTGTGATTGAGTTAATGAGCAACTCTTTCATATTCCTTTTGCACCCTGCAAAATAAGCAGACTCATGTTTCTCTTATAAAAAATTAGCCTACAGTCAATGAACTCCCACTGACGCTGGTGCTCTTCATTACTCACTTTGAGTAAAGCTACAGTACATGGTTCCATGTGAATATGAGGATACATTTAAAGGACTGTAGCAGTATGCCAAGCAAAATAGTCTATTAGCAAGATTGACCAGAAGGAAAATTCCCATATTTATATATTTATTTATTCATAGTTTCTAGAAAGCTGAACTCTTATCATATTTTCCTACACACACACTTTGGGAAAAGCTCAGAAAACTTTCTTGCATTATCAAGATATTTGCTTTCCAAGCATAGTAAGCTGATGAATTCTGTCAAGGGCAAATTCATAAATAATCAAGATTTCACCAGGCAGGCTTTGCTCATCTCTTTTCTCCATCAAAATTCACATACAGCTTTTATTTTGAAAAGCTCTTAAAAATATCTAAGCCAGAACTGGTCTTTTTTTTCTCCCGACTTCTGGTATCTGTTCTGTGCACTTACGTTTGCACATCATTGGTGTAAAGACTTCCTTTGCAGCTGCTGTCAGTGTACGTGTCCAGTCCCAGACTGGTTTTGTTCAGGTCCAAGCCATAGGGAAGAGGAGCATGGTCTCCTACTTCAGCACAGGGATATTATAATGCAGGATCTGTGCTTCTCTGAAAGGTTTTGCTCTTACTGCATAGTGAAGGTTAGGTTCTTTGTGTTTCTTTGTCCCTTGGGGTTTACATTCTTTCTAGGGAAACCAGCAGAGCTCTGGGAAGTGTTAGTGACGGGCTACAGGATCGATCCCCTGTGAAACTATGAACGAAGGAAAATCATTCTCGTAAGGATTATGTTTCAGAAGAAGGCAGGCTTTAGGAACTACTTCAGTCAGTGAAGAAAACTTAGAAATTTCTTCAAAAACAAGAACACTTACTTAGCATTTGGATCAAGTTCCACCTGGGGCAATTATTTCAGCCTTCCCCATTTGTTCTTTGCCCCTGAAATTTTAACTGATGGTGGGTTTTTTCCTTCCCCCAAGAGTCGCAGTGCTGTGTTTGCTAGCACATCACAGTTATTGCTTCCCACCCCAATACTGGCTGCACTTCAGGGGTGGCTGAGTAATCTGTTTATATAGGCTCAGGACATATTACTGTCCTTCTGATGAAAGATGTAATACCAAAAGCAATTTTAATGTGTCAATTGATTTTTTTTTAAAGTTTGATTTGGTTGTCAGAGCCTCTACCTAATGCTTATGTTACTGTGATTGCTCTTCTTGCAGCATGTCAGGCCCAAAGAAAAGGATGGAGCAGAACACAATCAAAAAGTCACTTGAAAAAAAATTGCCTCTTCTTTATAAAGAATGTGGGAAATCAAATGCATCATAGATTTTCCTTTGAGCTCTGGTGTCTGATCTTTGGTAAAAGTGACCTTCAGTGGGAAGAGGACTTCTGTTTCCATTTTCTTACACTTACAAGGAAGATGGAGGTTATTATGCATTTATATTTGCGTTTTCTCATGCATATAGAAACTGCCAATTTTTATCTGCTCTGGAAGACAGTTATTCTGAGTAGTTCAACTTCTGTCCTCTCTAGAAAAGAGTGGCAAAAAATGTTTACCAAATCTGTGCAAAAGTTTGGTTTTCATAGCATCAATCAAATATGTATGATTAACTCTTCAGAGAAAGAGAGCAAATTTACAAAGTCCAGTTACATTGCACAAAAAATATCATTTCAATCCCTTAAAAGGTCATTAGCAAAATCAGAGCTAAACAAGCACCTTTTTAGCTGATACTTCTGAGATGGAATGAAAACAACAGTATGAAACTATTGATTGCCTCTATCTCTTTTCAGACCTTTTTATGTACTAAGAAAAAATTCAAATAGGGCAAGCAACAGAAATTGATCTTTTTTTTTTTAAAGAAAAGATTCTTGTTCTTTAAATTATTTTTTAAACTGTCAACTTACACTACTGTTTAGAGTAAATTAAGTAATGCAAAAATATGGGCACCCTGCTGCATCAATTTAAATCTGCAGTAAGCACATGAACTCTAGTGAATAATTTCATCTAAGATTAAAAAAGGTAATGAGAGCAGGATTTGGTTCTGTGATTGTAGTAATTAGTTACCTAAGTCAGGCCCTTATTTTTACTCTTGAAAAAAAGTCAGAACTCACTATAATATGTTGAGATGGGGGGAAGCCAGCTGGCATACCCATATCTATCAGTTGACTAAATAAATGCAGAGTCATTAAATAACTTTCTGCAAATATAAAATCATAATTATTTATTTATCTTCTGTCCTTTGCCAAGACAGTAAGCCTGCTCTGAATATGTCCTATTCCGCTCCATATATAATGCTGACTGAATATTTTCCTTCAATGGTACCTGGGGCTTTGAGCAACCTGGTCTGGTGGAAGGTGTCCCTGCCCATGGCCGGGGAGTTGGAACTAGATAATCTTTAAGGTCCCCTCCAACCCAGACCACTCTACAATACTGTGATTAGCAGACACACCTTCCTGACTCCTCCTTGAGGTCTAACAAACAGTATAAAAAAGGCTATTTGAGCTCCGAAATATTTAAGATAATGCTAAGCAGATTTTAAGTCTTGCAGAGTTTTACTTTTTAAACAACACACGAGATGCCTACAAAAAAAGCCCATGCAGTAACTACACAGTGGTTTTCATACATTTATCTCCTCCACCATGTTTAGCCCTTGGCTTTCTACTCAGATACAGCCTTCAAAACCATAATAATGTCATCTGAATTCCAGGTGGGAAAAAAATCTTTTTTTGATTTTCTACTTTTCTCTGGATTTATTGTTAAAATAGTAGCTTGAATCTCATACTCACAAATCAAGCTTAAACCTGGCCTAATTAAAATTTGAAATGACTGAGATTAAAGATATTCTCCTTTCTAAACATTATGCATATTCTGCTCTAAGATTACTAACTTGGACTTCTTATAAAGCAGAGTGCACCAGATTGTCACTACTGTGTTCAACAGGGTTGCTGAAAGGATGAGAGGGATCTGGGGTGCCTTTGAGATGCATATGGTGTGCTGCAGTATGGCTGCAGTGCAGGAAAAGGCTCAGACTTGAAAAGAAACATAACTTGAGTTGACTTCAGTTGGAGGGAAGTGGTGTGGTTTTGTTTGTACACAAAGAAGCAAAAGGATAGCACTGCAGCTTTTAAGGCTTTTATCCCTTTAGTGCCAAAGATGTGGGACTTTCTGGTATCACACTACATCCAACAGCAGTCCGTGTTATCAGCATGGTCCACCAGTGTGCCATGTCTCTGCATGCAACAGCACTTGCAGTCTGTGTTAAATGAAAATGATGGACTAATACAGACTGGAAGATACCTGGAGCACATCTGGGCGAACGTTGCTGAAAGCAGGGCCATCTCTGGAGCTTCTGTAGGTTTCTCAATCAACTTTCAAATATTACAAGGGACAGACATGAAGGCTCTGGAAGACCAGTTCCAGCATTTGACTATACTTAGTGTGGGGACTTATTTTGCTTGTATCTGATCAGAATTTCCTTTGCTGCAACTTGTCCACTGCCTCTTGTCTTTTCTTCTTGTATTTTTCTTGTATGTAACAGTAGGAGGCTTATAATTCTCAATAGAATTGGATGTTATAGAAGTTCTGTGTAAAACTTGTTCTTTTCTCAGTGTTACTAGAGCATCCCTCAGAGCTGTATTGATGTGTAATACTGCAGTATGCATCTGGGTGTCATGGTTTTATTTGCCACGTAGAAGTAAAAAGTAGGCACTGCACATCCTATCCAGCCTTTATGAGAGGATGGGAGATGTGCAGTCTTTAGTTTGACCAACACAGAGAAGAAAATTTCCAAACCAGATGCATTTTTAGTTTTATATGTATTTTTATTTAATTTTATTTAATTTCTTAAATTTAATTTAATTTTAATTTTAAGCAGTTTAATTAACTGCTGAGTTTAAAAGCAAGAGGTTTCACATCAAATTAGCCTAATTATCAGACTGTTGCATTGGCAGTAGTGCCTTGAAAAGGTGCAATAGATGGATAAGACAGCAGAGAAGCGTGTTTCAGATTTTGCCTTGTTAAGAGGCTCTGAGGATGAGAACTCTCTGAACATAGGGTGGGTCAGAATGTAAGGTACTAATTCACCCTCACAGACTCCATTCTAGTGTCTTTGAACTGAGGAGTTTTGTTGATACCAAAACCACTTGGTGTTTGGTTGCTCAATCCGTAAAAATACATTGATATTCTGAAGCTCAGCCATCTATAGGTCAGCCCATGTAAGTTGTCTTTATCATCTTCATAAGATGCCAGGAGACTTGTTTGGTGTTTAAAAAGCTATCCAAATAATGGCATGGAAATCTTGGGAGTATATTTCTGGTATCAGTCACTCAGCTGTGCTCAGAAAGGGTAAGAAATCTTGTTTTACAGAGAGCTGCTTCTCACTTTCCTTTCATATTTCAGAATGCAACAACTTAGCTCTGAACAGCAACACATAAAAGAGTATTTCACTCAATATTTAACTCAATATTTAGCTCAGTCAAGCTTTTAAAAGTTTTTTTCTTCATAAGAGCATAATTTGGGGATTTTTTTTTCCATTCAGGACAATTGCTTCATGCTACTGAGGCAGAAAAGGCGAAGATTTAATAATGCTGTCATTTTGGGAGTGCACACAGTGTCTGTATGAAGGCAGCATCATTACACTCAGTCACTTAATGCAGCTCTGAGGTGAGATTGGACTGCCAGGCAGCCCTGCAACAAAAGACAACACAATGTAAAGGACTTCTGCTATAAAAAAGTACATCAAGAATTTTATTTTTGTCTACTTAGTCCTTCTCCCTGCAAGAGGTTCATTAGTCTCCAGTGGAAGATAGAGTATGATTCCTGCCTTTTAAAGGATGATGTCAAAGGGATAATTCTAGCTGCTTTTCATGCAGATACTTGAACACCTGTTTCTCCTTCATTTATCTGCCAAAGAAGATTAGTTCAGGATAACACCTACTGATTTTATGGATTACTGCTGTGGTTTTTTTGCCTCATAGTAATAAAGGTGAATACCACAAATGGCTTTTCTATAGGCCTTAAGCAAAATTATATGTAACCAAATCATAAGATGTGTGGGTTGTATGATAATTTTGGTTTAGCATTAAGCTAAATTTAAGATGCCATCATATGTAACTGTTGTGTTTCTTCAAAGTGTATTCACTTGAAATGTACACCACCCCCTTATTCTGGAAGCTTCCTCATTACTATGGCAAATTCAAATATCTTGTAGTCAACTAGTTTCAAGTAACCTTGCAATATTTGCACATTATCAATGTCATCTTTTCCTGCTGCTTATTCCTCATTTGCAATTATAATAATTCATGATATTTCAGCCATCTCCACAGCAACTAATTATGCTGGTAGAAATAGACTGACTTCTGTTGCTATTATGCAACAGATAAAAGTGAAATTTCACAAAAATAAATCATCCAAATCTTACGGGTGTAAAAAAAGGCCAGGATAAAGTTGGAACAGAAGAATATTTAGGTAGAGTTAATCACTAAATGGTTATTTTTTTTCCTCACTTATATCTAAAATTTGAAGCTACAGGAGTAATATTTTAATTAAGGTATTTATAAGAACATAAAGGCAGTTTGATAATCTTCAGAAAAAGGTAGTGTCAGCTTTGATCAAGCTTGTAATTGCCACGGAGCAGTTATTTGCAGTATCTCTGTGGTTCTTTTGTGAAGTATTTGTCAAAATCTGCAGAACAAGTCGACCTTATTCTCTGTTAAAAAACCATCTACAGTCAGGTCATAACCCAACACTGGGCAGAATTTCAGATTGCAGGTTCACATTCCACTGTCACTTTACATACTGCATTGCCAGAAAGCAATTAATAATAATTAAGATTTGTCCAACATGAAATACAGCACACACTCTTGTACTTCCTAGAACTGAAAGAAACAAATTAAAATAAAAGAAGTCTTAGTATTCTCTGAAATTAATGAGTGAAAATTCCTGAAGCCTGTGTTGGAAAAGGGTTCTAAGCCCAGATGCCACACTAGCTAGTAAGCTACTTTTGTAACCAGCACTACACAGGCCATGAAACCTGAATCCATTTTTGTAATTTTACGTGTCAGTATGTTGAACTCTGTATTACTTAACAGGTCTGATTTAATCATGCAAGAAAAATCCCCTGCCATGCATGATAAGGAAATAAAATTCAAGTTGCTTTCAAAGGCAAATCAGCTGCCTTTGCACATTTCCTGACAATTAGATAATTGAATAGTTTTGTGTGTTGGGATCAAGGGTGTTTTCTCCTGATTCATTAAATACATGTTTTAAAAATAAATATACTCCAGGACAGGCACAGTAGCTCAAACTACTCGTGGTAGTCCAGTATCTTTTCTTGTACTCAATGGTTATGTTACATGCAAGAAGCAGGGTAAGCATCTATTTATCTGACTCCTGGCTTAAGAAATCAGATTGCAGCACTCAGAAATCCATAAGCTAAAAGCTCCATCCAAATCAAGCCATGTGGATTTATCCTTTGTGTTGTTGGAACCAAATTTAGCCTTAATGGATATCTCTTGCAGGCAATTCCACAATGAAAAAAGACACCATACACAAAAGCACCTTTTTTGCAGTGGCACCCTCTGGCATTTCATGAATGAATGAATGATTGTTCGCGGTGTTACAGACCTCTGTTGTGTTCCCTGCTGACTTCTGTCCTTGCTGTAGCAGTGCTTGCCGCAGTGTGGCCCATGGTGCCAGGGGCAGGTGGTGCATCGGTAATCGCCTCAAGCTGGAGCAACGGGTCATGACCACACTGCATGAGGGCAGGAGCTCACAGCACTGCCAAAGGCCACCTCGTGCATTCAGAAGGCAAAGCCCTCATGGCATGGGTTTCCCCTCGTCTCTGGGTCTGGAAGCATGCGAGGGCTGTGGGGATTCTTTGAAGGGCTATGCCAGGCCAAGGAAGCCCTGTCTGGTGTAGCTCCCACCAGAGGGTGTGTAGCATATGTGTACTGATGTTGTCTATCCTGTTTTGTGCCTTGATTTTCCTCCAAGGCAATGGTCTGGTTTATGCAGTGCACAGCCTAGATGACAATTACCATGTATTTTTGTGAATATCAGGGGAACCAGGACCTTGCTATAAAAGAAGAGATGACAAAAAAAAATGCGGTTCTGCTGTTATTCTTTATTTCTCTGCAAGATAACCCATCCCTTTAGTCATGCTTTTTTCATTTTTTCATAACTTTTTTAGTTCTGATATATCTTTTAGGAGATGAGTACCCAGATTTGTGTTAGCTGTAGACTATTGCACTACCACAAAGGGGCTGTATTTATTTCCTAGTTATTTCAGATTTCTGTTGCCTTTTTTTACTGCCTGAAGCATTAGGATGATGTTTTCAAATAATTCTCTGCAGAGTTTCCAAGCAGTATCTTCTGAGTGGGAATGACTAATATAGCTGTTAAGTGTGTAGAGGTAGGGCTGCCTTTTCCCAAATGTCTTTTTTGCTCGTATCAATGTTGAATTTTGTCACACATCATTTCGTATCATAAGAACTCTTGTAGCTCTTTGCAGTCAGCCTTAGTTTTGACTGCATTCAGCAAATTTTGTCATCTCCCTATTGTCAACCTTTCTAAACTGTGTTTTTGTGAAGAAGACAGTGAGTAGTGCTACATCCCTCTGCTTATGTATGAGGCATTCCTTTTTGATTTCTACATGTTGTTATTCCACCAGAGGATAATCACCCTTATCTAACGCAATTTTAATTCTTCCAATGACCTTAACATAGGAGTTTTGGGACTCTGAAGACGCCAACTTGGAACAAGCATCTTCATTCATTGACTTCTATGAACTTCCCACCTCAAACCCAGGATGATTCTTCTCTCATCTCTCTTCTGTTCTAGGTCTCCAGTTTCTAGCTTTGTTCTATATAACTGTTGCTAGATGGTGGTATGGGAACCAGGCTTACTGGTCTGTAATTCCCAGAGATGACTTTCAGACTCTAAAGAATAGCAACCTTCTGTTTGCCATCTCCCACTTTTCTATCTTATCTAGGTTACATGGCACACTTACTGTGTTCGTATTTGATTTCCTGAGGAACTCTAGGAAGAAAACTGTCTGGTCTTGGCAGTTTCCTGCTCTCCATTTTATTGATTTCTTAAAAAAGCTCTCTGAGTGACTCTTCACTTAGAAAGACTTCCACAGCTCCTTGTAAAAAAGAGTTTCATTCTGCAGTTCTGCTGAAGCTCTTCAGGATTAGCACTGCTGTGAAAAATATTTGGCTTGTTTAACATGGCCTTTATCCTTCAGTACCATTGCTTTTAACCTTAGATCATCTATGATTCTACCAATTTTCTGTTTGGTTTTCTACACAATGAACAGAAAAACTTTATTAGGTTCTGCAAAGCAGGGACACGTACACTGGAATACTGAGATATGAGATTGACAATATTATATACATTTATAATGTGATTACACTGTAAGAAATGCCCAGACTATTATCATATCTCCTTTACTTCACTGTCCTTCCTGCCTATTCTTTTTTGAATTTGCTTTTTATATCAGTACTTCAGTTCAAAACTGTTACCATCTAAATATGTTTCATATCTTCTGTCTCCCCATCCCAGACAAGCATCAGGACTGTGTTTTTGCACACACACAAAAAGCACTAAGATAACATAAGAGTAAAAATGCCTTATTTTCTCAGGTAACTTCAACATTTGCTGGAGAGGAGCATAAAACAATGTCATCATTGGTGGTTTTTTTTAAATATCTCCTATTGAAATAATGGAATAATTCATACTACAAGCAGGATGGTGCATGCCAAATTCTCATGAAGCTGTTCTGCATTCATGTTACTGTAACTGAAATCACAGTCTGGTCTTTTTTCAGTCTGTTGATTCCAGAGGACTGCCATGTATAATGGAAAGTTTCCCTCCATCTGGGAATATTATCTTTTCGCCCCAAAGAAGCAAAAAAAAAGTCAGACCAGGACTCTGAATGTGTAAAGCATGCTGAAATTGCATGGTGGGCCTTTACTGTAGCTTGAAGTGTTATCAGCTACCAAGCCAGAAAGCAGACTGCACTATTTTGGGAGATAAGACGCCGGCGTTAAAGACACTGGGTTTTTTTCAGCATTATATACCAGCCAGCTAGTGCCATTGCACAAGCTGGAAATATCATCCAAATATAATTGCTGGATGGTGTGACAGCTGCAGTTCAAGAATCTTCTTATTTTGGAGGAAGTGTTTGTTTCTTTGTGATTCAGTCGTTCCTATAATCAAGCATTAAATGAATGATTTCCTGTTTGGCTCCTAACAGAGGTCTGTGTTGAAGGGTTGATGCCAGTTCATTCCAATAACAAATGCATTTTTAATTTGTGTGTGCTTAGTCAAGATTTTCTGGGTGTGCAACCAGAGATGGTTTCTGAGAAGTATATGAAATATTCATAACATCTCTCTCAAAATGGTGCTAAGCCAACTTCAGATTTAAGTAGGTATTTCTTAGTCACAGGCTGTGCTTTGTATCATTTATTTTTAGTAGAGGTACATGTGGACACAGATAAACAAGTCCCCATCTATTTTGTGTGTCAGTTTGGGAGGCTACGGTGTACTAATTATTCCAGTGTAAGTGGAAAACTGTAATTTACTTCAACAGTGTTTGAGTAATGTGTGAATATATTTTAAATTATCTCAAATCCCTTTTTGGTGAAATAGGAGCATCCCATGCTGTGACAAAGCAGAGCAGGCTTTTTTCAGTGTAGCCAAAATAGGATGTTGTTAGGGAGTAAAACACTGGATTTACACATCTGTCTGGCAGTGGGTACCAGGCAATACATGTTTGTGAAGTTACAGCTGTAAGGTAAACTCAAGCTGTAAAACTACACAGCAGTTGGCTGTTACTGTAGAAGAGAGTTGTGCTGCTTGTCTTACCGAGTACAGGTGTCTGTCAGCAAGGTGATCCTCCAAACTGGCAAACGAGGGGACCAAATATTGGCCAGTAGCTTGGTTGTCATCTCCAAGGGGTCTGTCCAAGCATTCTTTCTGCCTTCCTATCATCAGCCACTGTTTTGGTTTTATTTCAAAGTTTTTCCCCCTTTTTCCATCCCAGGAAAGCTGACTCCTTCACCTTTCAAAGTTACTCTGGAGAATCCCGTTTCCTGACGTCTGCTAGACTTTTTTATGTAAACTGTGCTCTGTATTTTGCCATCTGGAAGTGCTGTCTGATGAGGAGCAAATCCAAAAGCAGCAGCTTGCCCAGGTAGTTATATGCTGTGTGTAAACTCTGTTATGGAGAGAACTCTCCAGAGAGTCACAGGAGTCATTATCTTATTCAAGCAATGCCCACCATGGTTTTTGCTTTGAGGAAGTTCCCTTGAACTATTATGCTGCAGAATATTGCAAATAGACATTTCTGCTGTTACAGATGACACTGCAGATCCCTACTTCAGTACCATCATTCTGGGAACTATCTCCTCAGGGTAAAGGAAACAGACACCTTGCAGATATCTCACCCAGCTCTTCACCCATTTGCTTTTAGCATAGTTTTTGTCTGTTGTACGTACAGAAATCTGAGACTGCAAGATACCTAAAGCAGGAAGAAAAGTAAAAAGCAGCCGTTCCTTGGGATGTACAACTGCTGCTGATGTTTTCACGTATTTTTTTCAGACTGCATCACTTACCTGGTCCGGTTGCAAAGGTTGGATGTGTGAAAGCCATATTCTTAGTGTTCATTTGATACTACAACTTCTGCTCGTCGTTACAGGGAAGCCTGTAGGGGAAGCCATCATTTGTGAAAATGTAAATGGATCTCCTACCATAAGGATTGCATTGGCCGCCTTCTGCTGGTGCTTAGGGCATAACCTCGTTGCAGTAAGAACTGTGGTGGTAATTACTATGGTGAATTTAACTTCAACGTAGCTACAGCTACATATGGTGCTGGTAGCAGTATGGACTTAAGCAGGGGCTATTCTAGCCAGGTTTCTTGCTTGGATGAAAGCCTTCAAATAAGTCAGTACGACCCCCTCACTACTGTTCTTGATGCCTAAATTAAGAAGTCTCAGAGTGCTAAGTTATGGCTTTCCACTCTGCAGTCACCCTGTAGTTGCAGAGCAGGTGTACGTTAAGATCTGCTATGTTACCTTGTTGCAAATTTTTTAAATTAAGACACAGAATCTCCTTTTTCATTAAGCTGTGAAAAGCAATACCTGTTGGTGGCTCAGTTCTTGACCTAGTACTACCTAGTAACTCATGAAAACACTTTGCAGTAATTCAGAGGGAAGAACAGAAGAAATGTATTTTCTTTGGTTTTTTTATATTCTGGTTGTCTTTCTGAGTGTCTCCCTAACTTCTCAAGTGTGACTAGAAAAGCAATTATGTATAAAAGGTATAAAAATGAGAGTCTTTCCAAAATCTTACTGATAGATTATCACAGTTCACTGACACAGTGGGGTTCTGTTTTGCTGTTTATTAGTTGGGCAGCCCTGGGTGGTAACATTTTTCTTAGGGTGTCTACAATTTTGTTTTCTTTTCAAATCCACTTTCTTAGGGTTTGTTTTTTTTTTCAAGCACACAGCTTTTGTTATGTTTGTCAAGATTTCTTGTTTTATCTCCTGTTTTCATGCATTCATTTTCTGCCAGGCTCACTCAGCTTGGCCTGTGAAATCCATTATGTTGGGTTTCTTTGGATCTAACTTGAAGTTCTTTCCCTAGGAAGACACCTTCTTTGATTTTTTTCAGTCCTTCTGTATGAAAAAAAAATAGAGTCCATCTGTTCTTGGATTCGATTTCTGATTTCTTTAGTTCAGAAAGAATTAAGAACTATCATGGTAGTGTTGTTCAGATATTATTTCTGTGTCTTTCCTTGTGTTTGCTGAATTCCTGGTTGTATGCTATATTTCTGAGTTGTGTTACTGTATTGTGATCTCACTTAGTGTGGTTTGCAATATTTTGATTAGCTTCTGGAATTCTGAGTTTGCTGATTTTACTTTGCATCCACTTTCCTCCCAAGTCTGTCCTCTGGCTGTTTAGAGTCGTAATGGTCAGTACAAGTCTTGAGTTTTCTTAAGGCTGCTTTCACTTCTTCCCCAGTTTTACTTTCTGTCTCAGTCAGTAAGGAAGAGATGATTGAATTTTTATCTGTAGTTTCCAGGTGTGCCAACTGTTATACCTCCTAAACTCTTCCAGTTAGTAACTAGGAATTTTAGATTTGATCCTGCACTCTCAAAGGAATGTGTGTATTTTTACTGTGTTATTTCAAAGGCTTACGTGTCACAAATGAAGATTTATCATGCTCCCAGTCCAGTGCTGCTAACTGGAAATGGACTATTGTCTTGAGCTGGTCTGAATTTGAGTGGCAGCAGGACGCCCTGACATCATCTTCTCTATGCTTTTACATAGTCATAATCTAAAATCCAGTTGTACTTGCAAGACTGGAAATAAAATAAAATAAAATTAATCACTTGGGGGGGGAGTGGTTTAATTTTATTTTTGCCTCTTTTTCCTGTTATTTTATTTGCCTTGATTTCAGTAACAAATTTTAAGTCTAGAAGGGTCATTTCCTAGCCTAGAGTGTTGGCCCCTGGTCACAGAACAGGTGCTGTGATTAATGCTTTGCTACTGGTGTAGCAGGTGACACGCCAAGTTGTTTCAGCTTGTCTGTACCTCACTTTTCCACCTCTATAATGATGATCCTGGTTCGCCTAAAGAGCGTTTTGAGTTACGCATTAGTCTGGCATCAACGCCGTGGGGTTTTTCTATGTTAATAGTTTGTCTCGTAGCACATGCCACAGAAGTTTTCCAAGTGATTCACACACTGAAGGGGGTTTATTTGGTCACTTTATAAAATCAAGCTTATTCTTTTATATCAGCCTATTTTTCTCTTTCTGATGTTCAGAAGGAGACTATGCTATCTCATAGAATGGCAGTGCTAGGCTACAGTCAGAACAAGGAATGTCATGGGCAGACACACAGACAAAAAGAGGCTCCTGATCCTGTCTAGGTAGTAATCCGTCTGAATTAGATTTTGTAGATGGTACTGGTGAAGGAAAACCCAGGCTGGTATTAGAGATACTCAAAACTTCTGTAAGGAACTTTAAATCTCAAAGATTCAGAAACCTGTTGGAATATTTTTACTTTCCTCAGGCTTCAAGAGACCTATGCATATTTGAAGCCAAGCAAAATTCATATTTAGCAACAAGCAAAGCAATACAGTTATTTCAACCAAGCTATGTTTTGGCATTGGTCACACCCCAAGCTCTCAGCAGCAGTGCTGCGTGCCATGCCACAGCTATTAAAACAATCCCAAAATTAATGGATCTCTCTGTGAGCTGGCACATCTACATCTTCCTCAGCTATGTCTAAGACTTTTATCTACAGCAGCATTTCTTTTCTTAAAACTACTCTCTTCAGTCAATTTTGATTTCAGGAGTGTATTCAGCCCTATTTTTATGCATCTTTATCTCAGCTACTCACCCTTAGCTTTCTTTACAGTCAGTGAAGCCTAACAGGGACTTCCAAGGTGCAGTTCAGTCTTGTTTAGATTCTTACAGTAGTCTGAGGTTAATCATGCCCAAGACTTGCTCTTAATATATAAGGAGGCCGACTCAGAGGCAGAAGCCCACACTGTAATAATTTGTATCAGCTGAATCCTGCTCCATTTGATTGCTAAGAAAGTCTACATAGTTGGGAAAATTTCAAGATGATGTAACATTTTTTAATGCGTAATCCATCACATTTGAAAATCTCTTCTTCCTTATAAATCTAAAGAAAACATTGATGGTCATTTATCTAAACACTGTGCAAAGCAATTGGTTTGCTTGTTTCTAATTATTCAGATCTGAATTATTAGCAAAGCAGATTCCTATTGAAAGCAAGTATAATTGATGCACCAGAAAGCTTCTGCTCTCAGCTTCATCCTGTAACAACCTTTGCTTTCTAAAATCATCATGAAAATTATAGTGGCCTTTGAAAGGGAGAATTCATGCAAAGCATCCCCCAATGCTTTTTAATACAAAGGCCAAGGACAACCTCAGAAAAAAGCAAGGTTAAGATCCAGCTGGCCAGCACAGACTGGGATTTAGTTTCAGTTGTCAGATGAAAAGGGCAGGACTTGTTTATTCAGTCCACCACTTGGTTTAAGCAGCAACCTGACAATTGCTGCAAAGGAGGACAGTTTATTATTATCTTGTATAATAATATTTATTATTAATTTATTATTGTCTCATATAGATGCGGGTTGGAATAGTTCATCTGAGATGTTTTTGTCTTGGAGGGAAGGATGGGAGGACAGAAAGGCTGTGTGTCCTGACTGCATAAATGCCTCTTTGGCTGGTTAATGGAGCAGCAGAAGCGCTTGGCACAGGGGCAGAGGCGAGCTTCACCTTCTCAGCTGGAGGAGTAGCCCACAACCGCTGCCATCACGGAGCACAGCAGCCTGTTAAAGGAATAAAGACAAAACTGTGTTTGATTTCCAGAATGGAGGGGCAGGAACTCCTCCTGACCCTGTCAAGGCTTTACTGATCTTAATGGGTCTGCCACAGAGAAAAACTCTGCTTGAACAGCAGGGGGGTGCTGCTCCTGAGGGACAAGTTCAAAAATACCAGCTCAGAAACATTAATAAAAACATTTCCCAGTGTTTCTTCATCAAAGCATAAAAGAAACAGCATACTGCAGAGCACACTGGCAAAATCTGTACACTTCTACCATAAAATACACATAGGCATTTCTATAAACTAGTAGCTGAGGGTTTCTTGGAGAGTGGATGAATTTGTTACAGTAACTAGTTTCTGGCATAAGTAGATCCCATAAAGAGGGCTTAATGCTAATTTCTAATCTCCTGGAAGGTTGTACAAATGAAAAAAAATGAGGTTAATCACCAAGGAAAATCACTAATGAAGTAATACATCTTTTCTTAAATATTAATTATATTTCTTTTTTTCCCATCACAGAATTTACACGGTTCTCGTGAATCAAGGATTAATTCAAAGGTTTATATTTATCCTCTGCTGTGAATGGATGCCTTCTCAATGGAGAGTGAATGAATTTATTTTTTACCAGCTTTCTGCTTGAAAAGAAAAACCTTTCATAAAAGCACTGGCAATCTTTGCCAGAGAAATCCAGACCAAGTAAAGCATTTCATTGTTCAGACTGTTAGGTCCTAATGAGTTCTGCATCTAAGTGCTTGTATTTTTTTTCCCATCTGATCAGCAGTAGCATAGCAGGTTATGCACTTAAATGTATGACACTTGTTTGGGAGGAAGATTTGTATTAAAGAAAGGCAGCATGTTCCATAGTTTTAGTATAACATCTGTTATTATCATTCAGTGCTGCTCTTAGCCCAGCATGCCCTTCCTCTAAATGTCTTATTAATTAAACTGGCTTAGTAGGAAAATAATTAATACTATAAGTCCTGTACCTACTTAGAAAGGATTTAGAAACTGAAAAAATTGATTTTGTCTGAGCTTCAGCTTGAGGGTTGTGGGTTTTTCATTCTTGAACACAAGCAGATTACAATAGCGAGTATCTGAAAAGCCTATATACAGTCTTCCAAATATATCCAAAGATATTTTATCTTTGAAATTCTGTGACTGCAAAAATAGTCTGCCACTTTGAGAAGTCTTGGTCACTACTGGAGGGCCTTCCTCAGTAACTGGTTTGGAAGAGACGCCCCTGCACTTCTTCGAAATGTCCTGATAGCCATTTTTAGCACCTGATTCCCCAAAAGCCTTAACTCCGGTCTTCAAAATTGCTGTGTTTCTTACCAGTACTATGATAATGTGGTGGGACCTCCTAGCCATGAAGTCAGTAGTAATGCTGCTACCTTGCATAACCAGCTCTTGGCTGAGCAGGAGGGTGAGGCAGTGCACCCGGGTGGATGCCAGTGAATTTGTGTGTAAAATGTGGATCTGTTACTTAGCTATCTATGGTCAAGTAAAGAAACATAATTTGCTTGTGCCTTTGTTCTGTGGGTAGTGCTGCTGTCTATATGCAGAAACTGCTGCTTTGCTGCTGATTCCCCCAGCTCAGTTTCCCACTGAAGAGCAAGTTCAGTTTGCTGCTTATTCTAACAGAAATCTACACTTTTTGAGACCTATTGGAAAAGGTGTTGGGTGCCACCAAATTGCTCTTTAAACTCAGTCAGAGTTTTAACAATTTCTTTGGTGGGAAAAGGCTTGGGAATTAGCTGCTGCTTGTTCTGGCTTTTTTTAGAAGGTCTGAGGGCAGCTATTCTTAAGGAGGAAAAGGAAAAAGCTTTAAATGCTGTACCGTACCAGAACAAGACCCCTTCAGCACAGGGAAAAGGCAGCTTGGGGAGCAGTCTGCAGTGTGACTCCAGAGTTTGATTATTGGGCCTTTTTTTTCAAAAGCATATTAGAAACTTAGAAATCAGTGTTTCATTGCAAGTCGGTTGAGGTGCCTAAAGCACTTCTTCAAATGGGTTTAAGGCACTCCGGAAAATGCTGTGGCTGTTACATTAACAACCTCCAAAATCAAGCTGCACCATGTGGCTGGTTAATGGGTATGGGGCCTTGTGCTTCAGCAAAGGGACCTGCCTTTAATTCTGATCCATGCTGAAGTTCAGAGAGTGTGTCTGTCCTTGGGGAGACCAGGGTTTTAATTAGTTTCTGACTGTACATACTGGTCATCTTTGTCCCGAAGAATATGTGTTCAAAACTGATTTTAAAAGCAGGGAAGCCTAAATTTATCCTATGGAAAAGAGTGAAGCAGAGCTGGCCTGCTCATAGTGAGCCCTAAGTATCTGGCAGCAAACAAATTACAATGGGCGCAGTGTGCCGGTATAAGCATGGCTAATTCAGCAGATATACGTGTCCCTGTGGGAACAGTCAACACACAGCACTACCAAGAAAGGTTGCACCCTCCTGTTTTCAAGGAAGGAGAGAGGGCTTCCAAGTCTCTTTTGCTTTAAATCTGCCTTGGGCAGGCTGAGGATGCTAAGTCCCAGTTCATTTGTGTGTGCATGCATCTGTGCTGGGTCTGATAGAGGAGCATATGGCAGAAGCAATTTGCCCTTGACTGTGCCTCTTTTTTGGCAGGCACAGGCATGTTTCTCATAGAGCAGGTGCAGTCGCAGCCACTCCTTCACATCACTTCCTGTGCCCCTGGTTTGCTGGCTTTTGGGTCTTTGCCTGTGTGCATGTCCTTTGTGGTGTTTTGGTTAATTGGACATTATTTTAATTGCACTAAAGAAACATGTATTTTCTATCTGTCGTTTTGCTGCCTCAGTGACCGCGGTCTCCAAGCAGCCAATACAGAACTCAAGCTGTTCAGATCTGGTGTAAATTGCAGAGGCTCTCTTGGAGTTTCCCTCCTTTACGTTTCTTTAGGGGAAAACACCCCTCCAGGGAAGAGAAGGTTCTATTAAACAGTTCATTTTTGCAATGTCCCAAACACCTTGATCTGCCCTCACTGGAGGAAGTGGCAAAGAAGCCTTGGCTTCCATTCTCTTCCACAGCCTGGACACAGTCCATGGCCATGTTCTTGGCCACATCTTTCCTTGGTTTGAGCCTTTGTGTTGCCTTCTTTCTTACCCTTCCTTCTCCAGCTTCTGCACTAATTTCCTTTTTCTCTCTTTGCTGTCTCTAATTCTCCACAGAAATCAGAAATGCTTGGCTCAGGTGTCAAAATCAAGCAATGGGTGTGCAGACATGCCCTCAAATCAGTCAGTCTGTTGCCATTTCTGTCAATAACAGGCACACTACAGCAGCAGACAGATTCTCTGGACTGCCAGTAGCCTTTATTTCAAGATGCTAAACTGCCACTGACTTGAAGAGGAGAAAGAGCATTTTTTTAAATGCCTTTAAAAGGCAAGGCATGGAGCCTTTTAAAACAATAATTTCCCTTATTTTCTATTTATATTGACCCTTATCCTTTGCTTACAGCTTTGGAAAGAAAAATGTCAATGAGGCAAAGCAGAGAGGAGCTTATAAAACGAGGAGTGCTGAAAGAAATTTTTGATAAAGGTAAGTGTTCTTCTTTTCTCAACAGTAAATTGACATCCCATATAGTTTTATGGCCAGACATTACATAATTGTAACACTAGGAACCAGGAATAGAGTTCTGAATTGCAAGACTGTGCAAAATAAGATCTCTGAACCCTTCTCTTGAGTTTGTCGTGGTCTGGCCCTCTCTGTTGGATAGATATGATAGTTACTTAGCAAATGAAAATGAAAACTAATAAAAAATGTAAAGCAATAGAAATAAAAATCACAACAATAGGCAGTAGTCACTGGCTGCAAAAGAGCAAAGAATCCAGACTGTGGAGAAATGTGGTGCGTTCGTGCCTCTGTGTGTTGCCATTGTCTGGTTGAGTCACTTTGGGATTAACTGTTGTGGAAAAGGGAAACATTTAAAGGTTTTGGATCCTGATGAGCACAGAACAATGTACTTCCCCTTGAAACAGCTCAGAAGAGATAATAATTCCTTGCTCAGAATAATTATTTGTTGAGTTGGTATTGTTGAGTTGATAATGTCTTATTTATGCAAAATGCCACTGTTTTACAAACATTGTTGTTTTACACTGATAACACCATACATGGTTTATATCTATTACATATATGTCAGTCTTCGAGTGCACGTTCTATTTGTATTGCTGCTTCCCTTGTCAATAACTAAGGCAATTAATTCAACAATTATATAAAGACATAATAAAGTTACCTCTTAACCACAATAGGACTTATGCATGTGCTTTAAAGCCTCATTAATTCTAAATCTAAAAGTTTTTGGCAATAGCAGTACAAAATCTGGTAGAAATCAATAGAAGTTAGAAACTCACAGATATTAGAAGTATAGCCTTAATTAGGCTAAAGCAGCCTAAATTAGGCTAAAGTATAGCCTAAAGAAGTATAGCTCCATAAATTCAGGAGCCTTTAAATCTGCTACCTACTTTTTACTCTAGCTTATTAGGAGTTTAAAAATTTACTAACCAAGGCTGCTGATTTTTTTAAGTGAAAAACAAATAATGACAGCAAAAAGCTTAAATTTTACAGTTTCTACCAGCTATGTGTTGTAGTGTGCTCTCACTATGACCTGCTGGCTTAGAAATCATCCTAGATGCAACTTCAGAGTAAAAACAACTCCTGGCAATAAGTTTGCCCTTCTCACTGCTTTGTGTTGTCCACGTTTCATAGTGTGACTCAGATCGGCCCCACAGCCAGCAAGGCGTGGTCCAGGCTGTCACACCAAGTGATCAGTGCCTCAGCCAGCTCAGAAGGCAGCCTTCAGTCACACCTCCATCCCGGGTGTGACCTCCTTCATCCCTGCCTCACATCCCACATTTAGCCGCCTTCTGAACCATCCCTGCATACACCTAAAGGCATCCCCAGGGAAAATCTTTTCTGTGAAGTCCGACTCCACTGTCCATATTGCAACTTGGGGAGATTCCCCTTGTATTGCTACTAAAGCACTATGGTTTTTTCTATCGATCAAATAATGATGTAGTTTGTAAACTTCTGTGTCATCTTCTGAAGCAGATACTAAGTTGTCTGGAGGTATTTGAAAGAAAGAAATTATTTCCTCTTTATAGTAGTTTTTCACCTTTACAAAGCTGATATGAAAAGGAGGTAGGGCAGAGAAGAAAGTGGTAATACACAAGAATAGCAGCAGTAATCAAATAGCTATGGTGATACAAAGGTATGAACAAGGCAAGATGTGTAGAGCAAAAGCATTATTTCCTTCAGCAGTGTAATAATCTGAGAGTAATTCTAATAAAGAAGAACTGAGAACCTTAAGTGGAAGTAACATTTTCTTTGTAATTCCTGTTAGGTAACCTGTAATCCTTCGAGAAAACAACAGACCTTTAGCATTTCCTAGCAGAACGCTTTATTTGATTATGATAGTACCTTCCATGCCAAGAGGCATCTTGCACAGACAGTAGGTGTAAATCTCTTTGTATCCCTTTCCTAAGAGGTGGGCAAAGCAGGCAGAATCAGCCTGTGAGTAGTTTTGGCTTTTTCTTTCTTTAAAAACCCATACCAATCAAAGGAAACAGTGCGGAGAGACTGACCCAAGAACAAAAATTCTTGCTGTGTGCTTAGTCTTGGTTTTGTCATATGTTCTATGTTGAAGAAAAGCATAATTAGCTGGTTTGTTTGCCTGCTGTTTAACATGACACTCTGACCTGTTTGCTTCAGGATTTGCTGGCTTTTCAGAGGACTTTGTGTCACCTTGCAGGTGAAAGTTAACAGAGTGCATGCAGTAAGTCACAGTGTTCACACATGGGAGAGTCACTGCAGTCCAGCTGCTATATTTGAAAAACAAGAAATCCTGTTATCACTTCAGTGACCCCCACACATAAATTAGTCAAGTGAAGCTGTTCCTGACTGAACTGCAGAGAGCTCTTTCCTTGCTAAGGGCCACACTCATGACAGAATCAGTTTCTGTTATCTTCCATTTCCAGGGGTCTGTGACTTGAGTATTCTGAAAATGTAGGCAAAGGTTATAATTTTTTCAAATACTCTGTACTTTTGGAAAATAGTAAGTTGAAGAAGTATCTGATGAAGCTCCTGCTGTTCTAATAGTTTGTGGGCAGGTAGTGCTGAGAGGTTAAAAATACCTCTTCCACCTGCATCACAGAACATACCTCAACATTTAGAAAAACTCATCTTTTTGCTGTGCCATTGCTTCTACACATAGGTACACACCTTGATTTTCACATGAAAGGTGTAACTGTCCCAAAAGCATCTGTCATTAGAATTGCCCACAGTTTCATGCTGCTGGTCAAAGAATTAAATCTACTTGTAGTATTTCAATACCTTTTCTTCTTTGTGAATGTAGATGAGATTGCCTGTAGTGAGAAATTTCTGAATATGAGTGTGTACCAATTACTTACTCCAAAGGCAATGGTGCAGTGGTTTTTCAAGGAAATATGGGCAGTCTTCATCTTTTATATTCTTGTATTTTTATACACTCTATCTAATCAAAATTATGGATTTAGACTTAAATTTCAGGTAACCTAAGTCCTGACAGGATTTGGACATGTTGCACTCTTACAATAAGGCAGATTTTGTGGGAGTATGTGAGAACAAACTTAAAGAAGTGGCTTTGGTAATGCAGCAAGGAGGAAGGCGTGGCAGCCACTGGAGAGCCAGTTGTGCTGCAGTGGAATTGAAAGGTTTTGAACTCCTCCAGAAACAGCCTGTCTCAAACTCCATGAAATCCCACAAAATCAGGGGTCTGCTTAGGTACTCAAACTGTGGAGGATCCCAGCTACTGTGGTAAGGTAGTCACCAAGGTTAGGAAACAGTTCCAGGGGCAGGTCTTGACCACACGCAAGAACACTCAGTTTTCCATTTCCCACCCTTGGGGTCATGGCAGAGAAGGACAATGAATTTTACTCTGCCCTTCCTAGCCTTTGCCGTCAAGAATTCTTTCTCGGGCAGTCTACTTGAGAGCAGACAAGTACTGAAGGAGACAACCCAATCCAAAAATTAACCCAGGATTTCAAACTGTCCATTTTGACTTCCATAGCCATTCTTCTGTAGAAGGAATGCATGAGCAGGGTACTTTTCAGATATGCAAAAAGTTGCATAGTTCAAGGTATTCAGAGTAAAAGACACGGTGAGAGGGTAGGCAGAGCAACAACAGGAGGAGCACAGCAGGACTGGTCTGTGTCAGTCAGTGTGACACACTGTGGGCTGCTTCACGCCCGGCAATGTTTTAAAAGTACCTGAGAGTGGAAATGGCAGGTGTGTTCAGGAGTACAAACCATGCTTAGGAGCCACAGGTTTTGAATACATCATCTATGTATCTCTGGGCCTTCTCCCCGTGCTGTTGTTTTCACATGCTAAGGTGAATCAAAGTGTCTGGGTAGAGTCCTCTGCATCAGTTTCCTCTGAGGTCCTGTTTCTTCAGTGACTTCAGGTGTGCAGAGTCTCCTGAGTAAGAGAAGAACAGCCTTCATGTGCTCTCTTGCTGCAGAGGTCAACCTACTCTCTCATGGACCTGTCCAGTTTCATGCTCAGCTGATGTTATAAAGCTCATGGATTTAGGGGAAGTCATTCTCCACTTAATAGCGCCAGACTCTGAAAACAGCAAAGGATTTAGCAAGTCTGAGAATAAAAGATTACATATGTTATCACTGTGCAAAATTAACTTTAAACTCATAGCTGGTTCCTGAAAATGGATCAGTTCATCCATGTATATGTAATAATTGCATTACCAGGATTCTTTTCATTTGTATGCCAGCCAACTGGAATAGCTTTAATACTTTGAAAATAGTAAGTAATTTGCCTTTAATATCTGGTTGTCAAGCATCTCCGATGCAGGATTAATTCACACTAAGATACTCTTCCCTCCACAAATTATTTTTTCCACGTCTTTGATCTGTTTGCTGTACTTGAGCAACTCCCCATGTAGCTCTTCTTTAAGCAAGACCTGATTTAGGCTGTATATTTCAGTCATGATTCTATGCCATGTCTGACAATTTCATTCAAATCCAAGGACAAGTTTTAGACTCTAAATCAAAATTAAAGATATTCAGATGTAAGATTTAAAAAGCTTACACTGTCAGTACAGAAAGCTGCCATGCTTTAGTATAATGACAAAAGGTAAAAGTCAAAATTTTATCTTACATTTTACTTTTCTTGCAATCATAAGTCTTCATTGGTCATTCAGATACTGTTTTCTTAAATCATGCCATTATACCTTGAGAAGCACAAAGTACACTTAAGACAGTAGGTTTTCAAGATGCTCAGCATATTACAATAGGCATCTCACTTAATGAAAAATGTGTAGAACTCCCCCCAGAAAGCAAGTTGCTGGGTTTGTCATGCACACTTTTCTCATAGTTACAGTCAAATTTAGTCTGAATTAATGCGCTGAATTAATGAATATATTACTGGACGCAGTCACTGCCTTTCATTCAAGCAGCAGATGGTCTACAAAAGAAACAGTTACGCTCTTTCATGAAACCAGGTAACTGAGAGAACATCGGTCCTTATCCCAAACACATCTAAATGTGTGTGTCTTTATAAAAGGGAGACAGAGCCAGCACAGAATACACAGGATTTCTACCCAAACAGCTAAGTCAAAAAATGTTCAGCTTAAATACTGGCTGAACTGTTTTTTGATTTTTGCTGCCTAGGGAAGTAAACAGCTTTGTATAGAATGAGCACAGGATTTAGAACGGAGGCCGTGCTGCAAACACTTAGCCAAAGCCTTTAGCTTTGATTGGTGTTGCCACCTTTTAGCCAGCTCAGTTGATTGCTCTCAAAGCCATGGGTCAGGTTTCAGTCTAGTATGATGTGACTGCATTACCATAATAGCTCTCTGGGTCTCCAAAAAGTCTCCAACAAAACCAAGAAAGTCAAGACCTTGGTATTTATAATAATTCAGAACTAAACAGGAGACCAACTTCCCTCGCTGTAGAGAAGCTTTAAATGGCAGAAACATAATTCTGAATAGTTTTCAGGTAATGTATTTTCAGACTTGTTAATTGCTGTGTACTAGCACCAAAATGAGACTTAACTTTTTTCTCTTTTCAGTATTGTTTTCCAAAGTGGTTTGTACATCTTAGCCCTATGAGGGGAAAATGTGCACTCATTTGACTGATGTACATCTCCACTCAGTACACTGAGCAGTAATATGGCTAATCAGTGGTGCCCAAAAATCTAAAACCATATTCTGAAATCCAGAGTTTCATTTTAAAAAGTAATTTAAATGCTTAGTAAAATTAGGTTCCACTTATTTGCCTCCTGGTTTTTACTCTTACAGGTCACATTTCAGTTATATTTTCAGGCTTCCATTTGTAACCATAGGGGCTGAACACTTTGCTTTATAAAACTCTAATTGTGATGTCCATGTAGTCGTTGCCTCCAGGTACCAGAGTGCTGTGCTTAACAAGTTTGGAGATAAAAATCATGCAGGTTGACACTATAGAGAATAATCTGAATCCTTTCTTCTGCTCTTTATTATTTCTAATGTGAAGTGGTGTTTGATAGGAAAGAAAATGCCAGCTGCTGTCACAGAAATTTTGCTCAGATAGAGGAGATATTATTAGAAACTATAAAAACAGGCTTTCTAAATGGAATCTAATATATCCCAGTACCAAGACCTTACATCAGGCAACTATAAAAATTATTCGCTCCCTTAGGTAAAATGTGGTTATTTGTATGTAAAATAGGGACATACCCCTGTGATTTTACTTGTGTCCCTTATAGCATAAAAGTTGGTGTAGGAAAAGATAATAATTTTTGTTATTATTATTATAAAATTATATATTATATACAGTACATATTAATATTCTTTGAGAAAGCTTCATATCTTCAGTTCCAGCCCAATATCATTCCTGACTTCCCAGATTCAACAGAGAAAGGGAAAACAGGTTTTTTGGCATTGAATGGGACTGCATGTCCACATGGGTCAAGGATGGTCAGGAACCAACCAACTTAGAGCATGGTTCATAATGACCATCCCAGCATAGAGCAAAAGATCAATACAGATATTTGACATAAATTATATGTTACCCCAGATGTGCTCCCACCGTCACTGGTGGGCTCAGCCTTGGCCAGCAGTGGGTCCAGCTTGAAAGTGGCTCCATCAGACATGGGGGAAACTTCTGGCAGCTTCTCACGAAAGTCACACCTGTAGCCCCCCTACTATCAAAATCTGCCCACGTAAACCCAGTGCATGTATACATAGAAGATCACTTGAAAACAATCTAATGGAGATAGATTTCATTTAAAATTCTGTCTGCATCTTATTTATGTCTCTTTTTTGTCATTCTTTTTTCCTCTGACTATGAACAGATGGGGAACTTTCCATACCAAATGAAGAAGGAGCTTTGGAGAATGGGCAGCCTCTGGGCTCTGGGCTGAGCTCCAGCCAGGTGTCCCTGCCAGCCCTAGCAGAACTGGAGTCAGTCCCAGCATCTGTGGAACCCTGCTCATATGAGGTGCTCCCAACCACAGAGATCATGGATGGGACAGGTAACATCTCGTTTACATTATGGTGTAGATACGCTAAGCTGTTTGAAACAAGTTTTTGACTTCTAACATTTGGTGTTTAGCCCTGAGAAATCCTTGTCAAAATGAAGGTCTTCTAGTGTAGAAGGAGGTGACAGCATAGAGATTGTCACTGAATGCTCCACAAGAAATTTTGACTGACATGATGTAGAAGTTACTTCTAAGCAAGTAACCTCTCTTAGAGTAAGGCAAAATCCGTGCACTTTGTGAACATGTAAAAGTAGGTTTCCAGCTCTCTGTCTGTATCTCAGATGTTCCAGTGAGCTCTACAGCAGAGACCTGACAACGTTTGAACCCTGGGGTACAACATCGTGCCCTCTGTCTGCCATGTGGTGCTGGGTGATGTTCGCACCACACATCTGTCAGTAACTAACACAGTCAGCTGCCCTACCCTGGATGAGGCTGGCTGCTCTTCTTCCCCAGCCCGTGCAGAGAGACAGCAATGCTCTACATCTAGGTTAGCTCCTCTTTCTGCATCGTTTTGTGCTGCTGAGAGTTGTGAACAAAGGTCAAGTGAGGAAAAGTGAGGAGTAGAAGTCATCGTCCATGATCTTGCACAGCTATGCAGCCTTTTTGAAACAGAGTAGGCTCTGTGAGGTGCCTTTTACTTTTAACAGGGTAAATTTACAGATCACCTGCTAACATATCTGGTCCTGGGCAAGCTGTGATGACAGACCATCAGAGATGTGACATTATAAAACTTGGTTTGTGTTCCAGATGTGGGAGTACATCCCAGTGTGACATAAGGGAGCTGGCTTCTGTCAGAAGTAATGGGAAATTTGGCTGTTGTGTAGATGTGTGTTACTCTTTCTCTTTTACTTTCTTTCTTTCTATCTTCCTTTCTATGTTATACGATGTTTGAGTGAAATCTATGAGTCATTCCTAATCTGCATTGCTGCGCTGCTTTTCTTGTCTGACTTCGGCTGTATCCGCTGCTGCTTTGCTCGTAACATTGTTGCGTCTATGATGTGGTTGTGTCCTCCAGTGTCTGAAGAGAGCCCCACATCCAATGAATCCGGCGTCCTACTGTCCCAAGATCCTACAGCTAAGCCAGTCCTGCTACTTCCCCCCAAAAAATCTGCCGCTTTCCCTGGAGACCATGAGGACACCCCAGTGAAACAGTTGTCCCTCCTCAAACAGCCCCCTGCCCTGCCTCCTAAACCTATTGCCAGGATTGCCAGCCACTTAACTGGTAAGTAGGTATTCCTGGACCCTCAGCACCACCATTTCCCTTATAGGAAAAGCTACCTTTGTAGCAAGGTTCTCAATGTTCTTCCTCTTTCTGTAACACTGTTTGCACTTGTTGTGTGTGCTGGTAAATGTACGTGCGGTGCCTAGGGCAGGGATCATGAAATCTTCAGACTGCACCTTCATCAAGGTTGCTCCAGGGCACTTCCTCTCTCAGCTATAATCACCTAAGATCGCTGTGGCATTTCCTAACCCTCCTTACTCTTATTCATCAAGACTTACCATCACCACTGAAATTGCAGGATGTACTTTGATGGGAAAGGAAGTATCAGAAAAATACTAGAGGATATCTTTAAATGCCCTTAATGAGGAAAGGCATGAGAATTTAGAGGAAAGGGAGAGTTTTTATTTCTCCTTTTGCCCTTTGTTGCTTGTCCCCTCAACTGCCATATGGGCAGGTCCCCCTCCACACACCCTGTATCTTTCTGTATATTTGTCTTGCCCCCCTGATCCTTACACAGGCAATTCTGTCCCATGACTTCTTGCCATTTTGCCTCAGTGCTTAAAGTGTCTGCCAAACTGTTCCCCCTTTCCACCCCTGCTCTGACTACTCCCCTCCCACTGGTGAGTCCAGCTCCAATTCCTGATGACCAAGATTTTGATGTCCTGCACTTGATGCTGCAGTTTAGCTCTCACTGCACGGAAGGTAGCAAAAGTAAACACACAAGCTGTTTTGTGTTCCGCATGTTTTCACAAGTGTCCAAGCTCTTTGGGATTCAGAGTTCTAGGTCGATGTGGAAAGAGGATGGGTGTGTCTCCTCCTCCCAGTCTCTCATTTCGACTGCTGAAGCAAAGGATGGCTGTATTTATGCAGACCAAAATAGGTTCCCTAAATGCTTGCCTGCACCTTTTGAACAGTCTGCTCATAATTGCAGCTGCTGTACAGGAGGCAGCACCTCAAAATCCTGAGTTGAACATGAGGTATGGTTCATCTTTGTAATGGGGCAGCTACCAGTCCTCCCCCTGGGTTGATCTTGTGTTAATGCTGCCCTGATATTTTCAAAGCTGATGTGAGAATTGGTCTGCCCACATTTATATACTGTAGATTTTTTTCCAGCCAGTTAATACCCATTTTATTCATATTTAAGATCTATATCAGGAAAGAGCTCATTAGGAAAGAACATGTTCTGGTTTTCTCTCATCCCTACATAGTCTCTTCATGTTTCTGTTTGGATGACCATACTTTTTTGTCCTGTATAGTTTTGTACATTTTATGTGACACCTCTTTACTTTCTTACTTGCCAAAATCTGCACATAATGGTTAATATTTTGCCTTTTGCTACAAACTGAATGGGCAGTCCTGCAGCCTGCAAGGCCAGGCAGCAGTATTAACGGATTCACCTAAGGACAAAACCAGCTTCCTATGATCTCCCATAAAACTCTGTCCCAATTATAAGAAGTTGCTCAGAAATGAGGCCAACATGGCAGAAATAAAAATATAGGAATAGCATAGGAAAAAAACTCAGGTACTAAACGTCCTTGATTCATAAGCCATTCTTTTGTAAGAGATAACAGAAGAATCAAAGGATGAGGGCTTCTGGAGTACTTTTGTTTTTTCTGCAGCTGCAAATTTTCTGTGAAGCAGAATCAGGCTCAAGTTGTCAGTATAAGTGAGTTGCTTGATGGTGATGACTTTCCTATGAAAGTAAAACAGAACTGTGACTTCTCTTACTTTGTGGTGGCCTTCAGTGGTGTCTCATCTAGTCCGATATAAAGTCTTGTATGTGCATATAGATAGACTCTTGTACATGCATATACAGAACCTTCAGGGTAAAGGAACAGAGATTCAAATTTAGTCATAGAGCTGTAACTTAATTGACAGTTGTTCCTGCTGCAACTGAAACCCTCATTTATACATTCCTTATAAATAAAAGTGTTCCACTTGTTCTTAAGGGTCCATTTATTTTGGTGGTCCAAAGGATATACGTGTTGCTCAGTGCCTTATATTCTCCACTGGTAATTATATTAGCCGTGTACAATCTTTGGAAATGAGCAATCAATCCTAATGAAGCATCCTCCTCAGTGAGAAGCAGAATTAATGCTATTCTTTTTCTAATTACTCCAGAGACATCTCAGCTTGTGAGTGAGAAAACAAGCAAAATCTGAATTCTGGCATTCAAACTGAAAACTTTTCTGTTTGTGCTGCATACACATTTTTCTACTGAAGAATTTTTGAAAAGGTTGAAGGACAAATTAAGACATACCAGGCATGGTAGTGGAGAGTGACAGAGGTTTAATGGTCTGGTAGCTCTGTTCAAGAGACTGCAAGAGGAGATGTGATCCTGTGAAGGGTTCAGGTATACACGTGAAAATGCAGAAGCAACTCAACTTCTGTCTACATATGTATATATGTATGTGTATGTGAGTGTATCTGTTTAACAGAAACATGTTTTATACAAATATATATTAAAAAATCGCTACAGACATGGTCAGAGGCAAAAAAAAAAAAAAATATTTTAAATACAAACCTTGAGGGAAAAAAGTCTGACCACCTCTTGCTGTGAAAATATTCCAAAGTTCTTCAAAAAGTTATGCAGGCTGACTTGCAGGGTTTGACAAAGAACTTATTACAGGTTTCAGAAATGGAAAAGAAGCATTCCTTTCCCCTGAAAGCATTTTGAACAGTCTCACATATCTATCCCCCTGTGCCAAGACAAAGATTGGCCTTTCAATTGATAAGAAATGCACATAAAAGAGTGGGCCTAAATAAACACGTAAGAGCACGTTTAATTTCGTGGAGAATGAAAAGAAAAAAAATCCATTTTAAAGATGGAAGGAAGAGAGAATTGCCTCTAGCAAATATAAATCAAGAAGCCTTGGCATGCTTCTTCTCAAGACTGAGGCTCTGTAAGGATGGGACAGTATAGAAACAGGGCCAGAGCCAAGAGCAGACTGCAGGGCAGGCACTGGGAGTGGTGCCAACACCGCTGCAGAAAGTGCTCCGTGCTTTTCCTCGTGCCATGTCCTGTGGTCTTGATGGTGCTGCCTCCACAGGGAACATCCCTGTCAAAGCACTGGGTGTGGAAGTGCCTGCATAGCCCTAGAAGACAGGCAACTCTAGGAGAAAAACATGAGCCTTAACTGTTTTGATACCATTGTTTCACTGCTGTGCATGTCCTGTTGGCCAGTCACCTCCTGGTGAGCCTTCTACTGGTTTTCAAACATGATTAGTATTAGACACACGGACAGAATTTCTTTTGTTGTTGTATTTCTCCAATATCCACTTGCAGAACCCAGGCTTTTAGGACAACACTTGCAGTTTCTTTCACTGAAAATTTTGGAAGAGTTGAAATAATCACCTGGGACCAAATTTAATTGGGGTGCTGGGATAAAGTCCCCAGATTATCATAAAATCTTTAATGGCCAAGTGACAGGAGACTAGTCATGTCTGATTTGATAGACCCCAGTGTTGTAAAGTTCCCTTTGATCTTGATTCATTAAGCTGTTAATTTTCACCAGCACAGATAATGTTTTCTGAAATTAATTAGATATATTCCAACTGAATCAGCAGTAACCCATAAAGTCTCCTAAAACATCAGAGGACAAAGTATGTGCAACCAAGATTGGATCTCAGTAACACCTGAATGTATTTGAGCCCAGATTTAGCCTAATATTAGAATAGAGTGTAGCTTTGGTTGTATCTGGCCACTTACCTATTGCATTTAAGCTGTTTGTATTCTTTTGCTTTCTTCATTCAAGATTTTGAAGAGACACATAGCACATTTTTAGTTTATTTTTAGATATTGTGCTTTCTAGTTATGTCTGTGTAGAGTCAGAACTAATTCATAATTCGAGGCAAACATTTAACAGGGTAGGAAATGTTAGAAGTCCTCAAAAGTTACTTCTTACAGTGCAGACAAGACAAGAATGAGGTTTGAGAACATGAATGCCTGGGGTCCTGCTGCCTTGCAGCAGCTGGTTATTAGTGACAGCTTTATAAAAGTTTTTGCAACTACAATTTGTCCAGTAAATACTCTGCAGTATTTTGCAATGCAGTAGTCACGTATGTGTCAGAAGACTCCTCTGTAGATGAGCCCAAGACATAATCCATGAGCCTTCTCCACTGTGATGTTACCTCCAGCTGCCTGCTCTGGCAGGCTACATTCATGAAGAGAGGTTATATTCATGTGGGGGCAATGGACAGTTCTCTCGCTGTGTGCTCAAGGGAGAAGGAGCGGAGCAAAAGCAGTTCTCCTTCACCAGGTTCTCATGGGAAACGCGACCCTGATGCAGTTTCTCCCTCTATACTTCCTCTCTGTGCTGCTTCCTGGAGAGGAGTACCTATCACATACAAGCATCAGGAAATCTTCTCATCTTTGAAACCCTCTTGAAGGCAGAGCTATACTTCTCAACCTTTAGGCTAATCATGCCTTGCTTTTGTTCTCCAAATTCAACCTGAGCCTTTGATGCATATATGGTACAGAAGAACAGCAAAGAATTTCTGTCTCAAATCTTCCCCTGAAGACGTGGCTGCACATCTTGCTGTAGTCAGCAGGAGATGCATGGCAAATCTCTGAGGACAGTTTTTCACTTGTCTTTATGAATCTGCTCAAAAACTCATTGAAACAAGAAAAGAGACTCCCAGTGTTTAGGTACAAGTGATTACAGGAGAGAAGACCTGAAAAAGTAAAAGCTATTTGTCCAAATGGTGCCAGCAAATAGCAGGCACATCACCCCATTTCTACTATGGAGCTCCCTCAATGGGCCACACTGGTTTTTGCACTGTTTGTTGAGTTTTGGGAGTTTTTTACACATTATTTTACAGAATTAATTACTTAGAAAGGAATTTAAAGAGTATATCATTAACTTTATGACAAGTTGTATTACTTGTAGTAAGTACAGCAAATTACTTGTAGTACATAGTGCAGCAAAGGTCACAGTATAAGGTCATTCAAGTGAGGAAGAACCTCAGCAGGTCTTTAATCCAACCTCCTGCTCAAAGCAGAGCCAAGTATGGGATCAGACCAAGTTGCTCAGGCCTTTAACCAGCTGAGTCTTGAAAACTTCAGAGGACAACAGCTGTACTGCCTGGATAAAACTCCACTAACTGGCTCTTCTCATGGCAGGGAAGAAATTTTCCTTATAATCCAGTCTTGAACCTCTTCTGTTTCACTTTTGTCCACTGTCTTTCCTCCTCCCACCACACACCACTGAAAAGTATCACCTTATTGCTAACCTGGCTTGTAGGTACTGGGAGGCTGCTATTAAGTTTCCCCCCACAAGCTGTCTTTTCTCCAAGCTGAACACGCCTCAGTCCTTCAGGTGCTCTAGCCCTCAGCCACTGCAGTGACCCTGTGCTCGACTCATTCTGGTTTTTTGATATCTTTCCTGGCAGATACTAAGCTTGCAGTAGTCTAGATACAGTCTAAGGACTGCTAAATAGAAGGGGATCCTTCTATCAATAGAAGAATCCTTTGATCTCCTGTTTTTTCTCGTACCACCCAGGAGTCTGTTGTCCTTCCTTGCTGTCAGGGTACAACGCTGGCTTACATTTGGCAAGGAGTCAAGAAAGAACATTTCTGCTACTGGCAGTATAGCAAACACAGCCTGCTCTGCCACAAGCCCATGATTCCCGGGCATGTCCTCTTTCTCCATGCAGTAGTTGATCTGGGGCAGAATTTGAAGATTTTAATGAGCATTTCTACAACCCCTGCTGCAGCAACATTTGCTGCCATACATCCAGGAGTATCTGCAGAAGTTGTATCTTCAAGGTGTGCTGACCAATTCTCCAGCCATGTTCAGTGACTAGGAAGCGTCAGACTTGGTGTACATGGTGCACAGCTCCAGTGTACCACTAACACATCGGCAAAACCACATGTGCAACAAATAAACATATGTTTATCTCATGAAAACCCCAAAAGAAATGCACTAACTATAGATGTTAGCAAAATGATCTGTATGGAAAGGGCAAGGGATGGCCTGCTTGTCAAAAGTCTGATGTGTAGCAAATATTGTGGCATCCACGACTTTCTTTTAAGTAATTGATTTTCATCAAGAGTGGAGAGGTTGATGTCTTAACATCTCTTTCATCAATTCTAGCATACAAGTTATTACACAGTGCTGAGTGGTCACAACCCCGCTGGGAACCAATATATTGCAAAATTGCTCATTATTCTCTTGGGAATGAAAAACCTCAGCCAGAAGAGATTAATCTGACTTGCACACCTGACTTCACACAGTTTGCTTCTTTTCGGTTACAAGTGCTTTGTGCGATGATTTAAGACTCTGGTAATGTTTCGCTGAGAAGACACTTACCGTAGATTCCTTGTTCTTATTTCCCCTGTCCAGCTTCTTATTCATCTACAGATGCCCATGTCTGTTGTATATTCCATGCTGAAGACAGTAATGGTTACCACCCCACTTCATAAATCATGTACATTGTGAAATTAAAACAAACAGAGGAAAGAACTGTAAAACTCGGTCACCTCACTCTTACATGCAGGGAGAAATTGTTCTATCCTTTACTGTAGATGATGGTAGCACGGTTTCCAACAGCATGCCCGGAGCCCATGGACTTGGGCAAGGCTCCACTTGCTCAGCATAGTCACTGATCAGACCACACATTAAAACTTGCAGTACCAAGGTCTCCATTACTGGTGTCAGTGAAGATACACAGTTACATTTCCCAGCAAATGGATCAAACTCTCTACCCATTGTAGTCATTCTCCTTTTAACCATTTTATTTAAACAAAGTAGTATTCTCCTGAAGGTGAAGGGCAGACAAGTAGATTTAATGCCTCTGGTTCATTTCCAAGAGTCTGTTTTGGTATTAGGACCATATTCAGACAAGCTCAAGAACCTGGGTGTAACACAGTCTGAATAAAGACATTAAAAATAATGGGCAAGATTTTTGGCAAGTGTCCAGTGGAGTCACCCAGCAGTGGTACCATTGAAAACATGTTGATGCATTTGTTTAAATTTAAGTGGAAAATAAAGGTCCATACCTTTGTTGTGCAGAGTCAAAACCAGAGCGTGCGCATCTGATTCATGATGGAATGAATATGTGGCTACTCAGGATAATTAAGCTAGACTTGTTCTCCTGTGCAATTCCAGAGCTGCAGTGGCTGTGCCACAACTCTACCACATGGATGCTTGCATGAGAAAATATATTTTCACTATATTTAGAAGAAAGAAGGAAGGATCCCTGTTTTGCTTTATACCTGAGCTATTTGACGTGTCATGCTCACTTCCAACATACACTATTGCTCTGATCTTCAGGATCACAAAAGGCAGAAAACCCAGATGAACTTCCAGTTATTCTTTTGTCAAAAGCAAGAGATGCCTGCAGCTGGGATCTCTTTGAATTCACCATTAAGGATGGCTGCCACAGAGTGATGGGGCATCCAGGCACAGGCACTGTCAAATGAAGACTTTAATCGACATACTGCAGAAAAGGATCTTAAAGCAACCTGTATTTGTCAAAAGGGAAGTGCAGATCTCAGTGTAGTCTTTGTAATTCAGGACAAGCTCTAGAAGTCAAATTGCCTGAAGCATAAATGTATGAAAAAACACAGGTTTTTTACTACAAATCCCATAGGAGCCTTATTCTCAGGGCTCTATACAATTTACTCTTTACTCTTTCTGTTATTTACCTTTTATTGAAGAGATGTGCTCTTTAATACAGGATACAAAGAGGTAATATACAAATAAAAACAAGGTGACTTGAAGACCTTTGTGTGCTTGAATAGAAAATCCTGAAAGTGGGTTTTTTTTTCTTTTACTGCTTTGGCAAACTCATGAGTTAAATTTCAGCCTTGGTAGAGCCATCAGAAGAATTTTTGCCTGCAAGAGACAACATGTTAAGTGAATTTAATATTACACTGAAAGGCGAAAGGCTGGGATTCTACTCTTTATAACTCTTCCATTCTGCAATGTGGAAAGGCCACTTTTTCTCCATGCCCCTACATCATGGTGTAACCCCAGCCAGCAGCCAAGCCCCACACAGCCACTCACTCTCTCCCCCACCAGTGGGATCAGGAAGAGAATCAGAAGGGTAGAAGTGAAAAAACAAATGAGTTAAGACAGTTCAATAGGGAAAGCAAAACCCATGCACATAAGCAAAGCAAAACAAGGAATTTGTTCACTGCTTCCCATGGGCAGGCAGGTGTTCAGCCATCTCCAGGGGGGCAGGGCCCCATCCCAAGTAACGGCTACTTGGAAATACAAATGCCATCCCTCCCAGCATCCCCCCCTTCCTCCTTCTTACCTTCACTTTATATACTGAGCATGATTTCATAACATCTAGAATATCCCTTTGGTCATCTGGGGTCACCTGTCCCGGCTGCGTCTCCTCCCAGCTTCCCATGCAACCCAGGTTTCCTCAACAGTGTGGTAGTTCGAAAAGGGGAAAAGGCCTTGGGTCTGTGCAAGCCCTGCTCAGCAATAACAAATATATGTCTATATTATCAACCCTGTGTTNGGCAGGGCCCCATCCCAAGTAACGGCTACTTGGAAATACAAATGCCATCACTCCCAGCATCCCCCCCTTCCTCCTTCTTACCTTCACTTTATATACTGAGCATGATTTCATAACATCTAGAATATCCCTTTGGTCATCTGGGGTCACCTGTCCCGGCTGCGTCTCCTCCCAGCTTCCCATGCAACCCAGGTTTCCTCAACAGTGTGGTAGTTCGAAAAGGGGAAAAGGCCTTGGGTCTGTGCAAGCCCTGCTCAGCAATAACAAATATATGTCTATATTATCAACCCTGTGTTCAGCACAAATCCAAAACAGCCCCATATCAGACACCGTGAAGAAAATTAACTCTACCCCAGGCAAAACCAGCACACGGTATTTCATCTTTGCACTGCCTTTGACCCCTCTGCATTGTTAGCCTATAAACACTCTGGAGAGGAGGAAGGCTTACACTGTCAATGTGCTGTTCCTTGCATGGCAAAACCACTAATATCAAGTGGACACTGTGGAAGACTAGCACTAAAATAAGTCAAGAGACATATCTGGACTTGGCTAATGGTCTTTTTTCACCTTACGATCCTTAATCATTTTCAAGAAGTGTTACTGCTTGCTAGTCCTCATATCAACCTGGCGATTAGATATAGACAGAAGAACAGGCAATATCCAGAATAGGCCAGGAGGAGGGAAAGAATGAAGGGGATGGGGGGAAAGATAGTTTAAACTAAAAAGAACCATCTGCAATAGGACTTTAGAAATCTGATAGTGCTCAGAAGAGTGATGACCTTTGGAGAGCAGCATCTAACTCCCAAGCTTCCTCAGGTCAAAAAAAAGATTCTGGCCCTGCAATTCCCTTACCATGTTGCAGCAAGAAGAATGGACTGAAGCAGCAAGAGACCAAAGGTCGTGCAAGCATTGCCCACAGAGCTACATAGCAGAGTCAAATATGTGCAGTATTCCAGGCTGGAAAGGGCCTGGCCTCCCTCCTAGAGACAAACTCGGAGTTGTTGCTCACAGTGTATACATTTTCTCTCTCTTTTGCTCTTAGCATGTGTTGTGACCATTTCCCCCACCCATCTTGGCAACTACAAGCCGTTAAGTTACTTCTTTTCCCTTCTGTAAATATTTCACAGTGCAACTCAGAAAATCTCCATCCTGCAGTTGAGTTCTGGAAGAGAGGTTTGCTTGTGGACCTCTCACTGATTTCTCATTGAAGTCAGGGAAGTCTTTGCCTGGCTGATCAACTATAAGTTTCACTGAACATTTTAACTAGAGTTAAAAAGGTAAAATTCAGTGCATGAGTCCAGAGAAAAGTGCCTGCCACTTCTGTAAAAGAATACATTAGTCCTAACAATCTACTGCCCTTTAACTTTTCTCCTCATGTACCCTCCATTTTTCCAAACCTGTCCTGTTTAGTATTCAATCCTTACTTCTTTTCTCTTTTGCCCTATAATGTAATTTTTTACACCAGATGTTTTGCACATTACAAAGCTGTAAGAAGCGTGACTTGTAGTAATTGCACTGCAGTGGCTGAGATGGATCAGGAATCCCTGAGCTTTTACTCTAGCACTGATGGTAGTGAGTCATCCTGTAACTTCAGACACTGAATTGCTCTCACCCTAATTGCTCTCCCCCTATTTGTGTGCCTGTTGAGTGGAGGAAGTTGCATCTACCTCACAGGGCTATTTTGGAGGATTAGGGCTTTAAAGCGTCAAAGTGTGCCACAAGCCTTGTTAAGTATTGCTTAATGTGTTTATTAAGGGCCATGCACAGCCCTGGGATGTTTTTTGTGGGACTCAGGAGTGCTGCAAAACAACAGCGTTTTTTCTGGAGACCATGCTGAGCATACAATAGGAGTTGTCTGTCACAACAGGGAAGGTGTGCACTCCCGTGTTGAGTAGCAACCTCAGTACCTGCTCACCCAGGCAGATACTCTCATCTCCATTTTACTGACATGAAAATTAACACCAGGGCTCTCTTTCTTTTTTTTAGATCCTGGCGCTCCTGTGAAACTGCCTTGTATGCCAGTTAAACTGTCACCTCCACTACCTCCAAAGAAAGTCATGATTTGCATGCCTTTAGGGGGGCCAGACCTCTCTCTCTCATCCTATTCCACGCAGAAGAGCTCCCAGCAGCCTTTGACCCAGCAGCATCACACTGTCCTGCCATCCCAGTTAGCAGCTCACCAGCACCAGCTCCAGTACGGCAGCCACAGCCAGCACCTTCCTTCTGGGTCCAGCACGTTGCCCATTCACCCTTCAGGGTGCCGGATGATCGAGGAACTGAACAAAACGCTAGCCATGACCATGCACAGGCTAGAAAGGTAATGGATCAACTTTTAAATTTACATTCTGGTGTGCACTGTTTCCTGTTAACCTCGGTATCGATATCATCGCTTGAGTTATGTGCATAGGACTGGAATGAGATGTCACCTCTGGGGTCCAACAACTTCAGGGCAGAGTCATTTCTGGAGAAACAGAGACAGGAGAAGAGCCTTTGCAGGCTTTTTTGACAAGTTTGTGGCAGAAAAGAAATAAAGACCAAATTTCCTGAACCCCGTTGTCCTGTTCAAGGAAGTAGATAGTACAGTCAATGGAGAAGATTTTAATAGGGCATGCCTGGCTTGCAATATGTACTGCTGAGGCATAACTGCAGAGCTTCAGTTGTGTGGAGGATTGCTAAATGCAAGGAAAGGAAGATTCACAAAAGAGGAATTAGAATCCAATGTGCCACTCCAGCAGGGCATCTGATTAGTATTACCAATTAGCTTGAAACAATTTATGTGGACTTCCTACAAGTCACTTAGAAGGGTTTTAATACAGTATTTAAATGATTTAAATTGATTTATATTAAATTATATGTTTAATCTTAAAATAAGTATTTAACCCATTCCACAGCAGCTACCTTTTAGCCATTTGCATCTGGCAAGAGGTAGCACATTTGATCAGAAATGCCTTACCCACCTTGGGGCTGTTTTTTGTTAGTCACTTATAAGTATCTCTGAGTGTTTCTCCGACTAGTCTGAGTAAGTGAAGCATGTTGTATAAATGCAAGCTGCCCTCATAGACAGCAACATCAGCAAGCTTTGGAAAATTTATTTCACCTTGCAAAGGAAAACTGAAAAAGTCCCAGAACATAGAAGGTACTCTGAAAAATTACATGTTTTATTTAGTACCAAGGGTAGCTTTGTAGCCAGCTTGTTCTAGGAGCATCAGATCATCCTTCTCTTGTACAGGAAGGCAAAATATTTGGTCTAACAGACAAAATGCCTAATGATTTACCCCAGTACTTCTTTCTGATAATGCTACCTTAATTATATTCCATAGTTGGAAACAACTGGATTATTGATGGCAGATTCTCCTTACTGCATGAAAAAGAGTCAGGAGACCAGAGGCTGTCTCACACTGCCAGCTTATTTTAGTACCAGAATAATGACACATCTGTGATTACATCATGGGGCTAATGTTTCTACAGCATGGGGGAATTCTCAGCTGAGGAAAACTCAGCTGGGCTATAAAGGAGATTCCTATTCCCATCAGTGAACGAGCTGTAGAGGTAGGATTAGAAAGAGCATCCACATTGCCTCCCACTGCCATGCCCAGTGACTACCCATTTACCTCTCACATTGCCAGCATGGCTGGTCAGGTGCCTCTGCACCGCCCCAAAATTCAATGCACCAGGTGCAGAGCGTTGCTGTTGTCTCCCAAAGGCTCCTTTGGGGCTGCACTGCCCATGCCGCCCCCAGTTTAGGTCGGACGCCTTAATGTCTGGCTCACACTGTGTGCAGAAGGCCCTTTGTTATCCTGAGCCCAGTGAAATCTCTCAGAGCATGACTTCATTGTGGCATCTGTTGCCCCACAGCAATGAATGATCCGATTTCTAGTCATCCATCATGTTTATGTCTACAAATATGTTTAACTGATTTAAAGAAGGTGATGCTGTTTGGGTTTAACTATTAATTTGAAGCTGAAGCTCTGCTGCTTGTTAAAAACTGAGTAAGCAAGGATTCATGTCCCAATGTGAAGTAATTGCTTCCCTTTGCAATTAATAAGAAGAAAATAAGAAAAGGTTGTGGCACTGATATTTCACATTTTAAATGAATATGAATCGCAGTTCATGATATTGGAGACAGATTTTTCGTAGTCTCTTTTGTGTTGATTAATTGTTACTTAAATCATGGATTAATGTATTGAGTACTTTGGTTGTGCTGCTTGTCAAAACAAATCAATAACTTTTGCATTCATAAGGGAGAAAATAGGTCATGATTGTCTCCTCTGCAACAGCAATTGTTATTTTTGTAGTATTTAGAGGTAAAAGCATTTCAAACCATTTACAGGTCTGTGCAGCTGATCTTGCTATTAAATTCTTCATTTGCTTTTTCAAGCCACATTGTGATCTAGATAAATTTGCCAAGTTTGCTTGAAGATTTGTGCAGATTTTTTTAATATGTTTATTTAACTTGGGAGACAATTATTTGCACCAAATGCCACTGTTTTCTACTATTTTTGACAGTGCTTACTTTCCCTTATTGTAAAAATCTGCATTAAACACAAGAGAAATTATACTGCAGTGTTTGTCACTGTACACTTCAGCCCAAAACTCTTGAGGGCCTGTTAAAACTGCAAAGATGTTAGATCTCCTTCCTTTGTTTGAAATGTGGTAGTGTGCTCACTTCTGTAGCGTGCACAGGGTATGGAGTGACATCCTACGCTTTGCTGTTCCTTCCAAGCTAACAGTGTACTGGGCCACTGTTGTTGGGTCAATAATCTTGAGGTGATGAGAGAGCCTGATAAGTCTCTGAGGCACCTTCTGGTGAATACTAAGGGGTTTTTTCTTCTGATCTCAGACATTATCTCAAAAGTATCCTACAACTTTACGGAATAATTGCCATGGTGCTGCAGTAATAATGCTGCCAAGTCTAGTAATTTGGATTATTTTGTCTGGATTATTTAGAATATTGGGTTTTTTTTAATAAGGGATGATCGTATAGACAAGTATAGATCAGGTTTCAGGGCTAAATCTTTTCTTTTCCTTCCGGAATTTTTCCTTTTCTTCCTTACATCTAGTTTCCTTGGTCCTGGTGCAGTGGAAGCTCCTCAAGGTCATTTAAGATCTGTTGATACTTGCTGAATCAGTTTGTATCAAATCCATATTTTGCCCAGTAAACTTTTCTTAGACCTCACAACTCTCCTCTTCAGCAGGTCTCTGAGTGTGGGCATGAACAATGAATGAAAGGCTAAAACATTCCCTTCCTCTAGCAATCTGGATTTTTTGCTTACACAGATAAGGTCTCTGGAATTCGGATAGTCTAACATCTGAAGACTGATAGTTGAAATCAGTCATTGGCTTTGCCAATGAGCCATGGGCTTGCCAGACAAAAATGAGCTCTCCCTCTGTACAGACCTGGAAGCCAGATTTTTCTGTCTTTGACCTTGAGAAAGTTACTGAGTCTCTGTATGTCTATTTTCCCCTCTGCAGGAGTGATTGCATGTAACTACCTCACCTAGATCTAGTGCATATTAATAAGTTAAGGTCTTAAGGTACATTAAAAAGCATGTAATAGCTCTTCGAGTCCCAGTTGTTCTTATGGCTTAAAATGGCAGTTAGTTCCTGGATTTTTTTATTCAATTTTATTACAGACATTATAGAACATTAAGTTCATTTGTGCACTTAACACTTTTGATTGCAAACATTTTCTGGTACTCATAATGTCTATTCATAACCTATTCTCAGAAGGGCAATCTGCCCCTAGTCGTAGTATGACTATTATGACATGTCATTTGTGCTGCCAGTTTGCCTCTATTCTCCCTGATAAATTACCAGTTTTATGGTAGATTAAGTTGAAACAGAGAAATGTGTAATTTCCATGTAACCTTTTTTCTGCAACCTCTGTTGCCAATTTGTGTCCTACTGCAAATGACTTTCCCCTTCAGCCCAAAGGGTGTGTGTCAAGCATAAGTAAAACTCTAGATTCGGACACCATTTTTTACCATTTCAGAATGCATTTTAGGAGTTTATGAAAATCTGGTAAGCCCTGCCACCAAAATACACAGATTTCATCCTCCTGACTGAAATGAATTTGAGAAGAAGGACCATGCCCCAAAGCTGTGCATCACAAACAGTGTCCAAGGAAGCTTTGGAAACCCTCTTGTGACATCGAAATGTGTCTTTAATTTTGACTTAGTGAGGCAGTTTTTTGATCTGAAATAGTCTGATTTTCTGCCTTGCCTGTATAATTCTCAGCCTGTCTGGAAAGGTGACAATTTCATTTACTCTGTGGGTTCATGTACAGGAGCGGGCACAGATGAATCCAGGCCTCAGTTTGTTCAACGTTGTGTACTAAAGAGCTGTTAAGTGGCAATATCTCACTCCAGGCTAGAATTGCCTCTGTGGCAGAGCAGTGAAAAATGACTGTGTCCAAAAAGACTGTGTGTGAGACCAGTTCCTCTGGGACACCCAGCTCAGCTTCAGTCTGTAGATTTATGAAATGAGATGCATTAGACATTACCGCCAGTGTCTTGTAAATCTTATGAAACATATTTGAGTCAGAAAACATTTATCTTCCATAAAACTTGTCAAGAGAATTGCATCTTGTCTAAACTTTAGCATTGCCTAAGGATAGAAACACTTAATATTTATAGCTCTGCCTTCTCTCTCTGTTTCTCACACACATTCCTGTCACAGAAACATATATACAATGGTTTGAAGTTTTTTCAGATTTTTTTGTTTTTACTGGTAAGTACAGAAAAGTGTACTTTGGATCTGAAAACATGTTGATAAAAATGTAACCCTTTGTTCCAAAATCAAAGGGCCTGGGATAACAGACGAGAAGTGTGCAGGTTTTTCCCTCTAGATTTTACAGGAGCTATTTCACTTGTTTCTTTTTTTTATTTTGTCTGTACCATGAGTCACTCATATGCTTAAATTGTTATTTTTCATTAAAGTATTTTCTCTCTAGAAGCTGTAGTGGTGTAACTTTTTTGCTGTTTTGATCACGTAAAGATGATGCAGCAGTAATTGCAAGTTCTTGTACTAGGGAGCTATCAATTGTTCAAATCCATGCGTTGAGATCTTCTTGAAACAAGCACTTGCTTAACTGTAGCTTTTTTCTCTAATTTTGTTGCAAAACAAAAAACTGATTTGAAATGGGCTTTTTGAAACAATAGTGTGCTTTTTGGTGAGTAATGCTGAAAAGTTTCTGGTGTAGACCACCTGACCATGTGGGAGTTTTGCTGATGACCCGGAGTCATTTATACACAATGGACATATCCAGTGACCTTGATTTGTCTTTCTTAAGTATACTGCAGTACTGCATGTATTTCATAAGCGCTTTGCTTAGACAGCTGACTTAGTCAAATTGCTGTGGAAAGGGCTGATTTTAATCAAGAACAACACAAAACACTAGGAAAAATGAGGGGCTTAAAATAGAAAGTAGTATTATCAAGAAAGTGGATGATTCAGAAGACTTACAATGAGATGAGAAGCTGCCTATTTCTAGATCACTAGTTCAAATAAAAATCCTCTGTGGTAACTAGGAAATCTTGTTGCCATCCAATATCTGTTCGATAACCTAAATTGATGGATCTCTTTGATGTCTGCTACTCTATGTACACACCCATAAGGATGCATCTGTAATTCTACATCCATCCTTCACAGAACAGGGAAGCACCAAATAGTCCTGGATGCTGAACTACTTCTTGCTCCTTTCATTTGTACTTCCAGAAGGGGCTTAGTGAATTTGTATTTACTCTCTGTGTATGTATTGTTTTAAAATTAACGGAATGATCCAGTGGTTGCATGTGTACAATTGGAAGGTTTGGGGTATTTTTTTTAGCAATATTAACAGAATTTCACAATATTATAGTTTTTTCTCAGAAATTTCATTCCAGGCTTTTTAATTTCCTCCTTTTCCTCTTTAAAAGACTTACTCAAAAATTAGGTTACAGAGAAAACAGATTTAATGAAGTTCATAATATAAAAATTCCAAAAGCATTTCAATAAATTAGAAGTTAGTTCAAAGTTTTTAAAAATTATAGTGCATCGATGTGTCATTATGAGAATTCAGCTGATGAATTCTAAAACTGCATCTGGGATAAAGTATTTTGTATCAAACTCATTGAAGTCTGATAGAAAAATTTGCAAGCCAGTTCCTCATGAATCTCTCTTACTTTGTGATACAAAACGTGGACTATCACTAAGAAAATGGAGTTTCTCTCTTCAAGGCATCCAGTAAAGCTCTGCATCTCACTGTTGGTTAGTCTGCAATAATAAATGTTGGAATTAACAAAATTATTTCTTTGAAGCTGAAGATGATAATAACAGCATGGTATGGTTTGTTCACAGGATCTGAATCCTTTTCTTCTCTTTCATCCCTAAGCATATTTTGGAGTAGTGTTATATTCCTAGAACTACATTTTTAAAAGTCTCTGTGGAATGTTATCTGGCAGCCATTTAAGAATCCATCTAACTTTTGGGTTAGAAGAAAGCAAAATGTTTCAAGTTGAAAATAGTAGATTCAGTAGATTTCAGTAGAAATCTTTTCAAGAGAAGACTACATTTTATTCAAGATGCAGAATACCTCTGCTATTCAGAGCAGGCTAAAATATTCAAGGCAGTTGAGGCTACTCAATACTTGTCAGATCCAAGTTTGTGTGCCTCAGGGTCAACTTGGCCAGCACATCTGCTTTCACACCTATGTTCTTCTGGAAAGTAAAATGGGAGTTTGACATAGAGAGGGTGTCCAACAGGCAAATGTTCCCCATTTTTCATATAGCTGTTGCATCAGCCAGGACTTCAGAGAGAGGGCAGTTTCTGCTGTCTCACAAATAATCCTGAGCTGCCACCATTTTTACCTTCCAGTCTCCCATTCTGATTTCACACTGGAAAAGCAACATGAGCTATTAAGATAAAAATTGGTTGGGAAACATGATTCTGTTCCTGACTTTTCCTTTCACTTTGTGTTTGAAATTGATCTTCACCTCCTCATATTCCTGTTTCCCTACTTGATATGTTATTTGGTAAAGAGCTTTGAATTCAACACATAAACAGAGCTAGATGGTAGCAGTCCTCACCATTGGTCTTGAGATGCAGAAAATAATTACACGTATGACAAAAGAAATATGATGTTAGTGCCAATTCTGATTGATCTTCAGCTCCTGGCTGGATAAGGAACTGGGGCAGGAGAAGAGATATCGTCATGGCCACTCCCCAATATATAACTGTACCATTAGCAAACAAACCTCCGAGGTGTTAGCTACTTCCCTGGTTACTCTCACCTGCTCCCAAAGTCTCTTTTCTCCAAGCCCAGTCTCACATGCTCACTCCCCTGCATGTCAGAGAGTTGTGCCCTTGCCATCCCCTCGAGTCACTCAACATCATCTTGCCCAACTAGTGCAAGCCATATTTTCCCTCTGCCTTTCTACAATTATCCCCTACAGTCTCTACTCCCTTCCTCTCTGTCTTACTCTGCCTTTTGCACTCAGGTGAGACATTTCCTCCTTGCTGCCTGCACACCAGTGGAGAGGTCACACAGACACCAGGCTGAAGACATGCTTACCACTGAGTAGCTGGTGCTTACCCCTCTGAGTAACTGGTCACTAAGTATTTGCCACAGATCTTTAGAACTTTGTCCTGGCTGACAGTATTTCTGCCTGCATGCTGTCCTACCTCTCCCTAAGAAGTGTTGTACCCTAAATCTAATGAGGAATCAGTTTAAACCCATTTGATGTCTTGCTGGTCTTGAAGATCTTTCTGTTCTCATTTCTTCTCAAAAAGGGATGAAAGACCACTACTTTCCTATACACAGTGAGAGAAGCAACTCTGCCTTTCATTGAGCTGTTTCCTTTAGTTTGTTTATTTGCTTTTCTTTCCCAACAGCTCTGGTTTACACACAAGTGACAGTGTTACAAAAACAGGACCTGGGGGCCTTCCAGACATGAGACAAGTGCCAACTGTTGTGATCGAATGCGATGACAATAAAGAAAATGTGCCTCATGAAACTGACTATGAAGATTCTTCCTGCCTCTATCCAAGGCAGGAAGAGGAAGAGGAGGAAGATGAAGAGGAGGATAACTCATTATTTACAAGTAAGACTCATTCCATTTTTCCTTTCTCACTTAAATTTTACTCTGAACTCAAAATACACAAAGGAAACACAAGGTCTGTGTATTTTCTTTCTTGGCTGTGGCTTTCGCGTCTCTCAGGGCTTGAGTACATGGGGATGCTAATTCAAAATAACAAGTAGTATGAATTTTTAGTGATTCCCCTAATATACATGAATCGCTGTCTGGGTAGTGCTCAGGCCAAATTCAGGTGACAGGTTTGGGCTTATATTAGTTCAATTACAAATTGGCTTTTGGATTCACTTTCCCAAGTGCCCGTGGTGAAGAGAAACCCTGCCTTTGGCTTAAGTCAAGATCATCTCAATAGTTACTTCAGGAGGATGAAGTAAGTGCCGCACGTAGAGAATCAGACCTTTATATATAGTCAATATTAAATCATTTCAGAATCATAAATGTGCGCATGCCTTGAAAGGGGTCACAATCAGAGGATTGGGCTCAGGTAAGAAGAGGTTAATTGATAGCCATATCACAATTACAGACTGGGAAAGGACCTGTGGCCTTCCTGACCTCTGTATGGAAAGGCAACTCCTGCCTCAGTGTGGCATCGTAGGACTCTCCCATGAAGACAAGATACAGTGCTTTATGTATGACAACTGCTTGTCATCCCAGACATTGAAGTTCCAGGCCCTTGCATTTCTTACTTCTGAAAACTGGAAGCAGTAAAAACAAACATCCCTTTTAAAACACACAGAAAGAAGATTCTAAAACAGGCATATTTCATCCCCTCAGAACCCCACCTTACCCTGCAAGTGAAATTAAGCAGTGTTTGCTCCTATACTAAAAACAGAGCAGAGCTGCCCTATCTCACACTCTCCTGACAAAGGCCAAAATCTCTCATGTGTTTGTGTCTCTCTGTTTGTGTCTGTCTTCCTTGCTCAAACTGCTTTGAACACAAGCCGAAGAAAGCAAATTTGAGTCATAAAAGGCCACTGGTTTTTACAGTGTCTTTGCCACTGTCACTGCCTGGGAAGCAGTCAGTTAATGTACATAGACATTTGTGCTGCTTCTGATTGACTTTTGATTCCTTCCAGTGCTAGCTTGGATGTCTTGATATTACAGTGCAAGAGAGATTCAGATACCCCTCTCTTTTCATTTGCTGTAGTTCTGCTGCCTGCCCAGATTCTGAGGTTGAATTTTTCATTCCATTACGTCGAAATACTGTGCTAGAGAAAGCTACAGATGCTACTAGCAATTCTGAAACAAGCCCTTCTTCTCCACTCCCCTCTATGGAGCAATATATTAATTTCTATTTCCTGTATACCTACCAATTTCAGCTTTTCCTTATTATGATATGAATTGAGGTTAATTGAGCACATGAAGTTAATGACACCCCTTTTCCCATAGTCCATACCAGTGTAAACGAGAGCCTCATATCCTCCCTTGGCTAGTGCTTCTTTGCCAGCTGCATGCTGTAATGAAATGATGACACCTCCTTTGGCAGAGCCTCTCCTCTCTCCCACAGGCCCCCTGGCAAGGAAACTCTGCAGGAAGGACTCTTTAGCAATCAAACTAAGCAACAGGCCTTCCAAGCGAGAGCTGGAGGAAAAGAACATCCTCCCCATGCAGACTGATGAAGAGAGGCTCGAACTTAGGCAGCAGATTGGGACAAAGCTAACAAGGTAAGAGACAAACACTTTTTTAACTCTTGCTTTTGGAAATATGTGGTGGGATGTAGCTTTTTTCTTAGTCTTTAAACATTTGAGATCTGTTTGCTTACAATGTTCAAGAGGAAAAGCCATGGAGAGGAAAAAAATGGCTCTAGACATTATTTCTGCTCCAATAAAGCTTCCCATACAACTCCTGATTTAATTTTCCTGGCGTATGCTATGGGAACTTTGGTTGTGTTAAGTATCAGCATGAGCTACCTGAATTTGGTTCTTTTTGGCACCTCACTGGAAAATGTTCAACTTTGATAACATTTTGGACTGTAGCTTCAGGTGCCATTTTATAACCTATTAGTTTGGCCAAAGGTCAGAGGTATAACTTTATCTTCTGACTGCATCTCCTGTCAATAGCTGAGACTTTTCCTGGTGCAAAACAGGTTAAGTCCTTTACTACTTGCCTTTATTGGGTCAGGTTGGACAGATTTACCCTGTCTAGACACTTTCTTCTTCATAACAGTGTTACTCACCAACTGTTCTGGTGTTCTGTGTTGCATGGGGTATAAAGGGGTGGCCATTAAATGTGGAGGATTTCTGACAAGAATTAGTAAACTGAGGTCAGATAAAACTGTCTAAGAACCTTCTATGCACATGTCATGATTTCTGTAATCAATTTAATCCTCTTATGTCAACTTGGTGTTATGCAGAGCTGGTGAATGCTGTTAGTTGCTCTCAAGTGAGAAAACCGCAAGGAGATGACTAGCCAGTTGTTGGGAATTTTCTTGCAGGTTTTAATTTTTTTTATTTTGGGGTGGGCAGATAAGGGGGAAACACTACTACCATGTTGTGGAGGCAGGAAGAATAGGAGCTCTGGGTAAATACCACTTTCAGCACTTTATTTACTTTTCTTGCATGGCCTTGTTTATTGTCTCTTTGGAATAAACTAACCACACCTTTCCAACCTGTCTTTGAAAGTTTTTGTGCTGGATCATGCTCAACCTACTCCAAGACCTATCTAATTCTTCAGTATTCTCATTGAGGGGCTTCAGCAAACATGCCCAAAATATGTAAGATGGTGCTGCACTGTTGCTGGTACTGTGATTTTTCAGTTCAGTCTTTATTCAGCTTTATTCCGACCTTGTTAGAGTGCACCTGCAATGGAGATCTGGGTCCCAAAGAACAGCACAGGACAACAAGGTCCCAGTGCTTATATGATTAAATCTGAACCATTTTGAAGCATGTGAAGAATTCAAATTTTTGTCTCTTAGTGTATCTCGCTGCTTGACCTTGCAATGACATTGAACAACATTTCCACTGTGTTGCCTATTTGCCTAAATTACTTAAGTCTTTCTGAAGTTTTCCAGCTCTGGCTGATGCAGGAAAGTAGTGTCATTTACAAACATTGATTCTGCACAGCTCACTGTGCACCACGTCTTTTTCATTATAAGTATTTTATTTTTCACCTCTGCAAATCCTGCTTTTTTCCTTGCTAAACAATATTTTTTCAGCATATGATTTTTTAACAAGGGAAACTATTTTTGGCAATACCCAAAACCCTTCCTGTCTAAGCCCCGTATTCTCATAATGTTGTTTTTTGTTTCCCCAATTGTATCTCTGCTAATTTGAGTTAATAGTTTCAGCTATAATGCTTGATCTTGTCTTCTAATATAGCTAGGACTTAGGGGCAATCACAAATAATTCAAATAAATAAAACTGTATGTATGAGTTCAAAATATAGCTGAGCTGAATGAAATTGCTGTTTCATTCCTGCTTTATATCAGCATAACATCACTGAAATGGGTAGAATTTCACAAGCCCTAACTGGAGTGGTATAGTTGCCAGTCTGACCTTTTAATTATTAGTGTTTGCAACTTAGTATCTCATTCTTTTGAGTAGTTGAAAGCAATCAAGAAATATGAGGAGAAAACAATTTTGCTCATATATAATATGCAAGAAGCCACAGGCATTTCAGCAGCAAAAAGGAAAGGTGCCTGTCTTACCCGTACTTTATATCAAAATGTGATGTATCCATGTGCACAGAATGATGAATATTATATTGAAATAGAATATTTCAATTTGGACAATATTTCCTTACTGTCCAGACTTTATTACTGCATCCATCCTTTGCTGTTGCTTGGTAATTGTCACACAGTGATGCAAATGCCAAGCAAAATTAAAGTAGTGAAGCATTTATAGTCCTTAGAGAAGATGCTAGATGCAGACTATAATTGCAGCTGGCAGTTTTGGATTTCAGAGGGATTTGTACTGCTCCACCAATGGTCCCCTTGGGTTTAAAATATCCAGCCAATCAAATCACATATGCTACTTACAGAAGGAAAAAATGCAGAATAAAAACTTCAGCATATAGTTATTGTCTGTAATGGATCAATTAATTTTCAGCAAGAGGCTGATTAGGATACTTCAGTATTTATGCATAATCCTCACAGTATTTAGTTTGGAAGAGCTCATTGGCTGCCACATTTGGCAGATCAGAATTTAGTACTATAAAGAGAATGTCTTTTTCAAAGATGCCTCTATCCAGGCATATTGAGATTGGCCATTGACATATTGTGTGGGACCAAAATCATCCCAGGTGCAGTTCCTCCAGCCTTATTAGAGTTGCGCTGGGAATTGATTTGGCTCAGAAAGGTCTGTTCAGATCCTGTTTAAATGTAGCTTGGAACCTCTGAACCTCCTGTTATTCCCAGAAAATTGTTATGACTTTAGTGTTACATCAGCCAACTGGAAGAGAGACTCCAGAGCAGAATTCAGTTTCCCGTGCTGGGAGAATAGTGCCTTGACTTGCACCAGGCCAGTTGTAGGGGTGAGGGTGCAGGGACTGTATCTTATAGCAGGACCTGGCCCACCTACACACCTCAATGTTCGCTCAACCATGAGACAGATTCTTTGTGCCTGTCATAGAAGCTCGTCACATGAATGTCGTGCTTGGCTGGTCTGTGTTCTGTATCGTGGCTCAGCACATGCTGACCCAAGCAAAAATGGAGCTTCTTGCCCAAGGTGGCAAAATATGTCCGAGCAAAAGCAGGAGATTCCACATCATATTCTAGCCACATGAATAGGCCACTGCACCATAAACCATTTCTGAGGAGTCCTTGCATAGCAATTATGGCAATTGATTACAGCAATTTATTAAGGACCTCCTCTTCTAACCAAACCATAATGGATTACTCCAAAATGTGACATCTACTATGAAGTAAGGAGCAAAAGTGAATTAAGATGCAGAACTTTCAGCTCAAAACCACATGTAACATGGGGATAGGAAATGGATGCTGGAGGTCATGTTCTTGGCTGCTAAAAACCTTTACAATTCCATTAACTTCTACTCTGAAATGCAAACCTTCTGTGCTGAGTAAATTTTTAAGTGGGTATGGTGTTTCTTTTTTTTTTTCCCCTGTTCAGCTTCTCCCAAACTCCTCCTCCATTTTATCCCTCTGGTGCCTGCACAGCTTCACAGCTGCTCAAGAAGTGTGTATGTGTGACTGTAAGACAGAAAAGAGAAAACAGGAGATAAAACAGGACTCTGAAAGTTAACAGGGAGAGTGAGGGAAAAGACAGACTTCTCACTTCTGCCTGTCTCACTGGCTGTGTTGGACCTGCTGGGAAGCACAGGTTCCCTGGTTATTCAGGCTAGAGAAGCAGCCAAGAAGACTTCAATTTGGCTTTCAGTGGCTGTCAAGGTGAGAGGAATGGGGCATATCCAGGCTATGATGGTGAAGCTTGGAGGTTTTCCCGGGGCAATGATAAAGGCCTGTCAGGAAGCCCTGGTGAGAAGGAGAGTCAGCACTGATGGGTGATGGACAGCAGAGCTGCATGTCTCCCAGAGACTGCAGGAATGTCCCCTGGTACTGAGACAGGTGCTTCAGTGCCAGTCCTTGCATTTCTGTTTCACCAAGGAATCCTAATGGTGGTCAAAAGAGACCACGCAGGCTTTCTCAATCAATGTATTTATTAAACACAAGAGCCCTTTACGGAAACACCAGACTTTGCTGGGGACTTTGCACTCCCTTGGAATGGAAAGACCTGGTTTCTTTGTGTGTCTTTCACAAAGTCTCCCCCATACCCTGAGACAAGGTGTGTTTTTAGACTGGCTGATCTGCCACACATCCTACAAGCGAGGCTTTCTAAAGTATTCAAGTATTTTTGAGTCTCTTAACCCACCAACTCTGGTGAAGGTGCTCATTAGCAATTAGATACAGGAGTATTAAAGCTGAGATTTTGGTCCACTGCTTTTCAAGAACACGATGTATTTATTTGTTTTCCCTGATTGTTTCCATCCGTGCTTCTTCCGCCTGTTGGAATTGGATGATCTAATAACAAAAAATGCCTGGTAATCCAGTGTGCTGTCATCATGTTGTTAATAATCAATGTTAAGGGAACTTCTTGATGTTCACAGTATTATTACTGGTCAGCATAATGTCTGTCTCATCAGCACACTCCTACCCACTGTCTGCAGGTCAGGAGGCAGAGGAGACACATAAAGGCTGTCCACTGGCAGTAGTGCTTGTTAAGGGACTGCTGCCCTTCACTGGAAGGTGCCACAGGCAAGCCAGTAAGATTTTGCAATCCAATAAGAGTTTGTGCTGTGCTGCTGCCAAAAGCTGTTAGCTGTAGGGGTCATATTTATCATGCCCAGTGTGAAAGCAAAGAGAGATGATGTGGGGGAGCAGCCTTCTGCACATTAGCTAACTAGTAAAATGAGAAACAAAGAAGAAAGTAACAAACTACGTATTGCCTCTTTCGAGACTTGGAGGGATGCTCTTCCGATTGCTCCACTGAATCCTGTGTGTGTCACTACGTATGTTCTGCTGGCTTTAAAGCAGTGAATTAGAGGCAAGTTCCTCTGCCAGATATACAGCAGTGCTCTGCATTGTTTTTTGTATAGCCCTAAGATTTATTCACTGCAATACCTTATGGGGTACTGTCCTTACACCAGCAAGTGGAAAATCCTGATCTGAAGCAGTATAAATAGTATATTGCAAGGATCATGAGGCAGTAGATCACAGAGACACTGTCTGTGTACGTATGGCTGTAAATAAGTACACTTGAGATTTGGACATGCACACCTGCTAGATGTGTTTTTATAGTCCCATTGACGTTTTGGAAATAGTACTGAGATGTCTGTGACTGAGAAATGTAGCATGAGAAGTCATAAAACTTTATGGAATGGCAGGTTTGATAGATGATGGTCACCTACTACCTTGTTGAGAAAGGTAATCTACACATTCCCTGATCAATACCACGTCTTCCTCAGCTGTGCTGAAAAATGCTGCTTAGAAACAGAAATCCTGTGATGGAATGAATTTGGTGAATTCCCACAACTATAAAAAGTTGTCATTGATTTTTAAAATGTCATAAGGCTGTTGCGAGGTTTTTGGACTTGTTCCTATCAGATACTAGAAAGAAGAAGAAAGAAGAGCAGAAAAATTGGACAGTTTGGGAAGAGGATTGGACTGTCAGCATCACCATGAAGGTGATAAATATTACCAGTACTGAGGAAGGGTCAGTCTGCAAGGCTTGCACAGTCATTGAAACACACATCAGCTCCTTCAGAGGTCTGAGGGGACTGAATAGTTCAAAGCGACCATTTTTATTCGCTGAAATTTAGGCTGTGAAGAGATTCAGCTGTTTGAAATGGTCAATTCTTTAAGCAGCATTGCAGTCCCACTAGGGAAGGGTTTATTCAGCCAGAGGATGGCAGCATGATGGCCCCCGTTGAGCACAGCTGAATCTCCTCGTGGCTGCTCCCCATCCGGTGCTGTGGAGGGCATTTTGTGCCCTCCCCATCTCCGAGTCATTTAGGGATAAAAAGAATGGGCAGACAGCAGGATTAGGCTTTATTCACAGACCTCATTTTGTTGGGTAACGTGAAATAATTTCTTCCTAATTACGTTTGACGTCTGCAATTCTCACACTTATTGTTAGCTTCCACTAATGAGAGAAAAGCAAGTGCCTAAAGGAAGAGCTCATCCCTGACGGCAGCACGCACGCGCGGATGTGTGTGAAGCTTGCCTGTTCGCATGCAGGGTGCTGGGGATAAATCACACGGAAAATAGGATTGTGGTAAACAAGCTCATCTAAATCCTGGATTAGAGGGGACAATAAGACAGCGCTAGATACATGAATGGGGGTGACAGGGAAAAACTGCAAAGGGCTGAGCCTCAGTTTTAGCTGCGACGGTACCTAGGGAGAATGACATTTTTTTCCCTTTTAGTTTAGCTTCATGAGGAAGCTGTTCATTTGGGAAAACCCCAAGGGAGCTATCAAAATTGCCCTTAGCATCAGGAGGAAGGCAGGAAAAGCAGGTGATTATTTATGGGTGACAAGCTGAAACTGAGCTGTCATTACACGTCTGGGCTCAACCACTGGGAATAAATACTCTGAGCAGAACTGGTCTGGGTTCTGTACATGGGCGCAGATGGGAGATGGGCATTCAAGGCTCTTGTCAGCCCTCTCTTCTGTGATCAATGTCCTGGTGAGCTCTGCTCTGCTGAAAGGAAAGGTGGCTTTGTAGATAAAATACTCTGAGAAGGCTGCATCTTCCACCAGCTTTCCAACCTTAGGCATGCCGCTGAAAGAGACACACACACATATATTTATTTATTTGTTTATTTATTTATTTAAGGTGTGTTGGGGTCTCAAAAAGTACATGCATGCCTATGAACTTTGTAACATTGCATTAGTTGACGAACTCTCATTGACAGCAATGTTTGTGTGCTTTCAGAAAAAACCACCCCAATACCAAGATCTCTTTAGACATCTAACTCTGTGTTTTAGTAGGACGGGGATCCTCATTTCTGTGCATGGTTTGCACTTACCTCTTTTTATGAGGAATTTCCATGGCTAACATCATCGTTCATCACAGAAAAAGGCATGTCTAACATCATGATGCGATTACTATTGTTTTGATAGTTGATGGTTGTTTTGCATTTCATAGCTAACGGCATGAGTTTGCTTTGTCTGAGTAATTTGCTATGGCAAAAGGTCAGTGGAGCAGTCAAGGGAAAGGGGACATGACAGTGTCACCACAAAACACATCACCTCTACATACTCCTGGGTTGGAGGATGAACAGTGTCCTTAACCTTTGCAGTTCCACCTTGGGATGGGATGAAACCCTGCCCCCATCAATTTTGCTCAGCTAGGGCCAACAGATGTTTTGTTATTTATGGAAGCAAAGCCTTGCAGAGTAGATGTAGTCTGTCCTTGGGCAGATGTGTCTCTCTATGTTAGAAGATGGAGCTCCAAACGTGCAGAGACATTTTATTTATGCTACTATAAAGGAAGAGAAACATTGTTCTGAGGAGAGGGATGATTTTAATGGTAGGCAGGAGGAAGTGACATTTGAGGGCAAGGTCTCCCCAGAGGCACCTGTGTGACCACTGATGAAATGAAAAGTGCTTTCGTCGTGTCAAAAGTTCATTTCAATCAGAAATGTCACCAGCCCAGAAAGGAATTTGTTATTCCTAGGGTCTGTCACTGTTCCTGTTTCTGCTCTCATGGAAGCAGTGCAAGTCACACCACCCTGTCATTGCAACATCTGTTTCTCCCATCCTTTCTCTGCGGAAGTCAAGGCAAATGCATTATGGGGTTACAAGTTCCCCTTCATGCTTCCCATACTCTTCAGTCCCCTGACATGGTCTGTATTCGAGGTCTAATTCAGGCTGTCAACACAGCTGAGACAAATATATTGAATCTACCTTAATTTCCTTTGCAGTTTCGGTGGGGTGTGGTATCGTTCGTTTTCTGCCCCAAATTAATTGCAGTTTTGCTTTTAGTTGTCAAACTACTGTCAGCTTTTGTATAAGAGGAAGCCACATTTCTCTGCTGGGCAAGATAATTCATGGTGATATAAATAAAGCTTGTGGCAGTAATAGAGTAATGTATTTTGGTAATAGAAATAGTCTTATTTCTCCAGTAAACAAGAGGCCACATGGAGTCCATGCAGTACTCTCTTTTGAGTAAAAGAACGGCATTAATAAAAAGAGGTGAAACAAACACAAGCAAGGAAGAACCTTCTTCAAAATTTTATATTCTGGCTTTGAAAACAAAGGTGGTTTATTTGTTGGGTTTGTCTTTTTCTTTTGCTGTTTAATACTGACAAATTTAGGGCAGTTCCATTAAGAACTAGCTCATAGAATTCCACCTCTAAAAAATCTAACCATAAATCTTCATATTTTGTACCTGCTGATTGTAGGTAGTTAATCACAAGCACAACAGTTGCTTAGCTTGGATGACCTTGTAATTTCTGTAAAGGAAACAAATCAGGTGGGAGTACAAGTAGATAAAAGAAGCAGACTGGCAGAAATAAATTTCTCTTTATAGTCTGATGATTGTAAAATGGAGAAACTGCTCTCTGAGCAAAATATTTAACCTCTCTCAGAAGTTACAGTTTGCATTTCCCATCCACTTCAGTGTATTATGGCCTAGTTAGCAACACATGTGCAGGAGATTTAACAGAGGCAATCCTTGTAAAGCAGTCAAACATGTATTTAAAAGCTGATCCAAGTCAGGATTAAAAAACTGTGTTTATATATCTGGTCATATATGTTCACTGTGGCTATTACTATGAGTACAAGCCAGGACTGCTAGAGGAGTAAGTCTGACTTGTGTGCATGGTCATCCATCTATATCCAGAAACTCTGGAGTTTCAGATGCAGGCTATTGTATGTGAGTAAACAGAGGTGCCTTTCTGAAGAGGAGTAAATAAGATTTAATGGTTTTGTTTGTTTTGTGTAGGACTAAATGTCTTTTGGACAAATGTATCAAGAGAGCAAATATCCTTACCATTACACCTGGTACAATTATGTAATGTTGGAATTTTGCATGTTTCCCCTAAGACATAGTGTTAACAAAAGGATCACTTAGAGATGAACGGGGTCTTTTTTTGCATATGTGCAGAAAAGTTACAACCAGTCTGTTAGAGGCAGGTCTGGATAAGAATTATGCTCCTGTTTCAGTGCACTGGGATTCACAAGCACTGCACAGACCATATGTGGGAATTAAACTAAGTCCTTAGCCTCAGACCTGACCGTGTGAAATTACCATTTATGTTAATAACTTTAGTGAAGAGGAAGTGTTCTCATGTGTGGTAGACCACATCAGTGTGTCTCTAAGTGTGCAGCCTGCAATATTCATTACTTGTCTTTCTGATAATGTATAACAAACCAGCAAACTACAGGGAAAGCACATTAGCACCATGGTAATTCAGTAATTCAGTAACCTGGTTGGAAACTGACATCCCTGAATTCAGGAGGCAGCAACACTAGTGGTTAATGAATAATTAATAAAATAAGCATTCAATATATTGTATTTGCTCAGTGAGCAAGCATCTATAATGTCAGGCTAGACTATTTATCCTGCAGAATATTGGAGTTTTTCAGCATGCTGGAAAAGTCTTCACTATTTCCTTTATTGCAGTAATCAAGACAGAAATGGTCTTCCTGTCTCCCTGCAATCGGCTGGTTTGATTTAAAAGCTAGCCTTGCAAGCAGGGACCCTGATCTCAAACATCAGGGGCTGCCGAGGCACCAGCCTGCTTCTTCAGTGGGGAACAGGCATGGCTCCTGGACCAGGGCCCCGTCTCTTCTACATGCTCAGGGACATCAGTTACCTGGTGGGGTGGCAGATGGCAGCTTGGTTGCACCCAGACCCTTTAGGGCAGTGTGCAGGAGGTCACAGATTCAAATCATCATAGAATGGTTTGGGTTGGAAAGGACCTTAAAGACCATCTGGTTTTAACTTCCCTGCCATGGGCAGAGACACCTCGTACTAGACCAGGGTGCTCAAAGCCCCATCCAACCTGACCTTGAACACTTCCAGGGATGGGGCATCCACCACTTTTCTGGAGAATTTGTTTCAGTGCCTCACCACTCCCACAGCAAAGAATTTCTTCCTAATACCGAATCTAAACCCTCCCTCTGTCAGTTTAAAGCCATTCCCCATTGTCCTGTCACTACATGCCCTTGTGAAAAGTCCCTCTCCATCTCTCTTGTGGGCCCCCTTAAGGTACTGGAAGGCTGCTATAAGTAAAGTGGGAGTAAATTCTCTACTTGGGAGCCCCTCACAGAAGGTACAGGGAAAGGTTCCTGGTCTTCTGCCATGAAGGTATTTTCACAGACCCATCAGCTGGCCCACCTCCAGCTAAACCTGCAAGCAGCATGGGAAACAAGCTCCTTCAGCCTCTGGCTGCACTGGGAAGTTGGAGCACCCAAACTCTGCTCCAATTCTGCCTTTCCCAGAGCACTCTGCGCCCCCATACAAGGACTTCCCTGCCCCAGGGAAGCTTTAATATCCAAGGTTCAGCTATAAAAGAAAGAGGGTAGGCAGCCCTTCTGACAGGAACTGGTTTGTTTGGAGCTGCACATCAGTCTCAAAGTGGGGAGCAGCTTCTCTGACAAGAAGAAGGGCCTTTACATCTTCCCATCATGGGATTCTCCAAATTTTGATCCCAAAACCTCCCTCTGCTCCTTTCAGGGAAAGGAGTGGCTGATGTTTCAAGGCCAGAACATCCCCTGAGACTCTACCTTTTCCTGGTTAACAGCTGGGTGTAAATGCCTGGTGTCCTTCACCCTCAGGTTGTGCCAGAACCATTCACCCTTCCCTTGTTTGAGCAGACATAAAAGATGAGATAGAGACCTGGGCAACTGCAAGCATCATAGAGCCGTGTGGTATTCCACCATCCATTTCATCTTCCCCTTCAGACTAGACTAGCAAAGAAGATCTAATACTCTACTGCAGTTAGAAGAGCTGCCAGCATTATTGCACTGCACTGTTTAATGCCAGAAAAGGGCTCCGTCATGTTTTCTAATGTGACATGACAGATTAAAAAAGGCTCAGCAGTGGAAAGATAGGATTTTTTCCTCTGAAAATTTTCATATATGACACTTTTTTGGGAGGTACTTTTATTTCCCGTTGTCTTGACTAATTCTTCTCTTCAGGTCTTTATTCTGTCTAATTTCTCATGGTATTTCAGTAGTGCTAGTAGCCCCCCGCCACCCCACCTTGGTTCAAGATACTGTGTAGCACTTGGCCTCAGTCTGAAGGATTTTCGAGCAGATATCAAGACAGAGATGGGGAAATGCAAGGCATCAGTAGAAGAATACCAGGTATGACAGCTCACTTGTCTCAGCATCCTCCCTGATTGTTGCACATTTGACTGCCTCAGATTTGATTCTCCCACCTGCCCATCACTGTACCTTGCCTTTCTCTCAGTTCTGTGCACTTGTCACTAGACATGTCATGTTTTAACAATTAGGGCAAGTGTTAAATCTTCCAGAGAGCAGTGTTGCCTCACTATTCAGCATAAAAGTATATCTGAAAGGATGAACTTGACCTGGCATTACTAAAGATTCAGTGCCATCCTTATTTGCTTTAATATTTCTTTGATTGATCATGGCAACTGGGAGAAGTGCTCAAAGACAAGAAGGAAAGCAAATGTCACTCTTATATTCAAGGAGGAGTCAGGGAATTACGGGCCAGTTGACCTCACCTTCATCACTGGGAAGGTGATGGAGCAGCTAATCCGGGAAACCATATTCAGGCACATAACGGACAAAAATGTCATCAGTAGTCAACATGGATTCACAAGGGGAAGTCAGGCTTGATCAGTGTGATGAACTTGTACAGTGAAGTTCCTGACCTGGTAGACAACCGGGGAGTAGTAGATAATGTCTGTGCAGATTTCAGTAAGGCTTTCAACATTGTTTCCCATAAGATTCCTCAGGTGTCCAAGAACAGGCACAGCCATTCGGAGTTTTATCCATTTACCCATCCAGTCCAGAGGCTGGTGTTCGGTGGCACTAAGTCTAGTCCAGTAACTCCAGTAACTAGCAGTACAGCCCAAGGGGTCAGTACTGGGTCCAGTCCTCTTTAACACGCTTTGTTAATGATCTGGATGACAGGCAGAACATATCCTCAGCGAACTTGCTGCTGACACCAAATTGGGAGGTGTGGGTGATGCACCGCAGGATACTGCTGCCATCCAGAGGGACCTTGACAAGCTGGAGAAATGGGCTGACAAAAGTCTCATGAAGTTCATCAAAGGCAAGTGCTAATTGCTGCACCTAGGAAGGAACAACCCCATGCACCAGTATATGTTAGGAGCTACCCAGATGGAGAACAGCTTGGTAGAAAAGGATCTGGGGGTCCTGATGGACATGAAGTTGGACATAAGCCAGCAACTTGGTGGGGGAAAAAAATTGCTAATGGTGTTCTGGGCTGCACTGAAAAAGTATTGCCAGCAGACCAAGGGACGTGATCTTTCCCCTCTAGTGAGCACTGGTGAGGCCACCTCTGGACTGCTGTGTCTGCTTCTGGCTCAGAATCACAGAATATTCTGAGTTGGAAGGGACCTACAAGGATCATCAAGGCTCCTATGTAGAAAAGAGATATGGGCATATGAGAGAGAGTCCAACAAAGGGCCACAGAGATGATGGAGATGATGGAGATGATGAACTGGAGCATCCTCCCTGTGGAGAACAGCTGAGAGAGCTGGGGCTGTTGAGCCTAGTTAAGAAAAGGCTCAGGGGATCTTATCAATGAGTATAAATACCTGAAGGAAGAGTACAGTGGGGACAGAGCCAGGCTCTCCTCAGTGGGGCCCAGAGACAGGACCAGAGGCAGCAAGCATAAACAAAACAAGGAGGTTCCTGCTGAACATCAGAAACATTATTTCTACTCTGAGGGTGACCAAATACTGCCACAGGCTGGCCAGGGGGATTGTGAAGTTTCTCTCTGTGGAGATATTCAAAAAGTCATTTGGACACAGTCCCAGCTCTGGGAAGCCCTGCTTGAGCAGAGGGGTTGGATCAGATGGGCTTCAGAGATCCCTGCCAATCTCACCATTCTGCAGTAGCACAAGGTATCAAAAGAACTCACAATGTCAATGTGTATTAGCAACATCTTTGGCTTTTGAAGTGTATGACATTGTTGGCTGGTTTTTCTTTGTGTGCCTTTGGCCAAGTTCTGTCTCAGACTTCTCCAAATCCTGATTCTCTTCACTCTCTGCAGTCTCAGGTTTCTATGAATATGTTTCATAAAGCTATTCTGCTGCAATGCTTGACTAATTTCTTCTGATTTGGGTTGTTGCACAATGGCTGTGCCAGCACAGACAATTTAGCCAAGTCACAAGCTCTGACAAATGCCCATCTATGACATGTAGACTGTAAGAGTCTCTAGCTTACTTCAGTCCCAAGAGAGTGTGGGGTTAGCCCTTGAGACCAAACTCCTTGTGTTCTGCTCTATGGAAAAAGTTACCAGGACTCAGTTTCTAAACAAGAACATCTCACAGACATGCTGCATTCACATGGAAATCAACTCCAGACACCCAGCTTCCTTCAACAAGCATTTCTCTCAGCCCTGCACTTCCCCATCCCCTCAGTCCACCTCTGCCATAGCAGGAAGTAAAAAAACAAAAAACAAACACACACAAAAAAAAAAAAAAAAAAAAAAAAAAAAAAAAAAAAAAAAAAAAAAAACAAAAAAATTTTCGGTTCCCCCCCCNACAAAAAAAAAAAAAACCACAAGACTTCCAGTTTCCCCTCCAGGAGTTTTCAGTGTCCCTGCATTCTTGCATTGCTCTCTTCTCCTTTTCTAACTATCTGAAGCAGAACCTTAAGATCTGCCTTCAGCTTTCTATCTGTAGGTGAATCCAGAGACAACAATCAGCAAATTATTGTTCTTTCTCAGTGTGGGGAATTGGGAGCTTGGTCCTTCAGAAACATCCCAGCCAGCCTGCAGTAGTGCTGCCTGGTATCTATAAAGCAGCAATGATCTCCAGTAATGCATTGTACAACAGTGCTCTGATGTCTCTAAAGAAGAAATTAGAGTGGAAGTGTGTATTTAATGCACATTTTGCTAAAAACACTTCTCATTGGAGTTTGAAAAGCTGGCAGGGTGTAGTAGTTGTGAGACATCCTCCCCCCACACACACACCTCCCATTTCTTAGCAGCTGGTGTTCATTAGCTGAGCAAAGTTGTTATTAGCACTAGATAATCTCCAGTCATGAGAGTAGGCTTACCACCCAATAAACTGTAGGGTACAGATGTAAATTCAGTGTGCCTGTAAAGCAAAACACAAGTCCACATGGCTGTGACCATTGGGGCTGGAAGGAAGGGCTGAGAGGGTGTATCCTTTTACTTCAGCTCAATGCAGATGAATGAGAAATAGCATGTTTTAAACTAATAAAGAAGTTGAGCAGAACTGGGAAGCAGGCACTGTGTCTGTTTGCCCAGGCCATCCTAGCCTGCCAATCTGCAGCCTCTCATAGCAGTAGTTGCAGTTTCCAGTTTTATGAACACTTTGTGCATCATCAGTAAATACTCAGAAGGGATTTTTGTCAGAGTGACTGTGATTATTTCCTTTGCTGCCTTTTTCCAAGCCCCCTGCCGTTGCCATCACTGTAGCTAGATATGCAGAAAACAAGTGCATGCCACAAAACCAGGGCACTGAATGCCCAGGACCGAGGTATTTCGGTCTTGGCATTTGAGCGTGCCCTGCAGGGAAATCCAGGCTTCTCCTATGGCATGTCAGCAGCCATGAACAAACATACTCTGCTCGTCTTGAGTACAAAGTATTTTAAATATTAATTCTCTCCAGCCTTTCTGCCTGAATGCCAGCTGCATAACTATTCAGTAAGGAGCTCAAAAAACAGTCACCAATGTAAGGCAGTCTTTCTTTAGAGGGCAAACGATTGCAAAAAGTGTGGATTTTGATAGCACCCTCATTTGAAATGTCACAGGGAAGATATCTACAACGCTTTCCCAACGAGATTTAAGAAGTGAAGTGTCTGAAGTGTAAAGGAGAAATGATTCTTTAGGTCAACAGGGCCAGGAATAGTTTTCTCTCCCATTTTATATAAGGAAGATGGAAGATGTCATTGGGCATTCCCTCCCCCTCCATAGTTCAACATCACCTCTAGTTAGGGGAAAAAAATAGTCTGAAGAATACTGGTATCACCCCAGCAGCTAGATTGTGGTAATGAAGCAGGTTTTCACATTGATAAAGTGTCAGGTGGAACAGGGGAATGTGCAGGCAAGAGTACAGGCACCTGTTGTTAGTCAGAAAACTCAGAGTAGAGAAACTTCAGTGGGGGGTGAACTGAGCCCTCAAAACTTCAGGGCGAACGCGTAAAAAGCTGATGTCACACTATGCAGAGGACAAAGAGAAAGGCTGCAGCCTGTTCAGCATAGCACAGAGGGTTTGAATGTCCCTTTGGAAGTCTTTTGTTTCACAAGGGGGAGGTTGTTTATTTTGAACTTAAGAGTATTTGCCTGGAAATAGGATCTTTGTTACTTTGGAGATTATTGATTCCTGCTGCTAATTCCCTATTTGATGTGATAAGCCTCTTTATAGCATTCCATTTGTTTTGCTGTGGAAATATGTACAAAGCAACAACAGAAAAAAAGCTTATCACTTTTTGGTCCAAATTTAGCCTCCAGGTAATTATGTGCATCTCAGTAACTTCAAGAGAAGAAAGGGCAGAGGGGACAAGAATTCTCCTGAGTAAAAAATATTTTGTCATGCTTTTAGGCCACTAGATTTGAACCTAAGGCAATGATGTAACTGTGAAATAATCATGTCTAATATCTCGTCAAAATAATAAATATGCAGTTTCCTAAGGCATGGAGTTTTTTAATTTTAACCAGGTAAATAATTTCTTCTGGTTTTGTTTTTAAAGCTAGATATTTTTGCTATTTTCTGTCTTTGGTGCAGCATGTTTTCATCAATGTTCCATGAGATGCTAGGATTTTAAAAAAATTATTTCTGACCTTTGTTAATGCATAGAGGTAGAAGTAGGCTCTGGCAGTGAAGGTGTTAAATACACACCAGCTGGGAATTTGTACAATGGGCAAATCTCTGGACAGGATGGTGAAACATGACATTCTCTAGAAAGATAAGAAATCAGTGTGCAGTTGGTGATGCAGATACAAAAGAATCAACGTTGTAAAACATATGCAAAGACGCCATCTGACCAGCAGGTATCACATTAAATGGTGAGGAATGACCAAGGCACCTGCACTGAAGTTTGTAACGCAGGTGCTGGGGAGTTCTCCTTGTAATCCACCTCAGTAGATTTGTGCTTGGAATCACTGTAGCAGTTACTGGAAAGTGAGTTGTGTCTACTGGACTTGGCTGAATAAGGGATTTTTTGCATTTGGTACTCAAATGGAACAAAATAATTAACAAGTGGAGTGGGGAAAACTGACTAAAAATAGCAAGTACAGGCATCATTAATTTTTTATTACACACTGAAAACTAGCATTTCAGGTCAGAATTAAATAACTGTCCGGTGCATTTTTAATGCTTTTTAAATTTTATTATTTTTAAGAAAAGTATGTCTAGTGAGTTGTTTTTTTCAGCTGAAACTACTCACTAAGTTTGACCTCACCTTGCAGATAGTTTCTGACCTTCTAGAACTCCATTTTCCAGCAATTTTAGTGTTTGTCACAAACATTTCAGCCAGTCCTAATTCTTAATCTTCAAGTGAAAATTTTAGGCACAGCTGTTTACAAAAAGTTACTGCTATTTATCACCCTGCCTTTCAGGAAGTCTAGGGATCTGAAATCCCACAATCTGGGGATATGAAGTCCGCCTGTCACAAAATAGTTAATCGCTCTTAAAGCTCTCAAATTTGTTCGCTTCCAGGAATTTTCCACTTCAATAACAAGACAAAGTATGGGCACCATGCTATTTCCTATGCATCTTTTCCACTAGAAACTGAATTATCATGGTTTTGAATTGCTAACACTGCCAACTTCTGTTATAAAAGTTTTTATTTGGAGTTCTTATATTGTGGCTGTTCCAAGTCACTGAGTATTTTAGCTTTTGATTCATTTAGCAGAAAGTGTGTAAGTTGCTTTTTTTTGACATTACCAGTGTAAAGTGCCTATTTGGAGTTGAATTTTATTTTTGCACTATTGTTCATTTGCCTTTCTTCATGCTGGCACTGGTAAAATGGTCTACAACAAACTAAAATGGTCAGGGAGTTTATGTGATCCAGGCTGAGAGAGCTGGGGCTGTTCAGCCTGGAGAAGAGAATGCTCCAGCAAGATCTTAGAGCAGCCTTACAGTGCCTAAATGGGGTTCTGCAAGAGAGCTGGAGAGGGACTTTTACAAGGGCATGTAGGTATAGGACAAGGGGGAATAGCTGTACGCTGAAAGACAGTGGGTTTGGATTAAATATTAGTAAGAAATTCTTTACTGTGAGGGTAATGAGACACTGGAACAGGCTGCCCAGAGAAGCTGGGGTTGTCTCATCCCTGAAAGTGTTCAAGGCCAGGTTGGATGGGGCTTTGAGCAACCTGGTCTAGTGGAAGGTGTTCCCGCCCATGACAGGGAGGTTGGAACTAGATAATCATTCAGGTCCTTTCCAACCCAATCTATTCTATGGTAATTCCTCTCTCTGTTCTTTGAGTGGTCTGTAGCTGCTGTAGTAACAGAGGAGACTTTATCAAGTTGGCCATGTATATGTTGAGATTGACATCAGCAAGCTGGTGGAAGTTCCCCACCCAGATTTCCTTCCTTAAAATGAACAGCTTTTTACATTTTGGATTGAGATTTTCCATGATGGTCACAGATTACTTGGACTGCCAAGCAAAGTTGGTTTATTGGTTTACATGTTTAAAATGTCACTGGCTTGATATTTTAGGGTTAAAGTTGTGTTAGTGCATATGTGAATAAGAAGATATGGTGCTGCTGCTTTTCTCATTAAACATACTGTGTATTGGCAGTGCTAGAGGTGTAACATACCTGCTAGTGCACAGGTCACGGATGTGCCGTCACTGTGGTCCACAGGTAAACACCATGCAGTCACTGTGGTCCACAGAGGCCCATCAGGGGGTTTGATCTTCAAGCTAAGTAAATGTAGGGAAGATGGTGCCTCCATTATGTGCTTCAGCCCTCAACCTTTCCTCAGAGCCAGCAGCTGCACCTCAGGGTAGGTTGCATTTAAGTTTCTGACCGCAGATTTCTCAGAAGAGGATCCTTAGAAGAGAGTGTTGCTGGGAAAGATCACTGGGGCTTTAGCTTTGGGGAGTGGGGCTGTACTTCCATTGTCATCCCTCAGCCTTCCTCCATGTTTTCTTCCCTGGTCCCACAAAACTTCTTCCCACCTAAAGCATTGCTTTTTGTTTCCATCCCAAGGCCATGCCACATAGACAGAGGAATAACTGCTTTATCCCTATATGAAATATGCTCCAACATCCAAGCTTCCCTGAGCATCAGGAGCCAGGGTGGAGAAAATTCCAACAGAGAAGGGGATTCTGCTCTCCTGGCTCATACTTGGAGATGGCTCTGCTTTTAAGAGTATAACTTTTATGGTAAGAAGCACCTGTGTGCTGGAAACTAGAGAGACACCCCAGATTTGTTTCATCCAAATTGCTAAAAACACCAGGGGTGGTGTCACAACTCCAGTCACAGGTGGCTTGGCTGGGTGATAGAGAGCTGAAGGGGTCTGGGCCCCCACCTCAGCTCTGTTGTTTGGCAGAGTGGTCCATAGGATACTCCATGAAACCCTTCAGCAGCAGGAGACTGGGGACACCTTTGCAAATATAATAGTGGTGATCTGGTCTCCTACGGATCTTTCAAATACAAGATTACACCTCAAAACTGAGTAAGTGCAGAAGTTGGTAGGAGAAGCCTTCAAAAACCAGTGTTTGGAGGAAAACAATGTTGTATTTAACCAGAAAAAAAATAACTTGCTCTGAGGAGTAAGGCAACTAAACCTTAAGGCCTAAGGTTCAGGTTCTAGATCTTTACTTCAAAAATATATCTTTAAAGACTCATTGCTGTAAGTATATTTGTTCACAGAGAAAAAACAATATTACTGTAGAAAGAAGAGATTTTAAAACAACCCATTCAATAATGCCTATAGACAGCAAGCATATCTGTTCAGCTCAGATTGATTATTTTTGGTGCCATTTTACTCAAGTCATTCATAGATTGACCTTGAACTGTGAATTATGATCTCTTTAGCTTTGTAAAATCAGCTTTTAATTCAATATTATTACATTTGGTGAAGCAAGTGTCTTCTCACAATGCTGTATAGACAACAGAAGGACAATCGCTAACATTTTAGAACATTTTTTTCTCTATTACAATGGGTCCTAACATCCGTCTGTTTTTTCTGGCATGTTTTAGGTTTTCAACCAGCATTTAGTACATTTCTCCCTCTGGATTTCTAGTACTCAAAAATATCCCACTTTTATTGTTCCAAAAATAGATTCTTGAATTAGATACATAGTAAATTCCCTCTTCTATAAAAGATTTTCTTTGTTTCCTACTGCAGTTGTTTGGATGTTTTGTTCTTGGGAATAGGGATAAGAGATTTGAGAAATAATGCTGCAAAGCTTATGTGGTATAACTATCTTAATTCAGCCATGTCTCTTTTTTTTTAAATCATTTAAACTTACATGATCATATTTTATGTGAACAGACAGCATTTGGCTGAGAGCTTTGACATTAATGGAACAGCACAGTAATGAAATGGAGGAGGCTCCATTTTAGAGCTTGAGGTGTGAGGCCTGATCTTTCAATGTTCCACAAACCAGTCGGCATTTAGCAGTTAGTATTATTGAATAGGGGGCCAAAATCTGAATTTGTGTGTCTATCACTGCTTGGCATTATCTTTAGAAAAGAAATGAAGTGATTCCATGGGAAAATGCAGGTGTCTGCATTGTGATAGTGGTCTAATAGAAGACTGATGACTTGGGTATGTCATTATTCACTCTGTTTCTAGTCAGAGTTATAGGGCTATCTAGTCATTGCTTTATTTCTTTTAACAAAATACAGACTTCATGGCCCAAGATAATTCTGCTTTATTTGGGAATTTTAAAGAAATTTTTTCCATATGTGATGAACAAGATTTTAACCTTATGCAAACTTAATGAATTGTCAAAATCTACATTTTGAATATGATTCTCTTTTCCCAGGAGACCTACTCTGGGCAGACAGTTCTTTCTCGGGAAGCTTGTAACTTTCCAAAGAATAAATCAAAATCATAATAATTCAATCCCTCAGTGAGCTGAAACAGAAAAAACAGCGTCATTTGAGCCATGACTCAAGAATAGATTCACATGATCTAAAGAATGGGAAAACAAATTGGTCAGTTTTAAGAGTTTTAAACAAAGGGCCAGCTTGGTTATATTTTTCTCTATACACAGATGCTTGAGCAAGCAGAAAATTTGCTGATTAGTTTTCCCAAAAATCCTCACTGCAATCTAGACTAATCGGAGCTTTAAAGTCTATATTGAAGCTGTTTCTCAACACAAAATCAAGTCTGGGATAAGGATAATTTTGGGGGGTAGTAAATGACTGCTTAGAGCCTGAATTAAAGTCTGAATAATTTTGGTTGTAAATCTGATTTTCCTGTAGAGCCCAGCTGGAAACACAACCGCAGATGTGTTACGGGAACTGTAATTTTGTTGGCTCACATTCCAGACTGTTCTGTATTTCTTGCAGTGCACTAATGCTGAGCAAAAGCATTGCCTCTCTCCTCCAGGATATGAGACTGTTGTAGCTATCCTGGATCAAATGGTCCAGTCCAGGGAACACACTGGGATACTAAGGCAGAAGTAGTACCTTGCCAGTAAGGCAACATCAGAAAGATTTTTTATCTTCAACTGTCACTTAACAGTTTTTTTAGATTTTCACCAAAAGCGCACACCTCCTACCAAAATTGTCTAACTAGTTCTCTGCTACGCTCTGTCACAGTGATGCTTCACCCATTTTCCTAGGGTTGAACAAGCATCTCTGCCCACGTTGGTCTGCTTTAGTCATTGCCACAGGCTTCTTTATAGCTGCAGAAGCACCACCATCTCCCAGAGGCTAAATATTTTAAATCACAGGGAAGTGGAGAGCAGTCATTACATGATAGCTGAATCGTGGCAAACACTTCTTATGGTTTTATTGCCCTAATTTCTCAGGAAAAGGAGTTATAAAGCATATTATCATGACTGATACCAGGAGACTTGTCACACTTACCTGTGAGTGAGCTTAAAGAAAGTGATAATCCTACAGATTACCCAACATTTTAATGGACTGTAGTACAAGAACTTTATTGGTATAAAACTGTTGCACTTACTTCTTTGCGTAGGGATTTTCTATTTAATGCCTTCAGTTTATTCATTCATTGATAAAACTGTATTTAATCCCATTTTATAAATCCTGTTTAGGAGAATGACAGTCCTCTGTAGACTCTACAGTCTGACTGGCAATATCTGGGCTGACACTTCAGAGAAAGTGAACCTCCAGGCTTACAATGATTTTTTTGCTCATTGTGCAGTGATGGAAAGGAGGTAGTTCATTCCTGCCCTCTGCTAACAGTTAACTGGTAGAAGCAAATACAAGATTTTCTTCTCCTCCCTTTTTCTCTAAATTTTCTGTATGTGGCATGGGAGTGCAAAGAGCCCCTGATAGCCTTTACTTCATCAATTCTGCTTTGCTATCAGCATTATTATTATTATTGGGAAAGGCAAGGTAAATTAAGACTCTTTACTCCCATTGAATTTTCCTCATGTGGAATTATTTTGCTGATGTAAATCAGCGCAGTTCTACTGGCTTCAGTCACGCTCATTTATGTCAGCTAAAGAGCAATGTGACAAGTAGTTCTTTGTATAGCAGCTGGTTTCTCATGTGCCCAGCTCAGATTTACTGCTCTGTTAGAGGAGTGTCTAGGGTAGTATGAGCCCAGTTGCAGCTGATTAAGGATATTTTCACGTACAGAATAATTTCAGGAGTTGCTCCAGAGGTTATGCCTCACTGTGCTCAGAAGTTATTTTACATCAGGGTGACTTAAGTCATGAGGAACAGCTGTGTGAGCATGACTTGGCTCAGAGATGCCTTGGGGATATTCTGGACGTCTCACCATACTGCTGTGGGCCCTGTTGTGTCCACCAGTCCTGTTGATGGGTCACACACACCAGATGTCACCATTCAAGCACTGGAGAGCTGCTAGGTTCTGCCTTTCATGTCTGCAAACACTCACAGTTAATAAGCCTGGCAAGCGAGTGGGGAATCATTTTCTGGCAAGCCCTGTATTATATCTAGCCATTATACTTGCATATGACCCCATGCTAGGCTCTTAAATTTTCTTGCTCTCTGCACAGAGGCAAAGATTAAGTCCTGGTACACAGAAAACACATATCCCACATCATCCTGTTCACATAACAAGCTGGATGGCACGAACCAGCTTTTTCTTAGAGCTCATCCACAGCAAAACAAGAGATCAAGGAGAGAAAACCCATGACTCCTGGTAGGGGACAGCCTAGGCAGCCAGGAGCATCTTTCTTCAAAGGTGCTGCCAGACAAAGGGCTGCAAAAATCTGAGCCGAGGCCCCACAACGGGTTGGCTGCTGTCCTGAGAGCCCTCAGGGAATGGCCACACTGCAGAGCAGGGTAAGCGTCACTGTGTACTTCATTTAAGTGTTTTGTCGTGCCCAAGAAAATGTTTTTCATTTTATTGCTCCTGCAGAACACTGGCACGTGGAGCAGAAACTTTTCATTCTGAGTTCTTGGTTTGCTGGGGAGGTTCCAAACAGTAGCATCCATCAGCGAAAATGCTGCCTTTCTTTCCTGTTGCTCCCTGAAAAGATTACACCCACACCAGCCAATATTTTACATCCACAGCAATTGATTTTACATGATTGTCCCTCCTGGCCTCAAACTCCTACTCTTCCGCCATAATGTGACCAGTCCAGCCCAGAGCAAATTCAAAAGAACAGGCAAACAAACAAAAAAATAAAAACACCCAACAAAATAAGCCCCACTATACACTGTCCTCATGAAGAACTGCTCAGCTCTTATTGTCTAGCACAAGGAGTGTGATGCATTTGGTCATGCAGGCAATTAATTCAGAAAATTGGTTTGCTGTCAAGTTTATCTTTCTGAATGTGAGCAAACTTTTTATTTTTCACTGACAATCTCATTTGGATGATTTTTTCAGTGAAATCCTAGCAAGGCTTTCCTTATATCACCATAAATCTTAGGAAGGTATCTTTTGTAGCAAAACCTTTGTCACAGTGTATTTGCAAAACTGTTGTAATCAATATTGCAAAAACGTATGAAGTATAAACCAAGCAATACACTGGAAAGCACAAATTACAAAAAACTTTCCTGTCCTCTTGAATGCCTGAAGCATATTGTAAAACTGTATGGATGGCACAGTGAAGGTCAGGCATGTTCACACAAGGGATTTTAAATACAGAAAGTGCTGTTAGAGCTGGTTACTTTTTAAGGTCTGTCTTGCCTGTTCCTTGGTCAGACACCTGCACTCAGTTTTATGAAACATCTGGAGTTACCTTTCTGATCAACAGCAGCAGCACACATCCCACTCCATCCTTACGGTTTGCACAAGCAGATCCATTCTTTGCTATGGCAGCAGGTTCTGTCCTCGCCTCCATTTTCTCCCATTTATTCTGATTGTGCTGCTAATGAGACACCTTTTTGCTGACCTGTGGCCTTCTGACTGCCTCATGAAGCCCCTGTGATGTTAAATGAAATAGGGCACAGCAACAAGCCAGCAATCAAACCACTGAAATCAACCTCTGCAAGCTAGGCAGGCTTCATTAACAACTTTTTATTCTGGGCAGCACAGGAAGGAAGGCAGAAGAGGGGAGCTATCACCACTGGTGTTTGCCGAGGTCGGAGCTGTATGCTGGAGATGGTGTACTGAAATTTAGTGTGAAAGAAAAAAACATGTCTTTGCAGCCATAGTAGTAAAGCAAGAGCTGCTTGCGTTTCTTGATTTACGTTATCTGTAACTAGTATCAAGATTTTCAAAGAGTAACAGAGATGTTAACAGCTGTTCAACATCTGGCAAACCTAGAAATTAGGAGGCAAGAAACAAGAACTACAATGGTGCTGTTCTGAGGAGCTGGTGGAGGTGATTGTAAAGCCCCGATAGTTTGGGGGCAGAAGTCACTGTAACAGCATGAGAAGAAATTAAATTAAAGGAGCAAGAGACCATGAAAAGAGATAATTGTGAGAGCTTAGAAGGGAAGGGCTGTGGAAGGGGCTGGGTTTATTTGAAGAGCTCATCAAGGAGGGACTTAAAATGAAGGAGCAGGAGCAGGCTCAGTCAGTCCCAAAGGATGATGGTAATGGGAATGTAACAGCAGTTCATGGAGATGAGAACAGACAGTGGTACTAGAGGCCAGGAACCTCCACGGCTTCTATTCATGACCTTCTTCATCCTCCAGCGCTGCTTTACTACTTGCACTGTAAGGACTAATTAAGATTTTGTTCCACTACAAGGATACCTTAGCTTTTCCTACTGCCTAAGTCATATTATTAAAAGTTCTTGGGATTATAAAACTCCAGAAGTGATTGATAATCCATGAATGAATCTATCCAAAGTGTCATGGCTTTTTCTGCTGTGCATCACTTAAAAATGGTGGTCACCATTTAGGCAGGAGCACTCTGCAGACTGAAAAGGGTGGATAATGGGCTCTACAAAGTAATTTGACTTTTGATGAGGAACATGTGTATCCTCGGCTGGCTTTCACTAGGGGCCCTGCCAGACAGTGTGGGGAAGAATCCCATGGTCTATAGGTCCTGAGCAGCACAGGAGTAGAGAATGCACATAATTACAAGGGCATACTTGGAGGAAATCTCTGTGCTCTTATGTGGAAGCAATGACATGGTAACATGGAGTAAAAGCTTAGTTTAAATGCATGTACTTCATGGTAGGTACCTCACTAAACACATGGAAGACTTGATCCTTGCTGCAAATCACTTCTGTAGGAAGATAAAACTTCTGCCTTCTGTTAGAAATGTCCTAGTGTGAACTGTTCATGACAGAACAGTTATCTGAGCCTTTCAATCCCTGTTTTCTTGGAAAGGGGAGGACCTTTTGGCGAGATTTTTCTTCTTTCTCCTTTTACTATGATGTTTGTTTCTGTGGAAGCCACCCACATGCTGGATGGCTGGAGTTCATCCTGAGCATCCCTCTGATCCATCCTCTTGAAAAGCATCAGGGCGCAAGGGATTAAAAACATTTATAACGCAATTCCTGCAGACACACATGGTGGGGCTGAGAGTGGCATCTTTTTGGTTCTCATGTGCTGCTAGAAATGAAGTAGTTTTAATTGCTTCATAGTCCTAAGGCAAAGTCTCCCATTAGCAACAGCTACTGTATCTTAAAGATGGTAATAGCAAGCACTTGAATAGCACTTTCTGTCTTCAAAGTACTTTGCACACATTCTTTGCTTCTGAATTAAAGATCAGTTTCTGTCCCTTTTAACAGTTTTCTAATGAGGTAAATGTTCAATCTGCCATGAGAAAGGGACAAAGCTCCTGACTCCAAGTTCTAGACTGAAATAGGGCTGTGTTCTGCTGTTTCATTTTCCTGGTGTAAGATGCCCCCAAAGGACATATGGCTGGTATCACCTCTGCTGGTGGAAATCTTCAGACTGTAAAATCAGGTGCCTGTAAAGCTGCTGCTTTCAAACAGCTGGTGTAGGAGGTGGGCTCCTGCCCACTGCTTTTGCTTTGTTCAGCTCTGTGCTCTGCACACAGTGTGGGGGGCAGGGGTCTTGAACTGACACACACATGAGCTCCTGGCTCTGGAGAAGGCTGGGGTTGAGTGTGCAGCAGCAGCTTAGTCCCTGTGTGGTGAGGAGCCATTGTCAGACATCTCTCATCCAGCCTTGCAGAGCCAGCTCCATTTCAGGCAGCTGCTGTGCCTGGGGTCAAGGGAACATTCATTGCAGAAGATGAAGCCATGCAGCATTCTTATCATTTCCTATCAGTGCCCAGTAATGCGCAGAGAAATTGGTCCAGCTGGCCAATTTGAGAGACTGGGGCCCTCAAGTTGGAAATGTCTCTGAATGACCAAGTCTGAAGGAAGAAAAGGCTCTGTCCTGTCCCTGGTATCATTGACAAAACTCCCATTGACTCGGATAAGAGTATGAGGATGCCCAACAGTGCTGACTTCTGATGTCATCTCTCTGGTTTACTTTGTTTTGCAAAGACCCTTTTGTGCTTGCTTTGTATTCTGAATATTCAGGTCATTCCCATGTACAGAGTCCCCATTTGTAATTAGATTGTGGGGTTTGTGACCCTGATACGTACAGGTTGACTAACAAGTCACACTGATCCTTCAATATAGGATTTAATAAAAGCCACAAGAGGAGGAGGAGGGAAGTGAGTGTGGTGAGGAGGAGGGCTGCTATTGTTCTGCCCTCAGTGCTGCCAAACAGTCTCTTGTTTTTTCTGTGGACTGTGTCTGTGTGTTCAAACTGTGTGAACAAACGGGGCGCAGTCAGGAGGCTGGCGAGAGGGTTAGCTGGATCCTAACTAGAAATACTTGTGCAAGTCAGGAAGCAGGCATGCAAGGAAGGAAATTAAGTGGAGACATCTGTGTGGCTTAGCTTTCAGCAGCTCTGCCTGGGGTAGGGGTGGGAGAGTCATGCCTAAGATGACATAACATATTTTGTCTTTCGTGGGTTGGAAACAGAGGAAGCTGCGAAAGCAAAGCATGGTGTGTGTCACGCATGGTCCGGGCATACCAAGTACATAATGGAGCAGTGTCAGTGCTTTCTGTTCTGCCTTTCACATCCTAAAGTAACTCTTCAAGACAGAGAACTGAGGAGAATATGATATGGTCCAAAAACTGATCTTGGACTTTTTTCGCAGACGACTGAGTCAGAGGCCAACTGCTGAAGAATTGGAGCAGAGGAACATACTGAAACGTAAGTCCTGATTCTGCTGACATTTAACCTGAAGCCAGATAACTTGGGTTAGATTTCATGTACATTCGGTGTTTTTTATAAACATCAACTATTCTGTATAAGCATCACTAATAATAATTAAAAATAATAAAGGGCATCATAAGTGCAAATAAGCGTGGAAGTCTGTAATAATATCTAGATCTGCAGAAACAGTTCTTTAAAATCAGAGTCAGTAAATTTACATGAATAAACAACCTATGGAGAAAAAACCCCAGATGCTGAATGACATTCCAAACAGGGGGTCAGTCATCCTGAAAAGCCTCCTTTATGCAGCACTTACATAGATGAGCATCCCATTGTAAGTGAGTAAAGATGTTAGGGCATAGCTTGATTAGCTTTCCTAAAAATCTTCACAGCAATCTACACTAGCTGGAGCCTTTATTCAGTTTAAGAAAGAATCCAGTGTGACTCAGGGTTATTTCCCTGAAATGTTCCCCTGAAACTCTTCCTTTAAATCAGCCAAAAATTTGCTGGTAGATCCTCAGCATGTGATATTTTAAAGGGACAAAATACCAGTTTGAAATCCTGAGCTGCATTGAGTTAGCAGATACATTGCCACTGACTTCAAGGGAAGCTGGACTGAGTCCAACTTCCATAACCTCATGAATGAACAGGAAGAAAATGACAGGTTTTTTACTCACATGGAAAAGTGGTTTGAACATTAAAAAAAAAAAGCTGTTTGTCTAATTGTTACTGTTTCTTTGGAAACAGAAAAAGAAACAAGTTCTTCCCTTTTTAAGTTAGTAAATACATATTCCCAGGAAAATTTTCAAAAATTACGAAAGAAAAAGATATTCCTAAATGGTACCTTATACATAATGTCTCCTTAGGTAGGTCCATAATTCACCTTCTCTTGTTCAAATAGAATTGTATAGAATCATAAAAACGTGGTAGCAGAAGATTAATTCTCAAAAAATCAGCAGAATTCATTTATTAAATACTTCAAATTCTTAGCAAATTAATGATAGTGTTAATGCCCAGCAGGGTCTTTTCATCTGTTCGTGTTATTACACATGGCAGACAGAGAGAGAGAGAGATACCGCTGTCAGTTCAAAGAGGAGAGAAGACTGGACAGCAGAGCAGCGTGGGCAAACCTGAGGCTGCCAGAAAAGCCATTTTTTGGGGACCAGCTCTCTCTTAATAAATGTGCTCCTACTGTCTACTCCTAACTCTGGTGACTACCTGCTGGAGGAAGTCAGGGGCAGAACCTGGGGAAATATTTGACACATCCAGATGTGATTGTCTCACGGGGGCGTAGCACAACAGCTGGAGAAGGGGGGACCTGCGACGTGACTGATGCCAGGCTCAGGCACAGAGGGACAGAGGCCAATTCTCTGGCAGCTCATGTTGTCATCTGGGACCTATGAACAAGCACATGTCAGGCACCACCTGGCACTGGTGCGTGACCAGCAAACACTGCTCTGGCACTGGGGAAGGTGGGGTCTTGGGCTCCTGCTTTGGCAGCAGCATTTGAACCAGCATCAGCAGAGATCAGCATCTCCAACACTGAGTGCCTTGCAGACAGTCCTAAAGGTCAGATTGCCAAGCACAGCAGTCACAGAGCACCCTAAAGATGTCTTACATTTCAGAGGAATTACCCCGAGTAACATTGGTTTCTTTTTTAATTGAATAAAGGCTCTTAAGTGGCATGGATGTTTGAAAATATTACTCTGAATCCAGAACCATATTGTGTTTCCTAAATGGAATTTTTGTAGCTTGCTTTAGCACAGATCTGCCCTAAAACATATGTGTCTTGGTAGACAAACAGCTTCCAATTTCCAGGAAAGAGTAATGTGGTATTTCCAAGGCATTCCAACTTTTGGTGAACCACAGCAGGAAAAAAAAAAATTAAAACAGTTACATAATTAAAAAAAGAAAGCATAAACATGCTCTACCCTTAAACAAGTAAATATAAATATTTTTTGGTTTGTACGTCACTTTGTCTCCTTCCTCTAGACTTCTGAGAAGGAGAATTATAATAAATATAATGGTGTGTGGGGAAAGAGAGACTTAGGAAGTGATAATAAAAAGAGTGTAAATGCTCTGCACAAGCAGGTCAAGCAATTTGCAAAAGCCCAGCTCAGAGCACGCACACACACACACACAAAAGAAAACCTACCAAGCTCTTGAGCAGACTAAACAGGATTTTCTCTGCAGTTAAAGCTGAAATCTCCCTGATGAAAATGTTGTGTCTGGTACCATGATGTTCCTATTACATGTGTAACTGCATTACTGCCCGTGCTGATGGGAAAAAATGAGGCAAAATGTGGTTGGACAGCCAGTCTTCATGCATGAATTGAATGCTTCCTAGCTCTGTGCTGCTGCAATAATTATGAGTTATCTTTACATGGGCAAAGCATCCATTGCCAAATTCTGCTACTTGCTGATAGCAACAGTAAGATCACATCAGCCACAGCAAGGAAACAGAGCAGAGACAGCTGTTTCTTGTAGGGTCCTTCACTGAAGTATATTCCATTCACTGACTCATATTTAGGTCAAAGGCATGTAGTGGGAGGAGTCCAGACCTGCAGGGTTAGTTTGAAGACTAAAGAACACTTTGCAGTTATTCTTGCTGTCCAAGTGTATAAGGAAGGATGCCTCGAATCCCCCATCAAGCACCACCCCAGTGCCACTTAACAGGTGGATAAAAGTAGTTGAGGTGTCAGCCTGGCACATTCAGGGTTGCGTAAATTCCGCACAAAAATGATGGTTAGGTAGGCTCTGAATGCCTCAAACTGTATTGGGGGACATTTCACACTGGCACAGAAGTCAGGCATGAAAATTGCACCTATATCCACCCACTCACCCTGACACACAGGTTTAGAGAAACAGAGAATCTCCTGAACACATAAGATAAAATAAAGCATCAGTTCACAGGATTGGCATGACTTAACTTCAAAGAAATAGCTAAAACAAAGTCACTTTCTAGTTTGGAAGGAGAATGTATTCCTGTTTTCCAGCTTTTACCTGCCTGGCTGTCTCTGAAGGTGGGTGGCTGGGCTGAGAGTGAAGAGAAGAGAAAAACATCAGACGCCAAGGACAAAAATGAACAGCCATAACTAAGTTTTATACATAACTCCTTGGCTGCTTGCAGATCTACCCTTACTCTGTGTGGACTCTCTTTAGTGGTGTGTCTGAAAGCAGGAATTTGCAGGACCAACTCCACCAAATTTGAGACACAACGGGAAGAAAAAAATTGCTAAGAGGATCAATTGCTGGAAGAGAATCCAGCCCAGTAGGGACAGAAACCATTGAAAGAGGAAAATTACATTTATCGGTGCAGGTATTCCAGTGATCGCTTAAAAAGACAGTTGTGACTCCCTGCTGTCTTGTGTTCTTTTTATTCCCCTACTGCTTTCCTTCCTTCTGAAAATATAAGCAGTATTTTTGGTAAAATGGCACTTAAAGATCAGTGTAGTGTGAAACATCATAACACTGACAAGTTCTTTGGCCACTTTGGTGGAGATTTCCCAGTCCTGCTGAAGTCAGTGAGCAGTTGTGATAGCACCATCAGCTCTGCTGTCCTGATCAGCGAGAAACCTGGCTTCCAGCCTAGCCCTCCTCACCTGCTCAGAGGCCTCTGTGGTCTCTAAACCTTAGGTCTCATTTCTGTGTGGGGAAAGCCCCAGTTTTCTAGTGGGAGTGCTGGCTTATGCTCTCACAGCTGAGGAAGCTATGGCTGGTGGATTGTTACTGCCTCTCTGCAGGAGGTGCGTGCTCCATCTGCAGGATCAGCAGAGGGGAACATGGGATTCCCCCTTGAGTTTAGTGCAGTCCAAAGTTTAACAATTCAAATCAAGGCACCTATCCTCAGCTGGCCTTTGAGGTCCGTAATCTCCCCTGCAGAGAGTTATTCCTGCCTGAGCAAGTCCTATCAGAGCAAAAACTGGATCCCAGCAGGAGCACAGAGTACTTACTGGAAAAGCTGATGAGTTGTGTTTGCTCTCACCTATTATGTGCTGGCATGATTGGAGTAAGGAGCATTTCAGCCATCAGCAAAGCAGTGGAGACAGATCCTAACTGATCGAGAAGCTGAGTACCTGGAAACCTGGGATTTTAGTGGCTTTTGGTAAAGTTCAGTGCAAAGACAATGCATGACAGCCTGCTCCTAAGTTGAAGAAGAGTTAGTGTACTCAAATGTTATTATGCTCTTGAGGGAGAAGAGTTGAGGCACGCCCTGGTAAGAACTTGTAGCACGTGATCTTTTGGCTTAATGTTGAAAGCTAAATGCCATAGGATGTGCTTTTATGCTCCAGTGTGATACTTTGAAGACTCGTGATGGAAGGACACACTCTCCTTAAATCTGCTCAGGCCATGGGAAGTTGCACAATTTGCCTGGCACCTCTGTTCCAATGGGTTTTTTTCTATTATCTCCGAAGAGTAGCTGCAAGAAATTATTCTGTAGGTGGAAAAAAAATGCATGTGTTTCTTTTCCAAGCATTGACCTTGCAGAATCCGACCATATCATAGCTGAGCCCCCCAAGGCCGCCAGGCCTGTGGGCAGGGAGATAACATTTTTTGAAGAGCTGGCTTGCTGCCCAGCCCTTCTAGAAAGTGACACACATGAAGAGGTGCCAACACAGGGAAAGGAAGGAAGCTGTAGATGTTTTATGAAGCGTGTGAAGAAGCGCAGTAGCTACCGATCGAGGATGTTCACCAGCCCCAGAGGGACATACTGTGCATCAGAGAGGTCCTGAAACATTAATATACTGATGGAAAGGCTTATTTTGTTGCAAACTGTGCATGCCTGATGAGTCCATAGTCTGAGATCCTTGTAAATCTTTTACAGCCCGGAATGAGCAAGAGGAGCAGGAGGAAAAACGAGAGATTAAGAGAAGATTAACACGTAAGGTGAGAAGCAACTTTGATCCTATTATGACACTGCTGTAACTTTCTCCCTACTGCACAGTTGTTTGCCTTTTTCCTTTTCTTCAGAACCATTTTCAAAAGTAGAGCGTGAAACAAGTCTTAAAAAAAAAATCTTTAAAAGGAATCAGCAATGTTGCAGGGTATAAGTCCACAGAGAGAGAAGGAAACCACTTTTCAGGCTACTGCTGGTAACATTCCAAACAGAACAAAAGAAGATCTAGTCTTCATAACTGAAGAAGTTCTGAACAGTGAAGGATAGAGACCAGCATTTACAAGGACCAATGCTTCTTGTAAATGTAATGGCTTCTGTAGCCATTACAGAGAGCAAAGTTAAAGCAATGCTGATTTGAAAATTCTACCAAAAAAACCCTCATAATACTGGAAGCTAAATATTTTCTGGAAAGGGAGGTTGTCAGTTGAGGCATTTAAACTAAATAGAGACAAGCATTTGCAAAAAAGCGTATAGTGCAGAAAACAATCTTGTATTGGCAGGGAGGGACAAACAAAACAGCATCACTTGATTCAAAAGTCATTTACTCTTAAAACTGAAGAACAGTCATTTTAGATATACACATTCAGTTTTGCAGCTGGCGTAAAAGTCTGCAGATGCCCAAACATACACGGTGAACAATCCATCTTGCTATTGCAGATAAACTTTCTTTCACCACTGATATATTTCCGATCTCCAGAGGTGAAGAAAGCCCCCTAAAAACTCACATACTTGTGAAGCAGCACCATTCCCTTTCTGTACAGTTTTAGATGGCTTTGTTTTTTTGACCTATGTGATCATAGCTTTCATGCTGTAAATAATAACAAGGAAAGGTCTCTAAATATGTGTGGAAAGGTTACATTCAGAGAACTGAATTGCTTTCTTCCATGGTTAAAAATCTCATGCCTTATTCTCAGTCCATGTAAATAGGTAGAATTCTTGGTCACTGGTGGGGGGATACTGCTGTTGTCTGCAGGAGCTAGAGAGCCATAATATTGTTTGTAAAACACTTATGTGCCTGACCACAATGACAGGGATGATTTTGCATTCCCTCTTAGCACTGCCTGAAAGAAAAGATCCTGACTGCATTGCAGATGTTTCATGGGACTGAGGCTCTGCGCAAAGGCTGGAAATACCATTTTACCAGGCTTTCAATTTCCCTGTACATTGAAGGGTAAACACGTGCAGGAGTCCAATGCAGAGCGTGATGCTGTTTGAGGAGTGGCTGTAATAGATACAGAGCACAGCTCCCCATACCCAATGTGCCACCTAAGAAGGGAGGGATTGCTGACTGAGCCGGCATCATCGCCACACGGTTCCCTTCCTCCACTATCCTGTAGGAAAGGTGCCGAGCACAGGAATTGTTTCTCAAAGGCAGAGGCCACAGCTCAGCTAAAGCACCCAGGCTGCCACTGCTTCACATCAGTGTCTGCTCCCTAAAACCTCAGCAGTTTTCTGTGAGATTTCTTGCTTTGTCTTGTTTGCACTTTTAAGTAGGAACAACAGGGAGAGCAGCATCAGTCCGAGGCCCTGGCATTTGGCTCTTTAATGTTCATACCCCTGTTCCTGGTCACATACCTGTTAGTCTTTTTTTGGCTTCCCCTCTAGTAAAGATTTTTCTCCCCAACACTTCTGAGGCTGATAGCAACACGATTTAGCATTGTTTGATTTGGATCATCTTTTTAACCTCTTGTAAACGGTTCTAGTGACACATGTAATTTTAATGAAAGAACTTCAGGGCTGATCTAACAACAGATTTTGTTCTCACCTACCAAACATACCATCATAAAAGCTCAGAAATCACTAGAGAAAAGAATTGAGTAACGTGTGCAAGTGTTTTAGGTAACAACTAGAAATGCCAGCCACCAAGTGAATCCTGCAAAAATAGTTGTTATTCCCCAGCTGTGTCTTGCATGAGCCTGTCCCAGATGTGCCGTTGTGTTTACAGCAGAGTGGCAAGCTCCTTCTGTCGGTTTGTACTGAAGTCTTATTACCAAAGGATTTTAAACCTCAGATCAAGCAGAAGTTTAATTGAGCACAGCAAGTGTGTTGCCCAGCAGCCCTTTCTGTTTGCACTGAGTTTTCAAGCACGCACATGCCCACAGGGTAAATTCAACATAAGGAAACTCTGCCATGTTGTGTCTTTTGTAAACCTGTGTAGTTGGGAATAAGAAGGGAAGAGGGTTCTGTAGAAGCCACTGATGAGACTTTTGACCTTGCTCTACAGAAACTGCTACTGTCCCCAGTTTTTCTGGTGGCAACATTCCAATTCCAAGGGAAGAACCCACTCCATCCATAAAAAAGCTGTTCTTAAAATTCCTTCAGCACTGACATTTTGTTACAGTGTTATGATGATAAGTTGTAACATGACATGCTGTAATAAGTAAGATTACCTTGCTAGGTCTAGATGCCTTATTAAAGTCAGCAATAAATATCCAGTTGAATTCATCATCTGGACAGGCAATTTCTAAAAAAAAAAAATTATAAAGAAATCAGGTGACCTATAGCAAGCTGCCCCTTTTAGCGCTTTCTGTCCTCTCAGACTCATCTAGCTCCACATTAACTGGGGTGAGGAATAGCTACCATTCAAATAACAAAATGGAAGCACATGCTGTTGGCTAAGTTTCTCAGTAGCTCGTGTGCCCCCTGCCCGAGGAAGGAGAGGGGAAGCATATTTGCCTGTCTCCTGAGATGCCCAGCCACCCCTGTCCTTTCTCTCCCTGCCCCTCAGGCCCACCGAGCACCTTTGGTCACATGGACTTGCATCATTTGAGTGGAAGGACATGTGGATTAGGAAGGTTTTTTCTGTGAGCACTGGTCTCGACCCCCAGCCCATTCAAAGACTATTAATGTGCAGAAGCCCTCAGGAAGTGTTGCAGATGGGTCACATCCACAGGGAGATCTGGGCCCCCAGGAATTACTACCAAGAATGTATCCTCTCTGAACCACGACAAACTTGGCCAAGGACCAAGGCAATTAACACAGGCCTGAATGTCCCCCAAGGACTTCCATTACAGAGAGAGAATCATAGCCTGGATTAACAGAACACATTACAAATCACTTGCAAAGTGGAATAGAACTCTTCTTTACCTACCTTCTCTTCTCTTAAATGGCACCGTGCTCCCCAATCCCCAGAGCTGTTTACTGCTTCCTATCTCCCCACTGCCAATAGCTTATTTTTCTCAGAGATCTAGCTCCAAAATGAAATCTCTCAGAGCTGTCATACTGACTACCAAATTGAAGAGGTGTAGCTGTTTCCTAAAATCTGTGGAATAATCTGAAATCTTTGCTCCAGTTAAATTTCTGCCCTGGTCCAATTTAAAGTCTCTGTTCACTGGTGCGTTTCTGGGAAAAGTCTCCCTTGCTTGAAGATGTTCAAGCTTTTCTTTAACTGGCCTCCACTGGCTTGCATCAACAAAGGCTGTTGAAAATAATGAACTCTTGAGAGAGGTGGGACTCATCAGAGAGAGGTGAGAGAGAGGCAGCGGGGAGGAGAAAGGTCAGAGAAGGAAAAAAAGGTTAGTGGCTAATTTGGATAAACTGCATTTATAGTCAGGGGGAAAGGTCTTCAGGGCATTTTCATCACATCCTGCTCCTATTTCTTTACTGCAGAAGGTGGGGAGCAAAGGAGCGAGGGGGTTGAGTGTGCTGCCGGTTAGGGTTTGTAATTTTTCAGCTCGATTTCTTTCTTAAATAACAACTATAACATTTTAATGAAGTAACAGAGCAGGCAATGGTGATGTGCCAAGATAACAAACTTCCTTGTGACTGAAATGGAGCAAACTCAGAATTTTGCATTTGACTAAATCCCAAGACCAGACTGGCAAGAGTAAGTCCCCTTCCACTTTACCTGGTGGTAGTGCTTGGGTTTCCTTCATTTCCCATGCAACGGACAAAGGGGGTTGTGTTAATAAACCTTCCCTTCCAAATTGCCTTAGTTTCAAAGCCTGGAAAATGCCCATTTGTATCTACGGTGCTCCAGAATATATAGAAGAAAATTTGACCTCCTGTGACAAGGCGTGAGAGGTCCTATCCTCATTTACTGCTTTTGCATTAATACAACTCCATTTATTTTGAAAGGGAATTTTACCCTGGTTCAAAACTCAAATGAGTCACTTGCCACAGAATTACCCTGCTCCCTCAGCTCCCAAATCTTCACAAATACGTAAATAGAAATGTAAGTGCCCAGGTAGTGCACACAGAAAAAGTCCAGACATACTCATGCACCTACATCCCTTTGACATTAACAGAAGTAAATTAGAAAGGGTCCAGCTCAGTAAGAGCCCCTTCTCCCTGCTTGCAGCACCACACCTTGTGCAGACAATTGCATCATGCCCTTGGCCATGTCCTTGTCCTGTAATTTTTGGATGTGCCCTATTCTTTCTGCCTGTTAGAAGAGCTCCTTCTCAGGTGTTGCTCGAGAAGGACTCTGTACCATTAAGCAATTTAGACCCAAGAGACCACAGCTCACCGATCATAAAAATAAACTGCAAGGTGGGATCTCAGATGAGCTGTGCCCTCAATGTGGCTACACACTGGACTGACACCTGCAGTGGGCTGCTTACAGTCTGTCCTGCAAAGCTGGTTCCCCAAATATTCAAGAGTTAAGGGAGCTCTGGGCAGCCCAAAGATACTGCAAGACCCTGACACTTAGAAGGTCACAGGAAATCTCTGCAATGGCATGAGAAGAAGGCAGGGAAATTTGTTAACCATTCACATAATGTAGCTTTAATTAATGGCTTTTAGAAAATGACTTAGCGTGGTTGTCTCTCTCTTTACACTTAGCATGATCAGATTGGCACTTTGGTTTAATGTACTGAATACATTTTGTGTGCGTGTATTTATATATGGAAATATATGTAGATTTATGGCTACACATGAACTATGTCATATCAGCCATGGATTTCAGGACTCTTTCACAGCCAGAGCACTGGCACATGAGTCAGTGCATCTTTTTTCCATCCTCGTTCCCTTTCTTCTGAGCACCTCACAGGCAGGACATTAGTGCAGCTGTGCAGACCACCTCCACATGAGGTGTTTGAACCCAATTTGTGTGTGCATGCTCAGGGATGCTGGTGTAAGGAGAGCAGCCCCATTGCCACCTCCCATCTCAATCATCTTTTCTAAACAGAGAAGAGAAGAGAAAGACAACCAACGGTGCCAAGAACAAGCACACAGGCTTACAGCCAGATGCAGGATAGGGCAGTGGAGCTCCACCCAAATGCTGAAGAAAGGAGGCATTTTTCATCCTTCACTTAGTATCCTGGCTGTTTTAGATCATAATTCTCCCTGGAAGATGAAATGCAGGGAACTGAGATACTTAATTCGGAAGAAAGGTGGGTTCAGGAACATAAATAATGTTGCAGAATAGAATCTCAAGCGTTTTATTAACTATTTAGGCCTTTCACCCTTCACAAGGGTAAAGTATTTCAAACACATCTATTTCTAGTGAGTGGGAAGAGCATCATACACCATGTAGGAAATTATTATCAGGATATTATTTTTCCTGATGTATCCTGGTTACAAATGTTCTACTCTAACAGTGAAACTTTTCAGCTAATCTACAGCCACATGCAGACATTTATGTAGCAACTTCTTTAGCAACAATTGTGTAATTGCTTTTGACATTCACCAGCATGCTGTGCATCCAAGGAGAATTGATCCCTGAAAGCCAACTCCTGTCCTTGCCCATGTAACTGGCTGTGCGACACGTGGACTATCAGCACACTAATTTAAGAGGAGTTTTGATTGTGGCTGCCTACTCTGCTGTGGGATTTGAAAGAAATGCTTTGAAACAATGAAGATGCTTTCCTGACATGATACAATCCACCCTTGCCTTTTTATTTTTGGCTTGTAGCATGCAACAGAAACTTTTAAAAGTCAAATATGCTGTGACACAAACCACAGCTGTCAATAAATACAGCGAAAAGTTCAATGAGCACTAATCATCCTGCCTGCCTTTTCTGGAGGTAAGGACAGGTCTGCAGAATATCAGAATGGTAAAGAAAGTTGTTTTTCGCCTTTTGCACGTAATTCAGGGTAGGAGCCATTCCGTGCCTTGGCCTGACTGTTCCCTGGCAGTGTAGAACTACAGACAACCGCAGCAGAAGGCTGGGAAGTGAACAGCCTGTGCAGGTAGTTTTAAAGTTGTGTTGTGGTCTTTGTCTCTTCCTGGGACCTCAGTGCACTAGGAGACTTCCTTGCATTACGTCTCATTTCTGCCAAGGGGGATCAAGCTCAGCTGGGAATTGGGATCTCCAGCCACAGCAGCTTCCCAAAGAACCGTGGGCTGCTCTGGCAGCAAGGTGAGATGGTATTCAAGGTGTTATAACAAGAGGGCATTTCCCAAGTAGCAATTCTGTGAAAGGCCAATAAAAACAAAGCACTGGGAATGTCCAAACTCTCTTATTACCTTAACAGCGGTTGTAGTAAAATAAATCCCCAAGCAGCACTCTGTAGGGAAAAAGCAAAGCCCTGATGTCTTTTTCCACTCCTTCCTCAAACCTGCAGCTGAGTCAAAGGCCCACAGTAGAAGAGCTACGTGAAAGGAAGATCCTCATCCGCTTCAGTGACTACGTGGAAGTGGCAGACGCACAGGACTACGACAGGAGGGCGGACAAACCCTGGACACGACTCACAGCCGCCGACAAAGTAAGAGGGGCAACTCTGGGAGAGCCATGGCCTGAACAGCCAGAGCGTGTTGTGGCAAACAGCATCCCTTGGGTCCCACAGGTTCCATGGCTGTCAAGGAGTAAACATCCACCTGACATCCCTTCCCAACACACCTGTGGTTTTTTCCCATTCACAAGGTTTGTTTGTTTGTCTGAAACATAAATCTTTGGCAAGAAGGTTTCTATATGCATGGAAACCAGGAGAGGGAAGGAATCCCAAGCCCCTTGAGGAAAGGTCTTGATAACAGCCCTGTTATTTGTTTGTTGGTTTCCGTTTTGCCACATTATGCTGCCAGCTGAGAGATCTGTCAAGACTTAGCAGAGCAGTGAGACAGGAGCATGTGCCAGAATGGCTGTGCCAGGACAGGACTTGGGTGTGAAAATGCCAGCAGGTCAATTTGGCAAAGGTACCTCCATCCCTCCAAAGCCAGGTCACTTCTCTCTACTGTGTTACAACAGAGGCCTTTTCTCAGGATTTCTGCCACAGAGCATTTTAAGCACTGAACTGAAATCACACAAGAGCTGCAGATGAAAAAAAGACACACGTTTGGTATTGATGGCACTGCTCTCTGAGCACTGGTAGAACTTCCACTAAATGGTGTCTCTGGTGTTGGCATTGATGGCAGAGGGATTAAATTGCTGGCAAATTATATCAGTCACATGCTGAGGGTCTTAATGAGACCTCAGGAAAAAGATCTAAAAGATTTTATGGACGTTAATGGACGTTATGGACGTATAAGAAGCGAGGACTGTGAGGCTCAGTGATTCAGTCATGAATCTTACAGTTACTCTATGACGCCCAAGTATTTTAAAGACTTTCAGATAGCTGAATTCAAGCCTTGACTATTTCTTTGCCATGGAATTCACTCATTCAGCAATGGGGAGCATGATGTCCAATGTTTAGAGAATTAGCAGAATTTCCAGCCATGCCACTCATCTATGGTGCTCTTGGTTTTATTCACAAAGGACAGCCTGTTATACTTGTATAATTCAACCAAAGGACTTGTATAGTTTTGTGACATTGGTCTCCTCCTTGATAGAGGGATTTTTTTCAGTTTAGCTTTGGTTAAGTTAATGTAGCATAAACTGATCTGAAAAAAAATAAAAACTTCCTCTGGACTGTCCATAGACCATAATATGCTGGGTTAAGTTAGCTTTTCTCATTTTACCTCACCATGTTTGACAAGATATTAGTCAACTGACTTAGTTTTATTCTCTTAATTGGTAAATGAGGGAGGGAATAAATCTCCCAGCTGGTTCTGCGGCCTTTGAGAGATCCCTGCCTGGGATGAAAGGCGTGGAGAAACTTCAGCTGGGCATGGAGATTTGATTTCCAGACAAGTCCTTCCTCATCCCATGTCTCAGAAAAGAACAAGCATTAAATACCACTATTAAATGTAACCTGGTAAAGAGTTTAGTATTAAGGCAGAGTACTTTGATGTCACTTTTTTTGTAACACATGTGCAAGTTCAGTAGTCAGAGAAAAGGTTTAGGTCCTTCAAACTAACATTTTCTCAGCAAAGCACCATAAGAAGAGATGTTTGTCATTCTAATATTAATGCCCTTTATAGCATAAGGAAGCGGATAGATTGGGTTTTGTGTGGGTCCTGTGGGCAGTATTCTGATTTCTGTCATTCAGATGACCTGCTTTTCCTCAACGCTATGTCCACTTTTGGAAAAAATAGCCAGACAAATTGAAACAAAGCTGCGTCATCCTATACAGGATTATTTTCTTCCAGAGCTGTGATTCAATAGCTGTCTTCGCTGGTCAGCACAGGCCAGATTTATTGCAAAAACAGATTTTAGCAATGGGCTTTTCTGTTTGCCAGTAAATCTTGCTCTGTGTGCTGGGTGAAGGGAACTGCCTTCAAGTCAGAGTTGTCTGACTCTTAGGGGAAGGACAAGGACATTTTTGCATCTCTCCAACAGACAAGGGATGGAGGGGGGAATAGATCTCAGTCCCTGTAGGAGTCAGCAGCCCCTGTGGCCTCCTTCATAGTCACTTCAGTAGCAGATTGGTCTGCTGAAGGCAGCCCTGGAGCTGCTGCATATCCATCACTCTGTCCTGATGGATGAGGCGGCACCTGACAGGCACTTCTAAGGGAAATAAGAAACCAAAGCTGTGGAGAAGGAGCAGAAAGGGCCTTTTCTGTAGAAAAACACTTGCAAAATCCATCACCTAGGGCTTGTCAAAGCAAAGGTAGTTGGTGACTGAATCAGTGGCTGTTGCAAAAGTCCTGTTTTGGGCTCATGCTACTCATACTGGTTTAGATTTCATTCATTGAGAAAAATTCCTGACAGACACAAATACCACTTACTGGAACACCCCCTTTCCACCTCTGATGCTGATGTTTTCAGCATCACACAGAAAGGCGGTGCACACACCTTGGACCCATGGGAGCCACAGCAGACACCTTGCACATCCCCTCCAAATGCTCACAGTGAAACCACTCATGAGCTACAAATATCACAGGGCTGTCAGAGGTCTTGACTTTGGGCCTGGGACTTGAGCCATTTGTGCTGAGCACCATCTCTACCATGCAGCTGAGTCCCTCTAAGTCATCCCTTCTGGTTTTTTATTCTTCAGTATTTCTCTTCCTGCCAGTGCCCCTGGTTTGCTTTTCCCTCACAGACAAGCCACAGAGGCTGAATGCCACCACACCATGGCAGGTTTTGCACTAGGTTAATTTGTTGAATCAGTTCAATAAATAGCACAGCTGGGTCAGAAGGGAGGAGCAGGGCAGAGGGGCACAGCCCAAGGCAGAGTAGAGGGCAGGGAGCCAGGTATCCCTCTTTCCTTCCCAAGTAAGATCAGTCGCTTTAGGTAACTCCACCTGAGGAAATTCAGGACCAATAAAGGCAGAATCTCAAACACAAGTCAGGATATGGGCCCAGTCTAGTCACAGTCCAGCTCTGGAACAGATCACAGTGTTTCATAAACTGCAGTGCACATTTTTTTTCTCATGCTTGCGCCAATTTGGATTTTGTACATGTAAATGTTTACATAATTAGCCAGAATTGGGTTTTGTACCTGCATTGTCTGTGGTATGTTTTCAAATTGAGCCATTCCACTGAAGCATCTCTCTTCCCTTTATGTGATTTAGAACATGCTTATCTCTGTTCCTTTTCACATTTTAAAGTCTTTATGTTTCTCTTTTTTCTCTGATAATGTTATCTGTCTGCTTTACTTTTAATACACTGTTTTGAGAACAAAGTGAACTTATTTTGTTCTCTCTCATTTATACATTTATGAGTTTATTTGTCCTTTGCAGGCAGCCATTCGAAAAGAGCTTAATGAATTTAAAAGCTCTGAAATGGAAGTTCATGAATTAAGTAGGCATCTAACAAGGTAAGCTGACAGATTAATTTTTTAAGACTATAAATGAATACTGTTGTTTTCAAAAAGAAAGCAAACCCGGCAGCTGTTTCTCCAACATGCACTGAACACACCATGAGGTCTAGACAACATTTAGAATTACAGGCTGTAAAAGCAACTGACACAGACGAACACATGCTGCCCCATTATGTGGCATTATGCAGGCACATGCCATTTAATGAAGTATAACCTCTTTTTTTTTTGAATCATCATGCTGCATATCTGTTTTTCTGAGATCAAAAGTTAAAAAAAAGAGTTGGTGTCTGAAGGAGGACGAGAAACCCTTGTGGAGCACGTAGCAAAGTCTGAATGGGCACACACTAAGCCCTGCTGAGCGTGCAGCTGTTCCACACCACGCAGTGCCCACCCACAGATCTCTCAGTCTTGTCCTCCATGTCCAGCCATGGGTGATGCAGTGGGGCATGGCAAGATCCACACTGTAAGAGAGGCACTATTATCTACACCTTGGGCTTTTTTTAAAGGTAGAGACTGAATGAATTATCCATGAGCCCAAACCAACCACCTTCCTCTCTTAAGGGCTGAAGTCAGGCCTTTGCAAATCAACAATTTAGACTTTAAAGACAAGTGTTGGGTACTGAAGGCAAGTGACAGTGAGATCTGGTGCAAAACTGGAGCTGCCCTTGTATTAATGTGTTCATCAGCTCAGTGCTCATGAAAAATGCAGGCGGTACTTTTAGGAAAAATACAGAAAAGCTTAAGGCAAAATTAATTTTGTATTAGGGGATTTTTATGTGTATAAATTAATAATTATATTAAAATTCACCACATGTATTATGCATATATTACCTTGCAGAAACGATCTCCCTTCTCCATCCTAGCATGTGCTAGGCTGGTTGCACTGGGATTTGTAGAGACAGAGTGCTGCTAGAGACAAGCCAGCTGCTCCTGAGCCACAAGGTCTGGGAGAAGCCTTAGGATGTACAGTTGGCCTAGATCTGTTGACCCCGGTGACTGAGCCTTTGATGGACATTTGGCTCCTCCAGGGTGAGGTGACAAATGTAGAAAGAATGAGACTGTTTTAAAGGGGGTGTTGCTACAAGCAGTCAAGCTCCATTGAGAGCTCCATTGAATTCCATGAAGCCTTTAGCATCCCACAATATATAGACTGAATACTGTTGTCCAGAAGTGTCTCTGGCTGCTTGGCTTTCACAGGTTTCTGGGCAGTGTTTTCATTCTCTTCCCGTGTTGGAGTGAGCAGTGACCCTTTAAAGTTTGTATCTGGAAGCCACTGAGCAGCTTGGACTCAGTAAGTCTGGGCCAGGCATACAGAGAGCCACAGCTCATGTAACAGACACCGGAATAAGGGTTTGCCTGAAGAACAGTAGGAGTTACTGGTTAGACAAGTGGCTTTGGGAAATACGCACTTGAAGGAAACATGCTTAAACAAAAGAGAGTAACTCCCTTAAATAAACTTAGATAAATCACCATTATAAAGTCATTAGCAAGGTAATGAGCTCTTCATGTCATTAAGCAGGGGCATGAGCAAAGAATGTGAGTGTCACTTTACTAGTGGGACACATTAGTTAATTCATAATAGAATGAAAAATCAAAGCTTAAAAAAAAGGTATTAGCAGATCTGATAAACCCAGGCCTTCTGACACAGGGTGCCTTGCAGGAAGGGTGGCCATTTTAACTCCGTTTGTCTCTTTAGCCTCCAACATTAAGGAATAATCATAGTTAAACTGTATGTAAATCTTTCTGGCAGAATAGCACAAGGTTTGTCTAAACTAGACAATTTTTGTAGAATCAGGCCTTGTATGGCCTGAAAGAGGGCGAGCTGATCTGCTATCACCCACTCAGGGATCCCATAGGACAGACCCAAAGTGCATGAATGTCTCTGGTAGGTTTTGGTGCAAACAGCTTATGCCTATGAACTGTGAGTCTGGCAAGGACCAAGGAAGTGTGAGTGTCTGTCTGTTCTGGGCCCTCTTGCCAGCAAGGCTGAAGTCAATGCTGCAGGAATTGAACTGCCTAATGGTGTCACTGTAGCAATTAGTTCTCCTATTTTTTTATGTGCAATATACATGTGAGGATATTATCTTACTGTTTCTTTTTTTTTTTTTCCCCTTGGATTTCAGGTTTCATAGACCGTAGCAGATCAATTCTACCTGACTACTATGCCATCTTCAAAACATAACTAAAAGGAACCATAAGTGCTGTATTATTCACTTCCCTGTTACGTACAATGTAAATCTTCCGAACTGCCTTTTTAAAAAAAAAAAAAAAAAGAGTAGAAAAATAAATATTAAAAAAAAGGAGAATTGTATTTACATGTGATGAGTACTGCAGCATCATCAGACCTGCTGGTTCAAGCTTCAGTAACAGAAAATACCCCTGGTGGGAATCGTGCCAAGACTTGGCATCTATGTATAGGACTTTCCCGGCATGTGGATTTGCCATACGTGTTCAAGCCCAGCTGGTGGTGCAACCATTGTTGTCTTCAGGCACGCCTCATCCTGACAAGCCTCTGTCATCAACTCTAGAGAGTCCTGAGATGGTGTTCAGGGAATCACTTGGCCTGGGTGAAGTCTCCTAAAGGTGAGCCCCTATGGCACTAAAGTGCTTACACCAAACACTCCTTTCGAGCTGAGAGCACCTTATGAGGATGGTGAAGGAGCGAAACTACTCCGTGGGCCCAGCCCATCTGTGAATATCATCTGACTAGAAAGGCATTTCTTTCCCTGGAGGAGTTTACAGCCGGTCAGTAGACATTGTTCAGCTTCCAAGCAGAAAAAGGTATCACCTCTAAAGAACAGGACTCCCTAGTGAAGGCTGCTTCAGTTCTAGCAACTGTTTGTTTTCCATCTCTTTCAAGTATAATTTTCTTAACCCAGTTGTGAGCCCATTAGCAGTAAGTGACAAGAACACTGAGGACCAGCAAGCAAAAACCCATCTCTTCATGGTCACTGCATGGCATCTGCTCCGCTTGTAGTTTGTCTTACACCCAAGCCTCGTGACTGTGTGAGAGCCAACGTGCCCCTGGCAGCAGGAAAGGCTGGGATTCCCCTCCGGCTCTGCAGAGGGACACACAACAGGAGAGGCTGGAGGTTCCATGAAGGATATCTACCGTCTCCGTATCAGGTGTCTCAAGAGCTGATCCTAAACTCACACTGAGGAAAGCATGACAAAGTGTGTTACCTGGCCTAACAAAAGGAGTCTGGGGCATTCTTATGGATGGTGGGACTTGTCACTGGTACCCACAGCTGAGGCGTAAGGACAGCAATTCAGAGGTGTTCTGAATTTATTGGTTTTAATTTTGGTTTTAATTTATTTTTCTTACAGTGGTTTAACACACAAACTGACCAAGCAGAGCTCGGGGAGCTGGTCACTCTGGGCCTGGTTTACTTGTCAACTTTAGCCTGTGCTCTACAGTAAGGAAGCACACACAGCCTCACTGCTTTCAAGAATATGTCTGACAGGCTTATTTGAACCTGAACACAGTTAAGTGCTTTTCTGAATTTAGGCCATCACCTTCCATAATTAAGTCCTTAACTAGAATAATGCCAGCAAGCTGGGGCAAACATTGTCAGGATTCCTTTCAAGCTCTTACAAGACGCTATTATGCCATGTTTTGGGACAGTGGCCAAAAGCACTGTAGCAACATTACTGTAAGAATTCCAGATTATTACTTCAGGACACCTTTTCTTCCACAATAGCTATTTTCCTTTGACAGTGTGAACAGAGAGGCCAAAGTTTTTTACTGCAGAATTGTTATTTCTGTTATTCTTTTACTGATTTTTCCTTTCTCACTGTCTTCCATGTATCTATCCTCTCTTCTGTGCTCCCTTGTCCAGCTCCCCCCATGCCATGCTAACATTGCCCTTCACTGATTGTGGGCTGAGAAGCCTCTCACACTTGAGCATTTAATGGCCAGTTCAGTGTAGTGCCAACACTCCTGCTTCTTCTCAGGCCTCATCTCACTCCTCTGGATGCAGGAGTACAGCCAAAGGACCTGCATGTAGCCCATGGAGTGGCTCTAGCACCCAGCCTCCCCCAACAGCCCTGGCAGTGAGGGTAACGCCCCCCATCTACGCTTGGTGGTGGCACTCAGTGCTTCGCAGATTGGCTCTCCATCAGACAATGGTCATCAGAGACAAAAGCTTTTCGTTCTCATCCATGGCCATCCTTGCAATGCTATGGATTATTAGCTATTAAATGAGGATTGGCTGTTGTAGGATGGAAGATCAAAGGAAAGTAAAAGCCAGGTGGTTTCTCATGCTTCCCAAACTTGGTGATGATTTCTGAGGAAACACACCATGATCCCTATATCACCAGCTCACACTTGCTTTAGATAGAAGTTCATCAGTAGTGAAAGCCTTCAATGTGCAATCTTATCAGCTCAGTGCAACAGAGGCAGAGCACTTAATGTACCAGCCAGGAATACACTGCTTTGGGGTTATCTTCATGAAAACCTCAGGTTCCTGTTTAAAAGTTCACTCACTTACATATGCACACAAGTTACAAGAATGCATCACAGCTTTAAGAAAGGGGGGAAAAGCCTTTATGCTTTTGACTGCACAGACACTGCATTAGCAAAAGGCTCGGCAGCAGTGCTGTTCTGAAGAACAACAAATCTCACACCTGCCCTGTCATCGCTAGCTTAGAGGATCACTGTGAAATGGAAGGGACACCGTTTAAGGAGCAGTGGTGACAGAAATCACAGGACTTGGTAGGCTAGTGGGAGGGAAAGGTGAGAGTTTGTTTGATTTTTATTAATAAAATTAAGAGGAGAGAGGTGGAAGTCGCAGGCTGCTGCTGTCAGTCCATTGTTAGTGCTGGAGTCCCCAGGGGAATGGTCAGTCTGGGCACTGCCACTGTCCCTCATGGGCACAGCCCCAGGCAGTGCCCACACTGCCAGTCTGGCACCCAAAATAAACCCTTGAGCACTGGCTGAGACACATAACAGCCAAGTCCTGGGTGATGGCCAAGCATTCCCCAGCACCTTCATCCAGATGAGCCTATGGCAGGTCGCTGCTGACCACTCAGCAAGTTGCCACACTCAGCCTTGCCCCATGATTTGTGCTGTCCCCAGGGCAGCTCCATGCAGCCATGCTTTTTTTTTTTCTTATTTCTTTGGGTTTTTTTTTTAATGAAACTCCTGGCTGAGCAGACACCAGGACACGAGCGGAAGAACTGCCATATTTCTCCCCAGTTGCAAATAGAGCTTATTCTGAAAAGGGGGAAGGGGAGGAGAAAGAAGCCATACAAGGTGTTTGGCACTGCAGTATCACCGAACTGACACTTCATCTGCTTTTAGCTTCAGTGGGGCTGGGTGGTTTGCAAAGTTAACCTTTGTCAAGGCATTCCACAACAGCCTTTCAGGGCCTGAATGGCAGCATATCCTCAGTGTGCGCACCCACCTCTGGCATCCATGGGAAGTTGCACACAGACTGGGGAACTGCTGGTCCCTTTTTTTATAAATCTGGTTTCTTGAGAATTGTTTTCTCATCTGTGAAAGCCGTCTTTACCATGGCAAAGGAGCTGTGATTCTGTTGGGGGTAAAGAAAAAATGAAACAACAAACAGTCATGATTTCTCTCCCTTTGACTTGGATTACATGTAGGATGTAATGATGGCATTCCTGCTAAAACTCTGTTAGCAGAGTCATCCTCATTCTGATTGGGAGGAGATTAATAGGTAATAAAGAAATTACAGCAGGTTTAGAGAATAGAAAAATCAACATGGAGCAAAAATGACTATTCCAGTCATCCATCTCCAGAGATAATAATCTTGAGTCAAGGAATAGAAGTGTTTTTGTTATAATCTGCCTAATCCTGAATACTTAAAATGTGCAATTATGTCGACATCTGTTCAGCAGCCAGGAATAATGAAGAGGAAATGGGTAGTAAGAGGTGGCTGGGGAGATGATGGGGATTGAAAAAGCAATTCCAAAACGTCTGGACAAAAAAGTTTTGATTGTTTGGGAAAACTGATGGTGAGAAGCCCAATAGTGATATCACCCTCCTACCCACACCTTCACCAGCAGAGGGTTGCAGGGACCTGGTGACACAATTCTGATTCAGAGGGAATGTGGTCATTGTGGCTTTTGCCCATCCTATACCCCGCTGGGTAGGTACTTGCAGGCTGAAGAAGTTTCAGGCTGCAGGTTTGCTGGGAAGGGGCTCAGGCCAACTTTCCTGTCTAGGCAATTCCTAGTGAACACTCTGGGCATTATCAGAAGAAAAGGAAGAGGTGGGGAAAGAACATAATAGACTTTCAGCTATTTTATGTTAAACCATTCAGTGAGCCCATTACACAAATACATCTCATCCTAATACATGTATAACCACTGCATTCTGTCATCACTGCAGCTACTCACCAAACTCACCCTTCCTTATTCCTACAGCACCACCTGTGAAGTGCAAACACTATAAACCAAGAGAAGGGGGAGCATTTCCAACATGCCTAGTGAAGCTTGCACTCATAAAAATAGATGGGCAAGGTGGAAACCCATAGTTATACATGAATGGGGGCTCTCTAACGTGCCTGCAAATAAAATCACTTTGTATAAATAGCCATGGGAGATGACTAGGCTAATAAAAAAATCAGGAAAGAAAAAGGGGACAAATTATTTTTCCCAGGTGTTCAGTCTGCTCGAGCTTGGAACAACTTCTGTAAACAAAGAGGAGGTGACGGGCACATTTCCTGCGTTCCTGTGTGTCCCAGTTACTCCTGCACCAGTTGCATTTTCCAGTTGATATCCAAGTGTATGTATATAGTTTGTCTTTGTATAGGAGTGAGTGTGGTGGCTGTCAATCGTGCTCTTCCAGTATTGTAATTTAACAGATTATGGCTGTATGAAAATGATGTAAATAACTAGAAAAAATTAAACTGGATCTCTATGTCCTAGTTTTTGTACATACTGAAACTGCATGGTATTTAAATTATTGTTTGTCTCTGATGTATGCAGTTTCTTAAAAAAATTCATTTAAAGAAAGTGTTCCAAGTGCCTGTGTATTTTATCACCCTCTGTCCCAGTGACTGACAATGTAACACACGGAGGCAGTCAAGCATGCCAGCCAGGCTCACCCACACGTCCGTGGGAGAAAAGCAGGAGAGGGAGCCTTCCCAGAGCAGATGGGTGGGACAGATCAGATGAGCCCTGAGCACCATCACTGGGCTGGTTCAGCACAGCAGGGAAGGACAAGTGGTACCTCAGCTGCTGAGGTGGTACCTGGCACCACCCTGGTGAAGAGCAAATCCAACAGTCTGCGCTAGACACACACAGGCATCCAAAAACCCCACAACCAAACCCCATCTGTCACCACAATGCTGCTGGTGCAGGCTGTGCACTGCCAGAGTCAATGTGCAGCCACCAAACAGCACCAGCAAGCGCTGTTGCTGTTCAGCAGAGGGGCCATTCCTGCACATCCATATCACATATTCCTGTACAATTTTTTGTTCCCCTTTTCCCCCAAGGAACTTCAGTGGTTGCACAGCATTTCAGGCTGTGACAAGTTGAAGCCTCTGGGTAGTGAAAAGAGGAGGAAAAGCCTTCACAATAATAACTACATGCCTTCAAATAAGCTTGCTGGCCTCCTGCAGAAAGTACTGAAGATGGCAGCTCTGCTGAGGCTCTTCAGTGTTTGGAGCTGATGGTGCAAACATTCTGAGCCTGAGGAGGCGAGTGACACTGAGCATCCTCACTGTAACTGGCAGCTGGGAGCACCTCCCCTCTCCTGACACACAGAGGCTTCCAATTACACAAAAATTAAAGATCCATCTACATTTAACTGACCAAATTCTGTTCCTTTCACCTTGCTGATAGGGAAACACAACATGATCAAAACTCTGGTATTTTTGGTTTGCTTCCATCTGGGCAGCTTTTCACCTGCCTCACAATCCTTGTTTGTGTGTGTTTGTAGGTATTTCCGTTCTGACAGCCAATGAGTTTGCGGCTATCCAGTGAGATTTGGGTAAATAAAGTAAACAAAATTGTAGGTTTTGACCAAAGACCCCCTTCTCCCACATCGACCTACAGCTTCCATAGCAGCAGTATATAGTGGTTTGGTTACATATGGTAATTTCTGTGCGTTAATAAGAAAAATATTGGTGAGAATACATTGTACAGGGAATGTGAGATCGCAGTGCAATCTCTTGCACTGAGACCTCTACAAAAGGGATGGGTTTTTATGTTTTAATGGAAGCATTTCTTAAAACCAGTCTAAGTGAAGGGTTGTGTGTGTCTTCTGTGAAGTCCATATAATTACTGGCAATCAAATTGCAATCCAATGCCATCTGTAGGCAGGAAACGGAGGAGGCTGGAAAAACATCAATTCTTCATTTAACAGGCACACCTGCACAAACACACTCTGCTGCTTGGCAGTGCCTGGCTGAGAGCTCAGTCCCTTAGCACGGGTGTAGGGCTGGATTGCTTTGCCATCATCTTCCTCACCTCCATTTCTCCCCTTCACTCCTCGGATCAAGGTTCTCAGACAACCAAGTCCAAAAACAACGGCGTGGCCACGCCCTGGTCACACCGTCGAGCTGGTCTGCATGGGACAAAGCAGCTCCCTGCTCCTGAGCAGTGGGAGCTTCTGGGGCAGCTGTCAGGGCAAGGTGCAGGCAGTGCAACAGCACCCTCAGGCCACACGGGCCAGCAGTGCCTTCAAATGGTATAAAGCTGCTTACAGAATTCTTCCCCAGAGTGGCAGAAAGAACGAAAGCTTGGCTCTTAGGTAAATTTGTACCATGGGAGCTGTGATGCTCAGAAGGATATCAGCTGAAGCTGTCCCATGTGGAGATGACAGCTGATCTGCTGTCCACAGAAATCTGCTCTGTATCACTGTTACTTTATGAGCCTCTGAATCACTGTATTTCAGCCACTCTTGTCTCCATGCTCTCCTGCTTTTCTTTCCATGCAGTCAGGCACCTTAATGAAGTTCAAATCACTCATCACTTTTCAAGTATCATCCTCTGACATCTGCCATTACTTTGCTTATCTGGAGTTTCCATCACATTTGGACATCAGCTGGAAAAGAACTGGTGCGTGCAGCACGGGAGAGCACAGACATGTGGCACCACTCTAAACCTCTCTGGAGAGAAAGTATGGCTTGAAGGAAGAACTGGACCAAATTAAGCTTATTTTTCTTGTTTGCAAAGCCCAAGCAGAAGGAAGAAAAAAAAGAAAACAAACCCAATGCTTAGCAGCTAGTTCTAAATGGGCAAGCAAGTATGCAGCAGGCAGTTACATACTTAGCCACTCAAGGAGAAATTATGTAAATAAAGACAAAATACCTCATTTTCAAGCTTCTCAGGAAAAATGAACATCAAGTAACTTGTTTCCATGTTCCTCCTGGATGACATGGAGGTGAACAGAAAACAAATAGCGAAGATAAACCCTTCCTTACCTTTTTTAGCCAAGGATTTCAGTGGGAGGCTCAACTATGTGCAACATCAAAACAACCTGTGTTAGGAACTACTAGTCCATAGTAGACAAAGGACCAAACTTGGATTGGCTGAGTTGGATACCACAACTACTGCACTGGTTTAGTTCAAGAGGTCCAAGAACAACTGCTCACCACCAACCCCAGGCTGATCAATCACTGCAGGCACAGACCCAGGCTTCCCAAGCAGTGGACTCTGCTCCAGGCTGGGACTTTAGAGGTGCCTTGCCTCAACTCTCCCCTGACCATCACATGCTCAGGGCAGTGGAAGCTCCCATTGTGCCATTCTGCTCTCTTGGGAAGCAGGGCTCTGAGCTAACACATTATGTTCCACTGGGTGTATGCGCAACTGAGCAACCACCAACAATTGAGTGTGAGCCAGACTCAAGCTTCCAATCTATTGGGAATTCAGTGCATCTCCTGCATGAATTGATTCCCTCATAAATCCATGGCTTAAGTTTGTGAGTGGGTCCATTATGAGACACACAAATGCCTCTTACCAGCAGTGAAGGAAGATGGAGTTAAACCACCATGCACTCCCTTGAGAGCTCCCCTTCTTCAGCATAGCCCACAATAAATAATGACCTGTGCATTGAAGAAACACTCCTGATCCTTCTTTGTACATGGAACTGAAAAAGCTAGACACAAACCTCAGCTGGACATTACAGTGGAGCAGCATTTGGGGATCCATCCCACATACAATGGGATGTTTAAGTAAAATTGCTGTTGCTTATGTGGAAACACAAAGATTTTTTACTGTGAGGATGACGGAGTACAGGTTGCCCAAAGAGGTGTTAGACTCCCTCTCCTTGGAGACAGAAGCCACATGGACATGCTTGGTCCTGGGCAACCAGCTCTAGGTGGCCCTGCTTGGGCAGGGGAGTCAGACCACATGGACTCCAGAGGTCCCTGCTGACCTCAGCCTTTCTGTGGTTCTGTAAAAGTTGATCTCTCTCTTCTGTGGAGCTTCAGGCCTGCCTACTGATAGAGAAAGGCTTCTTTAAATTAAAAAAAAACTTCTGGAGCCTTCAGTCAAACACTAATTGGAGAAACACTCACCCGCAAGCCTGGAAGCAGTAATGCTGACTGGCATTTCTAATCCTGATTCAGTGCACCTCTCTTCACAGAATATGAGTTATCGATTCCCTTTCAGGACTGAAACTGCTGAACACCTCCAGTGTCATCGCTGATTGTTTTTAAATGACCGAGTAATCCACCGTGTACAGGCCCCAGTGACACGCCCGCACCTCTGGGGCTGTGTGAATTGCGGGCAGCCGGCGGGGAACCTTCACATGGGCAATCTCTCAGACTGCACCCGTCAGGCCATTACCTGAAACACTTGTAACACTTGCATGCTACAGAATGCAGGGCTGTTGGTAACAGAACCCGTGTCTTTCCCATCCACTCTACCCAGCTCCCGTGCCTGCACCAGGGAAACACAAGCACCCATCCAAAGTGAACTCAGTGGACTGTGCTGCAGGCACAACAATGGATTCCAAAGCAGGCACAAACACGCTTTTCCTGAACTGGCTGAACTAGGGCATTCCAGCAACACCAACAGCAAGGTCTCAGCATCCAGCAGACATCATGTCCCCCGGGTTTTAGGGGTAACCCCAGCCAAGTCCCAGGCTTCCCCGCTTAATGTGCTGCAAGGTAAACCTGACCCAGTTTACAACAGAAGTTTCTAAAGCATTTCAAGTCTGCACGACACTGAGTGCAAGCTAAACACAACTCTCTCAAGTGCAATGAGCATCCTTGGCACTCAGCACACTGAGCACCAATTTGAGTCAAATAACAGCTAAGCAACACATTTTTATGTACAATTCCCTGGTCTGTGCAAGAGGTAGAAATAGAATTTTACACTTTTACAAGAAAAACATCAGTTCCCCAGTAAACCTCTATCTATGGCTAATCACTCTACTTTTACTTACATCATGAATTACATTTCTGTATTGAATTTATTTTGAAATCTAAACCAAACAAGAATCAAATTACAACAGCTTCGAGCCAAGCACTCAACAGAGGCAATGGTTATTACTGGGCTATCATTCTGAATTATATTGGCTCATCCCACTGATTTTCTCCATACCTGCACAGATCCACTTCTCTAGAATATCTTCCATGAAGAACAAAGCAGATACAGCCATAGAGGGCTGTCTGACAGATAAAAAGAAAGTATTTTAAAACACTTCAGAAAAGGATGTCACCTCTGGTCATTGTGATGTCCTATACCTCAGATTTGGGAAGCTTCATTTACCTGAAAATTTACAGTGTTGAAATTACATTTCTAGCAAAAGCATGCTTGTTCACCACCCAGCAGGCTGACATTGAGTAAATTCACCGTACAAACACCTCCAAGTAGTAACTAGTTATATCTAGGATAAGCTGGCATACTGAAACCTTTTTAAATTACAAGTAAATCTATTTACCTTGCTTCAAGAGTTAGGTTTACTTCTGCAAAAGCAAGAGAGCACACTATACAATCAAAATACTGCAGATGGATGATCAATTAACACTTCAGACATCATCACACCACCACTAAGTATCTTCATTCCATCTGTATTTATTGAAAAATATTTACATATTGGTCACCATGCTTTAATAGCATCTTTACACAAAAGGGTTAATGAAGAACATCACACTAGGATGGTAAAATGTCTTTTCAAAAGTCTTTTTTTCTCCCAAGCTGTCACAAGCCAGGAGAGTTCTCAGACTGAGTGAGCTGGAGTCCCGCAGTGCGTGCGCCACAGATCCACGGCTTTGCTGACAATGGCATCCGTGTTGTCCTGAGGAATCTACAAAAGATCAGGGCAAGGTGCCTGGTCAGAGCACTCCATTTGGACTGTTTCATTTAGTATAAAGATTTTCAATTTCCAGTTCAGATATTATCTCTTTATAAAAAAGAAAACAAAACTAGAATTCCATCTCCCTGTCCTCCCATCCCACCATCCCTCAGTGCTGCACACACCATATTACAGCCAGGTTTTGGACAAAAAGCTTTTATTTCCAAAATGCTGATAAGCAGCCGGGCATTTCACAGTTCCCACATCCCTGACACCCGACATAACTCACACTGGCCATCCATGACCACAAACTGTATCTCACTTAACTCACCTGGGTTACACTGGGACCCTGCAGCCCTGCTGAGATGGCTTGTTACTATTCAGGGTCAGGAAGGTTCAGGGTCAGGTTCATGATCCCATCCTCACGTCAACAGAAAACACCCCTTGAGTCTACAGATTTGCACTCACGCAAGAAGCAAAAAAACGGTGCCAGAAAGCAACCCTTCTAAGAAGCCTCCAGAAAAATTAACCTAACCTGACCTGCACTTACTTTCACAGAAAAACCCTTTAGTATCACAAGGAATGTTAATTCTGTACGGACATACATAATACATTCCCCAAGCCTAAAAACCATTTCATTCTATGAAAGCCTTACCTCCTGATAGAAAAGGTTATTATTCTCATTGCTGTGCATTCTCCCTTCACCTTGGTACTGCTAAAATGTTCTCAGTAATGTAATAATATCTTTTGGTACATCTGCACCAGGCAAGCGATTCAGGCTAAAACAGTTATAAGCTATAAAAGGTAATGCAAAGAATAATTAGAGTACTTACATTTTCCAAAAACTGTGTGATCTTTTCTGCAGTATTCAGTGCTATTATCTTCATTTTAAAGGTTAATAATATCTCCACAGCAACAAAAACAAGAATCTTGCAGGATCCACTAATAACTTTGTCCCAAACTCTACAAGAAAGTGAAAAGGAATCACTAAATATTATTGCAGTGCTTATCTGCTTATTTCTCTGCTAGAACAGCATTTGTACAACCATCTCTATCCAGATTATTTTTCTGAAGAACAGCAACGTATTGAATTATTCAGGTCAGGATAAATAGAAGACATTTTATCAACTCCTCAATCTGTACAGAGCAGAGGGATGGCAAGCAGTAATTGGTATGTACTGATATGGTGTGTTGCTGTTTAGAAATTGAACTATTTACAAGCTCAAGTACAAAACGCAAATCTTGGCTTAATAGCCTGGACTGTAACAACTACTCTACAGCGTGTGGTAAAGGTAAGAATTCTTCCAAGTGCAAAAAAAAAGAAATTAACTTCATTAGCATGCTTAATAAAGGTACTCTTCAAGCAGCTAAGTTGCTAAAAATTCAAAGGTATGTAAGACTGAACTATTACATCTCAAGCAGGTAAATACTCCAGGTCATTGCTGTATGAGATACAAATACGACCTATCAGCAGGATATAATCCATGATGTTTAAATTAGGCACAAGGAACAACTATTAAAGCCTTCCAATCCATCCCACTGTGCACAGACACTCTCAGAAATACCTAAGCACTCCTACTTCTCGTGTGAAACCATACCTGGACTTCACAGTTTTAAGAAAACCTGAAGGGCAGGCCTCCAAAGGCTTCAGCAACAGAACTTGGATGAATATTAAAACGGATCATCACTACCAAAACAGCCTGCAACAATTTGAAATCATTCTTCATGCAGCAGCTCTCTCACAGGCCCAGCTCAACAGACTCGGGATGAAAGATTACACAAAACAGTGTGAAACCATCTGTCAGATGGCAGCTTTTATGGGCTCACATTATTTTTAGTTCTTGAATTTTAAGAGCTGTGTCAGAAAGAGTTTCTGAGGATTACAGTTCTTGCTCCTTCTGGGCACTTGTTCAAAGTATTTCTCCTTCCAAATAAAAACATGGGGGAACAAAGATCACACACTATCCTCCGTAATTTCTGAATATAGTAACACTAACTGAAAAACATCTTCTGCAGCCCATCTATAAATTTGGATCTATGGGTGTGCTCCTTCCAGGGACAACTCAATTTTTGTATGACCTCTCTCAGAAGAATTTGCCCTTCAGCCCACAGTGCCAGGAGAGCACAACGCAGGCACGACACGAACTTTGACAGCTGAACTGAAGTGTAGGATCACACTTTTAAACAAGGAGTTAAGAGGGGAGGGCCCAGCCAAGAGCCATTAAGATGATGAAGGACTGTGGCATCTCTCCTATGAGGAAAGGTGAAAGAGCTTGGACTGCTCAGCCTGGGGAAGAGAGGGATCTGGGGAATTTCATCAATGTATACAAGTACCGGAAGGGAGAGCACAAAAAAGGTGGAGCCAGGCTCTTTTCAACCATGCCCAGTGAAGGGACCTGAGGCAACAGGCACAAACTCAAACACCGGACTAGATTTTAACTTATAATGAAGAAAGGAGGAAAAGAATGTGTAACATCCTCAGGACTATTCTGAAAGTAGAAGCAAACAAAAAACCCACATGGACAAATAGGGGGAAAAAAGGCACAGTCAATTTCTTTCCCCCTTGCAATTTAGTTTTAATCCCCTGTCTTACTATGATTAAACAATTAGTACAATTCCCACAGGGACAGGAACAACACACAACCCAAGATCAAAATCTTACTGCTTCATTTGTGGTTCAAGCATCCCAGGACAAATGATCACTGCAAATACTAAACTGCTATTGAAGTCAGGCCTAGGAAGCTTTAAGCAAGGATATGAGAAAACTGAGACAACAATTCTGTTTCAGACTGTACAGGTCACCCCTGTTTACTTCTACAGCACTTTCCTTCACAAACATATCTGTTTAGAACCCAAGAACAACTTCCCCATCTGTTTCATGTGCACCAGAACTATAATTATGAGTGACAATTACAAAGAGCAGCAGATCCCAAAAACAGGAAATAATTTTTAAAGTTCATATTAAAGCTCATGTTAATTTGAAAACAAACTTACTAATCCTATTATAAAATACCCAATCTTCTTTCATTATTTTGCTTCCAATTCTTCTGACTTCAGTCTCCATAATTACATTAGGTTATATGCCATGCTCAGAAAACACTCTATTGTCTTCCTGCATTATTTAGTCTGATTCCAGAACAAATGTTTTAACAATGGCAAAACAGATGCAGTATCTAAATCACCAGTGTCTTAACAAGTTTTGGAAGATGGTGTACAGAAAAGTGAGTGAGATGTCAGCACTAAGCAGCTGTGTCTGCTGCAATATTTTTTCCCTTAACATTTCCAGCAATTGTTAGCTTCAGTACAACTCCAGCAGTGACAGTAATCGGGAATGATTGTGCAACACTGTGATCAACAGTCAGCACCTTGTCTGCATCAGCAGAGCCAGGAACAACAACATAAACTGTGTAAAAAATGGGAAAAAACCACAGCAGTTTCAAGGAAGCACATTTTCTGATGATCCTATTCTAATACAGCAGTCTTTATACATTGTGTATCTACTGATGGTAATAGGTGTCCTGCTTTCACTCTTTAAATAACAGCAATCATTTAAGGTCAAGTTTACTGCTAGAGACTGCAACTTTTTACCCATTCTTTGATACTCCTAGAGATGGGGAAAGTATAAGAGAAACATCATGATACTGTGCCTACAGCCCTACTCAGAAATGCAGAAAAAATATGTATTCTGAGTGAAATTTACTATGTTTTGTGTGACTATCATCCTCTGTGAAATACAACTATTCAATTAACCACAGGAACACTCTTGTAGGTGTTTCTCAAACAGTGAAGCAGTATTGACAACCACAAGGAAAAATAAAAAGAAATAGGAAGCTATAAAGGCAAAGAGTGCGCCAAGGATTATGCAAATGAAACCATTTACTTTTCACTGAGCTTTTTCTGCAGACAAGATAAAGCCTCACTCTGTGTGCACCTGTGTGTGAAGGGATGCCATTCTCCAGGCACTTTCTGAGCTTCCTGCACCACTACAGTGCAGTAATACACAAGAGGCATCAAAGCATTGCTGCTCTCTCTTTTCCTGAAATATTGCCATTAATCTCACAGTTTTTCCCTACACTGCAGAGTAAACATACTCAACCTTATTTCCTGGTTCTGGTCCTCCAGCCATCCAGGCAAGAGATATCTAAAAAGAACCAACCCTTTCTCCTCTGCCTGCACATGTGGATGTCCTTCCAGAGGTAAATGGGCATGGAAGGACACAATGAGGCTCACACAAATCTCACCCTGATCTCATACCATGATCTTGTGCCCACCCATTTGCAGACCTGGGAAGCACCTCAGTGAGACAAAGGCAAACTGAATTAAGTTTCTCCGTAGTAGCAACCCACATGCACATTCTTATGCCCTCCTGCTCCACAGTAAAATTAAGGCATTTTCCATATTACTGTTGTTTCTATTAACAAATGACTTACATTTTGACTACTAAATGTAATTTATGCAGGGCATGGAGATCACAGATGTAAAACTATAGAATTATATTAATACATGTGATAGTGCCAGTTTCAAAGTAATAAGATTTCAGGAGAATGACCAAATACTTTGCTACTAGCAAGTCGCCAGAGACTAATAACCTAACACCACCCAGCTAATGCCAAGCCTTCAGTGCAGAGTACAAACAACATTAGTCAGGGGCCTGATACGTGATTGGCATCATTAGGCCGTAAAAACGCCAGGCTCATTCACAATTACAACTGCAAAGCTGCACTGCTTCTGCTGCATCATCTGGGGTGACAGCGCCAGATTAAACTGGCAGCCAAAGTGCCCTTTTGCCTGTAGAGCTGAAGCCACAAACAGGATCCCAAGCTTTAAGAGCAGGGATCTCCAGCTGAGGGCCCACACAGCACCATTGGAAAGCTTTCCACACATGGGCTTACCAAACAGATGACCAGATGTGCTGCTGCACGAATCAAGCAAACAGAGCTTGAGTATGAAAACAAAGGCTCCAGTTCTCGTCTCAGAGAGAAGTACACCTTTCTGTGCCTCTCAAACCTGTGCTACAGGCTGGTTCATATTCCAGGAAGCACCCTGTCTATATTCCAGGTGGGATACAGAGTCTTTGAAATGGCCAGTCTGCTCCTTCCTTTTACCAATGTGACACCTTTAAGAAGTTTGTTAAGAAGCTCATCACATAATATGCCAAGTGTATTAGACACTGCGTAAGCTCAAAGGAAAAGTCTCCCCATGAAACGTGTCTGTATGTATTTCCCAAGCCCATTTAAATTAAACTGATGCATAAATTTTACCTATGGTCTAACTCCAAGTGTGCTATAAGACAGTTTTTATACTGAGTGACAATGCCTGTCAGGTATTGGTATTGCACAACTTCATCTCACCATTACCAGGTACAATTTCTGCCCAGCACATACAAGTCTCGTACACCTTAGAGGAAAACAAACAAAAAAAGAAAACCGTGAAATTTAGATTTAGCTGCTTGGCAAAGAAGACTACAGTTCATAGAAAGCAAGCAGCCTCTCTAAGAAATACAGTGCTAAAGCATAAGTTAAATCATAAAAGATTGTGTTCAGATAATCTCTCACTTGACAAGAAAGCAAGTAAAATTCACAGGAGAACTGGAGACCTTCAAACCTCAGCAGTTCCAACGCTGACATTTGGATGCATTTCAGATAAGCATTGGGGCTTCTAGATCCTAATCCAAACTGAATCTCCAAGCATTAATTAAGTTCATCTGTCACATACTACTCATGAAGTATGTTATTTCCTCAGCGAATAAGGCCATTATGATTACAACTGAATAATTCAGAAACCTAAACTGCCAAGAAAAAGTGCACTTTCATCATGTTCCCACAAGAACTGCTGGGAAAAGGGATTGTTCTGCTGTCAGAAGTACCAACACTGAAATTTGTTTTTACTCCAGAGTGATACAAAAAGCCAGTATTTTGACCTTTTCCAGAGGGAAAGAAAAGTATTAAAAAATTCCAAGTAATCAAAATATTCTATTACAGTAAGGTAAAACAGTACATGGGAATGCTAAAGATGCATACTGATTAGACAAAATATTTTATATAAATAAAACCGTTTCAAAATGGTAGACATTTGAAACCAAATATTCTGGCAAGATGAAATATGAAATGAAAATTCTTCATCTAGATTCTTCCTTTTACACCATCAGAATGACACAGCTCCAGTAAAATTTTTAATTTTCAACAAAAACCCTTCATCTTCTGAGAGCACAACTGCTCTGATACAAATTCCTCTTTCAGCTCTTGTCCACAGCCATAAGATCCAGTAGCAAAATTGAATTACATGAGCTCTAAACTGTAACAAATGTCCTATACTATGCATGCTTACATAATTTCTGTACAGAAGTAGTAAAAGCTTTCAACCACCCCGTCACAGACAATCACTACACAGACAAGACTATTTTGGAGCCTTATAGGTGCTTGATGAGAAGAACTTGGCATGTAACAATTACCATGTTGCACCTAAAGGTCCCAATCCTCCACAAAATGTTTTTTTCTCTCAAACATAATCCTTGGCAACAGTAAAACCTACAGAACCTCAAAGACCATGGTCCAACAAGAGCAGAGAGCATAATTTCTAATCTTACAGCTTGTTCCCTAAAATTTTCTCATTCTTATAAGGGTAAATAAAACATTTTTAAAAGCAGCCATTTCCCACTTTCCTCCATGGAACATGAAGTCCCAGATAAACAAACACTGCATCCGCTATTCAGATTATGACCAACTTTACCACCATAAAAGCATTTTCTACAAAGCAATTTACAAAGCACTGTTTCCATGCTAGGTTCCTATTCTAGCCACTGAAATCCTGTGAGTCCCTCAAAGTAAAACTTCCCTTGAACATTGTTAGTTCTCAAAGTTTTTGGACAGCTGAAAATGACACCATTGTTTTCTTTGTGCCACATCCTGTTCACTATCAGCAACTCTTATTAACGCAGAAAGATGTTTCTCTACACCAAGCTTGAATTTCCTGCTTTCCAAGAGTTCTCAGGCAGCAGAATTAGAGAAATCATATAAGCTTCATTTCAAAAGCCCTTCAGTGAAGTGTCATGCACAAGGATTTTTCCCTTCTAAAATCTCAACAACCCATTTCTAACTGTAGAATCCTGATATAATCCACTATTTCATTAATTTTGTAATATTCAACTCGCCCTAGTAATTCTAAAAATAAGCACTCTGTCATGGTTTAACCCCAGCCAGCAACTGAACACTAGACAGCCACTCATTTAATACCCCCACCAGTGGGATGGGGGAAGAATTGGAAGGGTAGAAGCAAGAAATAAATTTGTGGGTGAAGGAAAAAAGTTTCATGATTAAAAAGAAGTAATAATTTAAAAAAATTGTAAGGAAGAGAAGAAAAACATAACAAAGAGAGGAAAATAAAACCTGAGACAAGTGATGCAGCTGAAAACAGTTGCCCACCACCCCGACTGATGGCCAGCAAGTCCCCAGGCAAGTGCTCCCACCTGCCAACCTCTTCCCCAGCTTAATTACTGAGCATGACTCCACATGAAATGGGATATCCCCTGGGTCAGCTGGAGTCAGCTGTCCGGACTGTGTCCCCTCCCAGCCTCTTTGCTGGTGAGGAGCAGAATGATGCTGTGTAAGCGCTGCTTTGCAGCAACTAGAATATCCCTGTGTTCCAAAACACAGCCCTATACCAGCTACTGAGGAAATTTAATTTCTGAAGAAATTTAACTCTATCCTAGCCAAAACCCATACCCATTCCCAAAATCTTTTTCATCTAACACTAATACAATATTACAATCACTCCCTAAGCACAGATTTTTGTTAAAAAGCCCAAAAGCTATGTAACACTGACAGAGAGTTTGGAGTTCTACATCCTAGTAGGCACTAAGTGTCCAACAAAATCAGCTGGTATACTTATCTTCATGATCACACAGAGATTGATTATCTTGCATCAGTAACACGGGGAATTAAATCCAATTTTATCATTTCCAAGTCAGCAATAAAGTTAACACCATAATCTTATAGATAAAGTATGGAAAGCTCTTTGCCTGCTAGTGATGACAGAAAGCTAAAATTACTATGCAGTTACAAACAGAAAGAAAAGCAAAAGAACTTGCCTCTGTAAACTGGACTCAGGTAAACATCCTGCAAAACATTTTTTAAACCAAAGATCATAAGGGAGTTTGCTCATTGCAGCACATGCCTTCAGATGCATCAGTAGTCTGTTATCTTCAATGTTCAAATACTGCTCCAGAATTTTTGGCTGAGAAAGAATTAGAAAATTTTAGGTAACTCACACCAGAATACTTTCATAGTTAATGCACACTATAAGACAAGCGCTGTCTTAAAAATTCAACTGGCATAAAATACCGTTAAAATAATGTACTTTCATTGTTTTAACTGTTCCAAAATATGGGTGTTACTGACTTTTGCAATTAACTAATTATGTACTTAACCAGAGAAACAACCTCAGCTTCCTTAAATAGCTGACCACTAGCAGAACTTCCAAGATATGCAGTATTCCCTAGTGCAAGGAGGTGTTTCAGAGCTTAAGGCAATGCAGAGATTAAACGTGCACTAATTACTGCTACCTTCACAAGTAAAATTGAGTTTCATTCACCTCAAACCTAATCGCCTTAACACACATCAAAAAAAAATCTACACACAATGCAGCAAAACCCAAAAAATCAATTCTGAGAGCAAATCCCTTTCCAACCCATTAAAAGCTGGACATTGATTTATTGTTTAAAAATCAGAAGTATTTAAAGCATAAACAAGTAGATAATTTTCTCATCTTGTTTAAATTTTAAGGTAACACAAAACACATTATCGTAAATTCTTGAGTACCTTTATGCTTTCTGTCATAGTTAGGCAAACTGCTAAGGACTTCAGATGCCAAAGGCAGGAAACACTTCCTTTGCCCATATCCTCACCTACTGAGTCTTGGTACGTTGTTTGTATTACAAAAAAACCAACCTAGGGAGGGAGACACTTGGCACTCTTTACATAGTACGAACACACACTTCCTTTAAAAATGCTCCTTTCTGAACCGGTATAGTTGACTGTACCACTCACAGAAACAGGAGGTAGGTTTAAAAATGATTTCTTAGTTCCAAAAGAACTAACAAGGGCAGGCATAATTTTCCACAGAAAATTTGCATTCAGTAATTGTTGGTGCACATGTACTCGATACTTTTACCTCAGAGGACATTGTTAACTAAAAGCTCCTTATCTCTTAAGGCTATTTGATGAAGCTTGTGAAACAAGAGCTTCCACATTTTGATAAGTATGCATTACAATCAAACTTTAATTTTATAAATCAGTAAGACAGAAATTCAAAATTAATATTCTATTATAGTGTTTAAATGATCAGTGCTAAAAGAAAACTACTCCACTTTTTATTGTAACTTAATTTGCAACATACTGTTTTTCTGAAGACATAGTACCCTGCTCCATTTATAAAGCAAAACAACTGTGCTTTGTCTGTCATCCAATGAGCAGCATATGGATGCCAGAGATGCAGCCTAAAAAGTAGCAGACATACATCAAGATGTTCTTAACTTTTGACATTTTTAATTGTTTAAAGAAAATTCTTACGTGACCAATTTGGGAGACATATAATTCAACTAGATACACTGTAACCTTTAGACAACCTAACAAAAATAGGTAATTGAAAAGTACCATGTAGCAAACAAAAACAATTTCTAATGTTACATTAGACAGGACAGCACAATAAAAATGCAAAAAGCCCTCCTCCCTTTTTCTCAAAACAGCTGGTGGAACAGAATACAAGGGTGTCACTTCTGATGTTCCAGTTGTCTCCCTGTATTAACGCTTTCCATGACTGCTTCTCCTTGCAAAAAGTAAAAAAAAAACAAAGGTGTTTTTTCCTTACCAGTTGTTGTAGTGAATCTTTGTGCTTGCTGTTCAGCTGATTCACAAAGCAACTGACAAGCCAATAGCATTCTATAGGATCCTCCACCATTTCCTCCATTGCTTTAGCAATAGCAAGAAACACTTCATCTTCAGGTTCCTGGAAAACAAAGCCAAAAAAAGTGAACTACACCTAAGTATTGGACTATTCTAATTTAAATTATTCATATATTCATTTTCTCTTCTATTTGGGGAAAAAAACCAGGAATCGATGTACACCAAGAGCTGTTCTGACACTCCCAAACAAGACATCGGGCAGCAGCTGCACGATGATGACAGATATCTATTAAAACAGAGCAAGTAAGACTTGTCTTGCTTTTAAAACCAAAACATGCTTCAATATATGGACAGTCTTAAAAACGACTGGGATATGTCTCTGCCACACAGACTGCTGCAATACACACATATCCCTACTTGAACTCTCTGCATTCGGATGCACAAAACACTCGGCAGACTTCGGTTTGTTACCCAAACATTTCAAAATATTTAGATCATTCTGACATCTCCTTATCTCCCTCTGCCTCTATAACAAAACACCTGCATTACTACCAAGAGTAACCTCTCCTAAGTTTAAAGGGACAGAGACTGCACTGAAAAGAGAGCAAATGCTTTCTGCAGCAGCAAAACAAACCTGAGTTACAGGGCTAACGACTGGGGCTCTGCTAAACACCATCGCTATGAAACCTCACCACAGTCCTGAGAGCAGCTCTGGGATGCACTGACAAAACAATTGCTCAGAAGGCAATACTGCTCTAGAAGGGAGGAATTTTCAGCCCACTGCATCACATGCCAAGATCAAGGAAAATTCTCTACGGGAAATTAGCAGGGTAGGATGGCCACATTCTGCGGAAACGGTAAAGATATGAAAACATTCCCTCCTCTGACAAGAGAATGCTGCATGTAATCCTCCAGTTCAAAATATTACTGTATTTTCCATATTAACTTTAACTTTTCTTTTCAATTTTGAACTTTTCTTTAAGTACTTATGTCAAAATTTGTGATTACAGATGAAAAATTACAAATTAAGCTGGGCTAGAGTGAATATGGATAAATTAACTACAGGACGAAATCCACTTAGAAAGCTCCATGGCTCCTTTCATCATCTCCTATTTCATGGAGGCTTATATGAAAAGAACCACACATTGTTTTTATCATCACACTACCAACTTACCATCACAATACAGCCTCGTTTAACCACATGGGTGTACACTCTGAAATGCAGAGTATGTGCATTACCTGACAGAAGCCCAGGTCAGTTCAGACTAAGATAAAAAGGAGGACAATACACCAAAGTCTAGATTTAAAAACAAATAATTTAAATATTTGATGCAACTTGCATTAAATCACTGCTTGTACAGGCTCTGAATTATCCTTGTTCCATGACACGTAAGAACCTATGAGCTCCAATGAGATTATGCCATTTTTATTTCAGTGCTATAAAGAAACTGAAGTTCCCTGGAGTACAAAAGGCTTGAAACCTAGCAGGCAAAATGCACAAAAGAGATTTTAAGGCATAAAAACTTACATAAGTACTTAGGGGAAGAAAAACAGACAAGCACTTTGACTAAAATCCCTTATTTTATACTAGTACTTCTCTGTTTTCCATTCACCTTACTTGGTCTATCGACAAGCATTTGTGGGGTGACTTACAGTTCCATTTCTCACTGGTTTATAGTTTCAAGTTCAATAAAGTACTGTATTTAAAAGACTGTTAAAATGACAACTGACCAATGGAAAAGCTACATTTCGAGGCAATTTTCCCGATTCCAGTTGATGTATGCGGAGAAAAACATCAACCTGTGGGGTAGAATCATTAATAAACCGAATCACACGAAGAGCATGGTGAATATCCCAGTACTGCTCCTTCCGGTACTTCATCACCAAAGTATGAGATTCATGATGAGGAGGAAGAATTCCTAAAAAAAAAAAAAAAAGAAAAGAAAGAAAATAATTAAAAGAAAAAATATAAACAATTGTAAGGAGAATTCTTACTTGTTACTTTTTATGCCTACCTAGTTTTCAGTACAGTACTAGTTGTATATTTGTGCCCAGCTTCCGTTTATTTTGAAAACAAAGTCAGTGCAGAATGATTTTTATATACATTAGTTGTTCACTTTCTCAGATTTTACACTGAGATGACAGAGAATATATACATGCAATTAACTAATGCAAAGATACTGTACACTGCAGTATTAACTACTTTACTGCCAGAAAAGTCTTTACTCACTGTATCATAGATCAATCCTCCCTAAAATGACATTCAAAAACTAAAATCAATCAGTTGAATCAGTTAAAGATTAAAACTTAAGAATGCCACATAGTCACTTGCAAAGCAACATTTGTTATTTTCTTAGCACAACACAAATATCTTTTGTAGTTTCCCAGGAGGAAAAAAAAAATTTTAAAAGTATCTAAGTACAAAGGCAAAGAAGATTACATGGCATCTCCAGAAGAGATACTCAACATTTCACTCAATCTTTCCCCTTACTCAGGACTCAATCTTGCCATGCACTGATGTCCATAACAAAACTGTCTCAGACTTCAACAGAAATAAAAACTTACATACACCTAGGCAAAAAAATGCCACTTCCCTATCACTAGTGGAGCAGACTTTTTCCCAGTGTAGAAACCCATGAGAACAAAGTATTCTTCAGAAGTCAGTTCTGAAACAAGCTACCTGCTGCTTTTACCTCTCATTTAAAGAAAAAAATATTCCTGCCAAGTGTTAAACCATGAAATGGCTGAGTTTAGGAACAAGCACATCAGACAGAAAAATATCTTTTCTTTTCCAGCTGCAAACCTGTCTGCATTTCAAAAGCTGGGACAAAGCAAGACATTTTTCGCGATATGCCAAAAGAGAATCATCATAACTGTATGCACACACTGCCAAGTGCTCTCCTCAAACACAGAGGACAACCTTAGGCAGGCAAAAAGAAGCTCAAACAACAGAGGGGTGCCTGGAAACCATCGTGAGTCATCCTTGACCAGGAAGGTAACGGAGGCATTGCTGACATACCGCATCACCTGGGACATCAGCAAGCATTGGTACATGTCTGAGATAGTTTTGTTGACAGGACAGACTTCCTTTTCTTAAATTATTAACGTTACTTAGAGGACATGTAACACCTCCCATCAGAAATGGACTGGGCTGTGGTTCCAATCATTTAGGGAGAGATATTTTGCACTGTCCTTCTCAATACCAGCTTTTCTAACAACTGTTAACACTGAAACACAGCATAAGAAAAGCCCCTGTACCTCTGTTCACCCAAGGCATGTCACAGAATGACAGTACAAATACCTGAAATCATAGAATATCCCAGGTTGGAAAAGACCCACAAAGGCCACTGAGTCCCCCTCCTGGCCCTGCACAGGACCACTCCAAAAAATCACACCATGTGCCTGAGAGCATTGTCCAAACACTTCTTGAACTCGGTTAGGATTGGTGCTGTGACCGCTTCCCTGGGGACCCTGTTCCAGTGCCCAACCACCACCCTCTGATATCCAACCTAAACATCCCTTGAGACAACTTCATGCTGTGAAATGAATCACTCATTTAAAAATACATTTATATTATGGTTTAAAATACAAAATACTTGTAAGAACCAGTATAGTTTTCCATGTAGTTGACTCAGAAGGTGTTTTGTGTTATCATATGATTCATAGATCCTTTATCTAAAACAGCCCAAGTTCTGGCTCTGCAGTGAGCCAAAATTTTGCAAAGAGACTGTATTTTGCTATTATCATTTTGGCTGAAGGATTCTGTACTGAGTCACTTGTCCAAAACTCCTATGCTATATTTCCCACTACTAATATTTTAAAGGATGCTGACTACTTCACTAGTGCCCAGGGTACAATAATCTTTTTAATGGCAAAGGCTTTTATCAAGTAGGACTACTCTGTTAGTTCAACGCCAAGAACTTCAAGTTTTGTAATTAGATCTTGTCCCTTCTGTGCACTATCCATTTACTACCTTTGCCAAAAAAAGGCCTACAAATCCAAACCATCAGGAATATGAAGCCACAACTTTCAAATTTTAGAAAATTGGAGGGGGAAAATAATGAATAAAAAAACTAAGATTTTTTTAAAACCCCTCCTGTCTCCAAGTGGACATGACCTTGCAACTAGTCAACCAACACACTTGACCAGTTCGTGCAAAGTCATTAGTACTTTTTACTTAGTCATCTGACTAGTACGCTTCTAGGAAAATATAATCTATTTGTGTTTTTTACAGTTGCTGGGGATACCGTTAAATTGTCTTCGGCCTTGTATCTTCTTCAATGGCAAATACAATTCAAAGCCAGAAGCAAAACCATAAGAAACCAAGATTCTGCAGAACAGGAGCTTCTCTTCAGAATAAACACACATTCCATGCTTCACCCAATTTAAAATTAATTACAATTTTACTTCAACTTAACTGTCTTTTATTTCAGGAGTACAACTGAAAGTCTCATCAGACATCAATGACTTCTCATAATCCACATTTCAAATCCATCTCATAAATTTACTTGGATAATGTTATGAAGTTAAACACAGAAACACACTCTCCTAGGCAGATTTCAGCAAAGTTCTCAAACACTTGTTTTATAATTGCCATGGTATATCTGAGGTGGATGCAAAACTAGGCTAAATATGTATCAGTAGGCCAGATAGTATGGAATAATCCATGTCATTACTTCTTTAAAGACAAAAAAAACCCCAAACCAAACAGAAGAAAATGCAACTTCCTACATTCTACATTCCATGTTATACTTCATACCTAGAAGCACTTTCCACACCAGTATACGATACATGGATGGAAGAGGAAACCTTTGACTAAATGTGCAAAGCTTCTCAATATCTGTAAAGAAATAAAAAGAAAAAAAAATCAGGACAAATTTAAATATGATTATAAACAGGTTTGCACCTCTGACCCAGCTAAGTATGACAAACTTTAGCTGCAGATTGAAATCCCCACTTCCATCATTTACTATCAACAAATGCTTTCACTGCTTCAAATTGAGAATAGACTGTGCTCTATAAAGTGCGACGATTTTGACAAATACATATATCTTGGCCTGACTTACAGTAAAACCACTCCAGATTTCATCAGGAGGAAACTGTACCATTTTTATAGGCATTTTCCAAAGTGTGTCGCTGTCAAAACAATTAAGGCCTTTTTTAAAGGGACAACATTTATCTTTCTGTTCTGTTAGAGATGTGGCACTCCTCAGGGACCAACAGCAATAACATCTTCATTGCTTTGAAGTCAGATGGAATTGACAGCATGACATGATGCATTTTCAGATTAAAACTGCTTTCCCTAAAGAGTTTTGAGTTTCTTGGGCACAGAAAATAAGAGAAGGGAAAAAAAAGAAACATGCAAGCTGACAAATCTTTAATAGTTCTAAAAATCAGATTTCCAGATCTTTGAAAATGAAAGGTCTGCTAGCACTGAGAGATTATTGGTAAAAGATGCAAAACTTAAATGAGTATTAAGCACAGCAGGTAAACATTTTCTATTACTCCCTCCCCAGCCCCTAATCCCCAAGAAAAAGAGGAAACAGTGAAATCAACTTGCCCAAACGGTCATCTTTTAACAGAATTTCCAGCGACTTCTTTTCTTCGACTCCACGAAACCCCACTTTTTCATAATACACTGAGCGGAAGTTTCTCTGAGAGTCATCAGCCATGACTGCCTCCTTCTGGAGAAACAATTAATTCCTCTGAAGATTTACAAGAATACATTGCTATTGCTTTAAGGTCAAGTAATTTTGCACACGGATAGAAGTTTATGCCTATGTCTCTACAGTATTAATAAACCCTACAGAATACTAAAATCTTCCAAGATTTTATCACATACTAACATAAACAATTACAAACATAATTTAATCTAAACAAGGTCTAAAGATACCAACTTTACAAACAAAATACAGGGATTTAAAAAAACTATTCACATAGTAAATTATGCTCACTCAAAAAGTTTTTTAAAAAATTGCTGGAGAAACACTTAAGTCTTTTATGCCACACTGCGTACTTCAAAACCAATATAAAAACTACAGTTACGAGTCTGACAAAATTTTGACTACAAAAACCCTACTCAAGTACAACTGTTACCCAGGTAAGTAAAATTATTAGGTTTCATACTCACCAGCCAAGGTAATCAGAAGCAAGGACAAGCCAGTGTTGGCCTGAGTGGCACAGGGGCGACAGGGAAGAATAACGCTGGGTATGTAGGTTTCTTCTTATGTTGCAGATACAAATTAAATGTTCATGCTGTTACCAGCTGCTGTAACAGCCACAGCCTTGAGCTTGTTATTCCAGCACTAAAACCAAGTCAATGTCTCATCCCTGTAGTGGAAACAAAGGTAAATTCCAGTGAGTGCTCTGTGAATCATAACAACTGTAAATGACATTTCAATTCAGTTCAACCCTCTTACTATCAATTCTCTCCTCTCTGCGGGCTTGCAAACATGAGAAAGTTCTGTTTCCTAACTCAAAAGACTAAGAACAATCTTAACTTTTATGTCCAGTGACAGCAGCAAAACTTGGAGAAAAATAATTTATTTTCAGCAAGGAGCCAGGAATGATGCACTGAGAAGCTTTTAGAGTTAAATTCTTTTTTTCCTTGCAGAACCAAAGGAGCAAAGAATCCTTCAGGAGCAAAGCACTTATGGATATAAACAAAGGCCACAATTTTCTAAAGAGTGCACACATTTAAATTTCTATATCCAGTATGCCTATTTGTATTTCAAATTATGTCTGTTTTTAGTGCTTTGTAGGATCAGGGCCAAGACCAGACAGCAAAATACAAACCAGCAAACAACTGAATTAGTGCTTTCTGAGATAGGCCAAATATTATTTCAAAACCAGAGAAAAAAATAAATAAACATTACTTGCAACACATTCCAGTCCTACACTATCCTTATGAAAACGACTGTGATGTTCATGTACGGTGCATTTAAGGGTCCAGTGATCACAGTGCTCACTATTTACATTGCAGCCATGTCTAAAAGCAGACTTAAGATGCGATAGACATTCAATTATTTTTGAAAATTTTCAGATTTTCATTTACATTTTCAAATTTTGAAAAGCTGAGTTTAGTAAGTGTTATTTAGAAAAATAATTTTTAAAAAACCCACGTCTGGCCTGTACCACTTGTGGAAAGCTGACAGGAGACACAGAACAGGAATATTAAACATAATTTGAAAAAAACTAGCATGACCTATTAGTCAGGAACACTATTTTAATAATTTTAAACTAGCACTGTAACAGCTGTACATTTTATTTACTCAGTGGTAAAAGGAAGAAGATAGTTTACATCCTCTCTCAAAATTTAGGATTTGTATTTTCATGTTAGACAAACGACCACTGTGCCAATCTTTACACCTGTCGTCAATAAACTGGGAAAAGAAAGGGGGGAAACAAATCCTTAGCCAGCTCACTGAAGTGTGCTGTACAGAAGAGTGCAATTAACTCGTTCTGTCTTCAGTTAATGCATTTGCGGCCTCAGTAGCGGCTTCCACGGTGTCATTAAATGCCACGCCAGGTGAAGCAGCAGCGCCGCACAGGCCCGAGGTGCGGAGCCACCGCACTCTGCCCCGGACCGAGCACCCTCCCTTCGCAGGCCCTGCCGGAGGGTCCCCCCCACCCGGCCGTACCTCGGGGCTCAATTCCCGGCCTCCGTCACACTCCCAGAGGAAAACACGGGCACATGTGGGCACGGGATCAATGCACACCCGGGGAACTCGGGCCGCGCCGGGCTCCCCCCGCCGCCCCCCGGCACCTCCGGCAGGCGGGCGAGGCCCGAGCGCGGCGCGGCTGCGGCGCATGCGCGGGCCCGTCCCGCCCCGGCGGCGGGCGGAGCGCTGGGNCGCTGGGGCGGCCGTGCTGGGGACGCGTGGGGGTCGCGGGTTCTCCTGGGGGCGTCCCGCAGCCTCTCGGGGTCATGGGGCCCCTCACGCACCCCGCCTGTGCTCCCCCTCACCCCTCAGCTCAATCCTCTGCCCTCAGAGGGCGTCCATCCCTCAGAGCCGGCTGCCCGCATGGCGCGGGGTGCGCTGAGGGGTGCACCGCATTGTTTGCTGTAATGCGTGTGCTCGGCGCTTTTGCTCCTTGCACGGTGACTCCTAGGGACGCGTTAGTCAGAGAGACCTCTGGGAAGCGAAGTGCATTTCGCAAAACCAAGATTTACTCAGGTGCATGTGATCAAAGTGCTGGGTGCTAAATATCCTGCCCCTCAAAACAGATAAAGGACCTACATCTCGCTGCTGAAAGCCTCGAAAATCAACCTGTGCTGCTGAAGCTGTAGGGCATCAAACTAGTAGTATGATTTTGATTCGGGGTTAGGGTTCTTTTGTAGTTGTTGGTGATATTTATGTTTGAGACCTTGCAGCCCCTCGCTGTGCGATTGCAAGGACCAGGCAGCTGCTTGAAGCAGGAGCCGAGTTTTCAGCTCGTGGCTCCTTTCCAGGAGCAGAAACTTGAACGAGGCCGTCGACTGCCTGAGTTAGCTGCAGCAAGATTTTGAGGTACTAGAATCACAGAGTCAATTAGGCTGGAAAAGACCTTTGAGATCATCGAGTCCAACCTTTGACTAAACACCTTGTCAGTGAGACCAGAGTGCCGCGTCCACTCTTTCCTTAAACGCCTCCAGGGACAGTGACTCCGCCACTTTCTGGGCAGCCCATTCCAATGTTTAGACACCCTTTCTTTGAAGAAATTCTTCCTTATGTCCAACCTGAAACTCCGGAGAGGAGGCCGTCCCCCCCCTGGCTGCACCCTCCTTTCAGACAGTTGTTGAGAGTGATAAGGTCCCACCCCGAGCCTGCTTTCTCCAGACTCAACACCCCCAGCTCCCTCAGTCTCTCCTCACAGGACTTGTGCTCCAGACCCTTCCCCNTGTCAGTGAGACCAGAGTGCCGCGTCCACTCTTTCCTTAAACGCCTCCAGGGACAGTGACTCCGCCACTTTCTGGGCAGCCCATTCCAATGTTTAGACACCCTTTCTTTGAAGAAATTCTTCCTTATGTCCAACCTGAAACTCCGGAGAGGAGGCCGACCCCCACCTGGCTGCACCCTCCTTTCAGACAGTTGTTGAGAGTGATAAGGTCCCACCCCGAGCCTGCTTTCTCCAGACTCAACACCCCCAGCTCCCTCAGTCTCTCCTCACAGGACTTGTGCTCCAGACCCTTCCCCAGCTTCGTTGCCCTTCTCTGGACCTGCTCCAGCACCTCAGCATCATTCTTGAATTGAGGGTCCTAGAACTGGGCACAGCACTCGAGCTGTGGCCTCTCCAGTGCCAGGGAGAGAAGACAAGGCCGCTGCTTAGGTTATGGGGCCTATTTTCAAATGCACAGAACATCCCATTATTTTAATCTTGCCCAACACTTTTGAAGTAGCCATGGGGAAAGCACACTCTTGCAGAATGGGCTAGGCTTTTGTCAAACCCAGCTCCCACAGGAGTGTTTTTTTATTGGGACAGTACGTCCTAGCAAATCTTGAAATAATTCTACTCAGCAGCAGGTGGCAGGCTGGTTCCGTTTTTAGTCATTTGGGGCTTCCTCAACTCAAATACCTCTTTTATCGATAGATGGCACTTGTCTCGGGATGAGAGCTGTTCGGTGGTGCTGGGAGCTAACCACGGTTATCACACGGTTCAGGAAACAGCTACTGAAACTAAATCTCTGTAATTTTCAGTCATTCATTTCTGGCCCTGTCAAGATGTATTACATAGCTATAGTGGTGCTCTGAAAAAGCCTGAAGCTAACATAATTTATTTTAGCACTAATTTATAGTACAGGAGATACAGAATGTTTCCAGAATGTTATGCCATTGCTAAAAATTCCTAAACAAAATTAGGTTCTGAAAGATTTACCTGCATTAAAATATAGCATAAAATCAATACCTGTCCTGAAAACAATAAAATTAATGTTTTTCCCATGTAGTATAGTTTTTGAACCCCATATCTAGAAAGCTTCTTACACGCAGATTTTCTTAATAGTGCCTGTTTCTAGCATAATGGGTTATAGTGAGATCAGTTGTAAATATCACATAAATATTTAGGTCAGTGGGAAATAAATTAAAGAATTTAATTTGAGATTTTTCAAAACACAAATGAAATTAAAAGCGTAGGTTGAGCATGAACTGCTAATGACTACAACGATTATTATGTGGTGATACATCCACAGCAAACCAAAGATGATGAACCTGTTTTTTGAGTTGGACTTTCTTACTCTAACAGCCTTTTTATCTTTTAACTGCCCTTCTGCATCCACCTGCACTTGCCAAGTGACTCCGTATGCTGTAACTCAGTGTTGTAGAGCACACAAGTGACTCATGACTTAAATATTTAATTTAAAACATTTTATATTTTCATAAACCAAATAATAACCTTATTTTCCCTTGTCTAGGGACATAAAGTATCTTCATTCCTATTGACAGAATCTCTTTCTTGCCACTGTAAATGAAAGCAGAATTTAATCATTTATAGCTGTTAGTGTCAATCAGCCAAGTGGAGGACTGTGCTTATAATAAAACTGATTAATACATCATTAATCAATAATACATAGCTAGGCATTTCTCCAAACACGATAACCTAAACATTGAATTCTTTTAAACTGCAATAACATCAGAAAAGGTAGCACACATAAAAGATAAAAGGGAAACAGGTTTGGAATTGACTTGGAATTATCTGAGATAGCAGAGCCAAACTAATTACTACCCTGCTAGCATCCTGCATCTTTTGGTTTTATCTGTGACTGTGAGTATTACTGTGCTTGCATTTTGTAGTGGTATCTTTATATTGCTCAAGTGAATTACTCACTGACATACAAGGTCACATGAGAATGAAGCCAGACAGGTATTGTTAATGTATTTTATTGCAAAATATGGACTGCATTGTGTCCATGTTTCTTCGTAAAAAGCAATGCTTTTGCTGTTAAAGCTGCACTGATTTTCTGTGAACGATGTGCTGCTCTTGGAAAGTCAGTTCAGTCTGTGCTGTGTGACTGACCTATCAGTGGAATTACGGATCAGAACTACAGATCAGAAGCATACCTTGTTATGTGAATTTATCAAAAGAAGTGGGAGAATGGAAAGCAATGGAATGTCGATTTTATGCAGCATGGAGGTCCATATTTGCATGGTGTTATGGCACAAGGATGTAACATACAAAAAATAAGTGGAGTTTTCCTGTGGGTTTCATTTGCTCTAATCTGATGGAAGATGTACTTTTTTTAAAAAAAAAGATACTTGTCTGATAATATCTTCACAGTGTATCAGTTTCAGTGTGTACTTTCAGCTTGCTAATGCACCATCCCTTGTTCCTGTCATAATAGGGAATGAATGATGTTCAGGAAAGGAGTTACAAGTTTGGTCATTTCAGCTTTTTTAAGATATCATCTCCTGTTTTTTTCAGAAGCATGAATATTTCCAGATGGAGAGTAGGGCTGTGTTAATGGAAAGGACAATTTACTTACACATTCACATAACCTTTTCATTATGAAGATCGGCAGACCTGGAAAAGCTTGGCCCCATTTCCTGTCCAAAACAGCATCACTGTGCTGTTTACATTCTACCTGAGAGAAGAATGCAAATGTTGACACTAATAATGTTCACAACTCAATTCCTTGTTGAAGTCAGATGGAAAAAATATAACACTCCGAGGTAAAAAAAATTATAAAGCTGTTTGGCATCAAAGGGGAATTCAGCCTTTCATTTTAGCATGGCAACACAACAGGCAGGCTTGTCTCCATGCAGACCAAACACTGTCCCTGTAATCATGAACACTCATCCCCAAATGACAGCAAGGAAAAGGCTTATGGGGCTGAAAACAGCAAGAGGAGCGGCTGAACTTGGAAATCTGAGTTCAAATGTGTCCTACTTCTCTGTTTTCTCATCCTGCTAAACACAGAGTGTTCTTCAGAGGTGACATGGTTTTGTCTGCAAAGATATACAGAAACTGCAAGACAATTATGAAGGAAATAACAAACTGCAGTTGCTTGCTCCAAATGTAAAGGGGTATTTTATAATATTATGTTAGTGAGTTTTTTAGGATAATGTCTTCTGAGTTCTAGTCATAACTTTGATTTGTTGTGTAACCTCAGCTGTGCCTGCCCTAATTATTCTTCTACCAACCTGATTAGTAGCTGTGTTAAGATTGACATTTTTGCCTGAAAAAGCCTTGCAAGTTTTTAAATAGCACCAAACACATGCTTTGTGCTGTCACTGAGCATGGCACATTTGGGGCACTACATAGTAACTAACAAACAGTCCCAAATAATATTATCTCGCATTTCTTACTCTTTAATTGAGAAAGGACAATAGGGTGACAATGAGACAAAGGTTGGTCAGTTTAGGGACAGTGGGAAAATTAAATAAGACGTCTTGAGGAGCCTAATCAATAGTTCTGGTATTTAGATGAGGTATAGTTATTATGATAACTGTATATGGTTAGAGGTGAGGCAAAAATATGCAGGCATCTGTGACAAAATGCGAAACCAGGTAGGAATTAGGAATGGGTTTCAGTCTGCAATATTTCTCTTTGTATCAGAGCCACAAATGTTCCCAGAAGCCAGTTCAAGGTCACAAGCTGAATATGATTATTTAGATCCTGTTTTCCTCACTCAACCAAGTATACCTGATTACAGGGGTAGTGGATGCCCCATCCTTAAAAACATTGATTGTCAGGTTGGATGGTGGGCTGAGTACCTGATCTAGTTGAAGATATCCCTGCTCATTGCAGGAGAATTGGTCTAGATGAGCTTTACAGGTCCCTTCCAACCCAAACTATTTTATGATTAAGCTTTGCACCCCATTTCAACCCTCCTCAGCCACAACCTGAGCTGAGAACAGCACCCAAGTAGCTGCCGGCAGGTTTGGCCACAGAAACAAGTTCACAGCTCCACCCTGCTGCCTAGGCTCAAAGGCAGGAGCCCAACCCAGTGGCTTCACTGGGACCACTAATGTAAGGGTGACAGGATCGGATCCAACCAAAGCAACCCAGCAGACACAGCACTTGTACCTTCAAAGAATAATTGGCACTTAATCGCTCTCTTTCAGAAAGCCTGCCTGCCCAGGGGGAGGGGAGCCCTGTGCACAAGCAGGCTTTTGATCTCAGTGAAGCTCAGAGGGCTTTGCTAGCACATTCATAAAGGATTGAGCAGCAACTAATTAATGACTCGAAATTATATCAGCCATGGTTTGCAGGCTTGTTTTAATATATGAAGACAAGCTGTAAAGCTGGAGTGGTGAACTGGCATTTATTTTGAGACAGGACAAAGTAGTCTCCACCTCTCTCCTGATGGTGATTTTCTGTCAGCCTTCTAGGTCTGCGTTCCTGTGGTTTTTAGAGGTACTGTCAATGTCCTGCTTTGATGCAAAGTTGTAAAAATCACAGGAAAATTTACCCCACCAGTTTCTGATTACACCAGGATGATTATCATCTGTCTCTACAAGCAATGATTTGCAGCCATTACCATTGAGAACTTGCTGTTGGGAACTGAAGGCGGTGTTCTCTGAAGGATGTGGGGCCAGAAATCCTTGTCAAGCTGAGCACTGTGAGCTATAGGGTGCATGCAGATACACTCCTCTAACATCCTTTCTCAAAACACACAACAGGAAGTGCAGCTTTGTCCTACCTGATTCAATATTCTAGTGATTTTCTGGTCAGCACATGGTGCTAATTTTATCAGCTTGGTTTTAAAATCAATGCATGGTGAGTGCAGTGTCTCTCACCTTCCTCTCCATAGATGGAACTGCACAACGTGCATTCACATAGCTGTGAAGCTGTTGGTATTGGCTTTGGTGCTGCTAGCACTGTTCTAAACAGATGAATTTGAACACAGACTGTGCAGGCAACCACAGCTTATTTGGTATTCACAAACCGCAGCAGCATATTAGGCATTAATTATATATGACTAATTATATTAATTATAATGAATGGGAATTATATTAGGTTTGAGAACTATTTAAAGGGAACTAGAAATTAAAGCAGCAGGATGTAGATCTGGCTGTCATAGACTTGTTCTGCATGGCCTTGAGCAGCATGGGTTGCCATTCATCTCTAATTTTCGAAAGACAAGGTGAAGGTAATGGTACGTACCTTCTTTGTAAAGCCAATGACATCGTGTTATAAACACAAATATTAATTGTAATTTCAAATCTTCCAGCACTACAGTTTTAAAATCATAGAATCATAGAATGGCTTGGGTTGGAAGGGACCTTAAAGATCATCTAATTCCAATCCCCCTGCCATGGGCAGGGACACCTTCCACTAGACCACGTTGCTCCATGCCCCGTCCAGCCTAACCTTGAATAGCGACAGGGATGGGGCGTCCACAGCTTCTCTGGGCAGACTGTGCCAGTGTCTCACCATCCCCACAGTAAAAAATATAAAAAACCATTTAATAAAGCTAAATAGTTCTTACCACTTCGTCCATAAAAGGAGGAAAATCCTACCTAAATCTGCCTTAAAAACAGGGATAAAAAAATACTGCTCTTTGTAAGAGTATTTCCGAGTGAGCTGGAATTCCATAAAGACCTGAGCTTGAACCTGGTCTGGAATGGGACATTTCTATCATCTTAGACATTTGGAAGGCCCTCTGAAAGTGACATTTTGAGTGATAGGTTCAGACACTGGGACAGAGCAAACCTAATAATCCAAGTAGGATATTCAGAGAAAAGAGAAATTCATTAGAGAGTGATCTCACCAACTTCACTTCTGCCTGTACCTTGACAGCTGCAAAATGGGAATAATCACAACAGCTCATTTTGAGGGGATTTGTTAATGTTTATAAGACACTTCATACGTGTGAAGCAGTACAGACAAAGTTTGCCAAACGTGGGTGGATAGCTGGGAGCTTTGTCAATTCAGCAAGTGACTTAGTCCTTTCTTCTTCACAGAGGTCCTGGTCATGCAGTAGGCCTAGACAGGAATTAATTCCAGGTACCAAGGTCTGTAGCCAAAAGGGTAGGACATCTTCCCGAAAGTTGTTTCTCCTGTCACGGAACTGCACGCCAAAGGCATAGAAAAGTGAACGGGAAAATAGCCCATTTTAACAAAAAATGTTGTGCTGAAAGAGCCTGGCACAGTTTATACCTGCATTTCCTCACACTGTGACACAGACAGACTCATTTCTTAACACACAAGTTTCGTAATCCCAACATCCTTCCATTCTGCCAATCAGTCGTCAACACTCGGCTGCATCCACAGCAGCAGAGGAAGCATCGAGGCCCACCCTCTGTCACGAAGGCCTATTGGCACAGAATGCCAATTATTAATTTCATAATCACCAAAAAAGAGGGTGGTTTAAAGCAGTTTGCTTAGTGGGAATCGTGTCTGCTGTGTGCTAACTTCCTAGCAGTGCCACAGAAAAGATCTGGACAAATATAAGTTGATCTAAGCCAGAAATCATGCTTGGGACGCTTCTAACAATTAACAGGATAGAATCAATCATCAGAGCCCAGGAATGTTCTGGTTTCTTCTGAATCTGCTTTTTATTCTGATTCTGATGTTCTGAGCTTCCTTCCTTCTTGAGCTGGAGAGCTTGTCACAGCTAGTAGTGGAAGGCATCTTTTCATCACAGGTACTTCCATAAGGTGCATAGCTAGCACCACTGAAAAGGAGTGTTAAAATATGAAATCTAGCAATTTAGGGACAGCATTGAGAAAATAAATAAGTCTGTCAAGCACTGTTTCCATTTCCAACTGTCTCTGTCTTCTCAGAATCTGAAAAGTGGGTCTCAGATTTTCCAGGTTTGGCTGAAACACCATGTAAAACTTACTTGCACAAGTGACAACACCGGTTGCATTCAGAGGCTGTTGTCATTGCCTGGATGGGATCTGATAATCTGCAAAAGCCTTTAGTCTGCAAGATGTGATTAACTGTGAAAAGCAGAGTTATTAAAAAAGATTAGAGCAGGCTGTGAAATGTTTCTCTAGAATCTGTATATACACCACTTCCATGTCTGGAGGAGGGGGCCACTTAAAAAACACTTGCTTACATGTATATCCTTTTGTAGGGACATGCAGAACTTAAAATTGTTTTCCTCTATTAGCTTTTCTTTTGGTCCTGTTTATTATTCTGTCGTTACTCTACCAACTCTTTGATCTGACGAAAAAAAGCACATTTCTGGCAGTTAGCAGACCTGGTTTCAATTTACATTCTGCTTTTAGAGTGATCTGGCATAAATTTCTGTCGACCATGACTCAGACCAGGGAATTGTTCTGCCTGAAAACTAACATAGTAAAAACCTCACAATGTTAGTTTTCAGCTAAATCCATGACTCTGTTAACCAGGTAGCTGCACACGTTCTCCCTAGTGCCTGTACTCAGGGAAGACAGGAACAAGCACTTGGGGACAAGAGGAAGGAGTGGTGCCCTGGGTTTGGCAGCAGCCCTGCCTCATCCCTCAGGAACTGTTTGTGGAGCTGCAATGATTAATTTTAAAGCAAAGATGTGGTGCACACCAAGGTTTTTGGTGCTAAATGCACTAACTGGAGCACTCCGAAGTGGAAAATACATTAGAAAAGGCAATGTGTGCAGGACACGAGTTATAGCTGTGGGACAGGTGACAATTCTGGTGACTCCAAGGGCTGCATGCTGGGGACACCTGATGGAAATTTCCTCCTTCCATGCTGAACATGGTGACTGCAGCTGTGACCAGCACAGGCACATGGGCCCAAGCAGACTGAGCAGAGAGGCACCTCCTCCCAGCCTCCAAGCCAGGAAAGGCTGCCCTAGGTAGAGCCGTGTTGTGTCACCCCATTGGAGCTGCACTGGTGTATTACACGGGGGGAAAAGCCCTGTTGTTCTGGGCATCACCTGTGTCCGCTCTGAAACACGGACTTTCCACTGGCCTCACAAAAGACCTCCACAGCTTTCCACTGCCCAACAGGAATAAATAGTAAAGCCATTAAGTGCGTCTTCTCTTTGGCACAGCAGCATGTTTTAATAACCCCTGCCCCAGCAAACCCTTAATTCCCAAAGAGAACAATGCAATGCATTTAACATTCTTCTGATTAATATTTATGGCTACAAGCCACCCATTGTTTTTACTGCATAGCTGCTAATCAATAGGGGCTCCAGAAAACAGCAGGACAAGCCAGGGTAAACTGTGGAAGCCTTGGTTCTTCAAAAACTAGGGGAAATGGCAAGAGCTTTTCCCCCTCACCTACATTTTTGCAGTTTGTTTTAAAAGCAGAACTTTTTCTTGGGTTCATAAATCTACACTTAAGTGTCTCAGTGTGCTGACACAGGTTTGGAAGTGTTTATCTTAGCACTTGTGCAGCCTCATTAGTGTGGAATGTTTATAGTCGCTCTTGCACTTGCACTTACCTGTACAGACAAATATTGTGCGTTGGAACGCTGTATTAATAACCCCACTGTATCTCCAACACTGTTTCACAGTAATTGCTCCCCCAGGTGCTGTTTTCCAGAGATTTCTACATTTTAGCCTTTGAAAGACAAGTAGGCCTTGTTTTACTCTGAAGTTGATGGGAAAAGGATATACCGTGAAATTTGGCCCTATTCTAATTCAGTGCCTAATTGATTGGTTGAGACAGTGATCTGGAAACCTGAGCAAGGTTATACTACATTTACTCATGAGGACAAGGCAAACATTAAACTATAATTCCTGAAGACCTGGGCACTGATGCTTGCTTGTCTTGTGCTTTTCGTCTCTTCAGACTAAGAAAATAATGTGTATTAAAACTGATAAAGAATATTTTATGCGTATATAAACATCAGTACATCTGATAATTGCAGTGGTAGTAACAGAAGTTGCTAACTTGTTACATTTCTGTGATGAAACCACACTCTGGAAATTTTATATAAAATATACCCACTCTGTACATTTTTATATATATGAAAAACACGCAGTTTACAAGATTATGTGATCTGAGGGGAGCGTGCATTGTAAGTGATGATAATTTCCCATTCCTTCAGAGATTTGTGCCTCAGACTTACATACTTTCATAGTGCTTGGGAATGGAGTGTGCACTGACACAAGTAGAATCCAACATCTTTCTGTGTGCTCTGCTCTAAAAGGCAATGGAGGAAATGCTCTATCCTTTTTACACATCAATCACAGAGGCAATAAATCTTCCCTCAGATCCCAGAATTTCTTCTGCTTCATACCCAAGTGAGGTTTTATTCAGTATCAGAGGGGCTGGAATAACAAGATCCTTATGAGACTTTAGATACTCCCACATACAGGAGAGAAAAGGAGCACTGGGTAAGCAGACAGCTCCTGGCAGATGGGAGCAAGGAAGGGGGTAGGCATGGGGAAGTCACTGGAGGCAGCTGAGGACGGGGAAGGCAAAACCATTCCACAATACCAGTGGGGAGGTAGGAAGAGGATCTCCAGGCTGTGCTGGAGAAAGAAGGAGTGAAAGGATCCAGGAGAAAGAGAAAATTCAGGAGAAAGGATCTCCAGGCAGCAGGGGTGGGGTAGGATGTCCAATGCCCCAATTTTGCTGTGCCATTGGACTTACTTGCATCTTTTGAAAACAAAAGGAGCTATTTCTTCAGGACACATCCCTCCAACAGGCACTAGTTCAGTCTTTGCCATAACATAAAACCTTCAATAGCTGAATGTTAAACCTCATTCTTCCTCTCCTTCCATCAAAATCCCCACCTCCAAGCACAAAGCCCATGTATTTTACTCTGATACGCTGAACTTAACAAGCAGGCCAGAAACAAGGTAAAGATGATGGTAATTACACACCCCTGCCTCCAAAATACAAGTGTGGGGAAAAACCACAGACAGCTGGGATCACATCATTTTACATCTTTATTTGCCAGTTAAGATCCTTTTATTCCATCGATGCAAATATGCAGAACAGCAGGAAACCATGTTTTAAGCAGCACATACCAGTTGGCTGAGAATAAACTAACTACATTCCCCAAGCAATGTAAAAGTAACAATGCACATCATCTTCCAAAAGAAGAAAACAAACAGATATTGCAGCCGAGAGGCACAGCAGGCAGCTTCCGTACAAAGTAGTTTGGCTGTTGAAAATGCTAGAACCAGTCCTTGCCCATTTCTCCAACCCCACCCCCAAAGTCCTAGTATAATTTAACCACTTTTTTTTTTGCTATCTACATAATATATAAAATATAAACTCTGTTTACTTATAACACTTACTTTTCTTGATAAATAGCTCTTTAAAATATCTACTGTACATATGTCCATGCGTTGACATTATATATATATATAGCATTTATATATATGTATGTATGTATGTCTGAAAAACAATAAATATATACTTAATATCGACACAGCAACAAACGGAAGATATTCCCATTTTCAACATCAAATAAAAGCAAACCAGTGGGAGAGAAACAGTGAGTGTTGCTTGTGAAGCACAGCATAGCAGGGAGCTTTAATTCCTGCCCTGGCTGGGCACTCAGGATGCCCCGTACTTGAGCAGTTGTGGTGTTCACCTATCCTGTAATGGACTTGTGTTAAAAGTCACTTCAAGTTGTAGTTAGCCACCCTGTATGCCATGTGTAACACAGACTGAGCAGGAGCTCAGAGGGTAACGAGGGAGACTCACCTCCAGGTTTGCAATGGAATGAGAAACAGAGAGGGCAGGGAAGCGAGTCCAGTGGCTGGTATAAAAAAAGGAAAACAAATAATGGACAGCACGTGGCTGGAAGGTCATAAATAACCAAGGTAAACAAGTCAATAGAGTTAAGTGCTTTTAAAGACGATGGCTGGCATTGCTGCAAAAAGTATCTTGATTATCTGTTGCCAACTCCATGGAACGAATCCCACTGCCACAAGAAGACACGAATGAAACCCAGAAGGCCAAATTCAGATGCTAGAAATGGGGTCACTGTAAGACATTGTGAGGGTGCAGGTTCAGAGCTGAACCTGCCCAAGGGCAGGTGAATTCACTGAATATCCTTAAACCAAATGGATGAGATTTTTAAAGTATAAATTTTAAAAAACCCCAAAAAAACCAAAAGAAAAACAACAAAAAAACCCCACATCCAACCCCAAAGTTAATTTCACACATGCCAAAACATAATAAAAGTTAGATTTTTAAAACCTTGCATTTCAAAACAGCATTCCTTAAAAATGGAACTTAATCCCAAAAGAAAAAAAATGTAAATAACCTTATACAAACATGTGTTCAGTTTTGGATTGACCATAGCCATTCCATTTATTCATTTTATTCAAAATGCTGAATAAAAGCTATTTCAGTCTGACCTACGCTGATACCCTTTTTTTCCCCAACCCCAAGGCCTCGATCTGGCAGCTTCAAAAAAGACATTACTTGTTTGGTCTGTGGCTTCATACACTCATTAAGTCATGAGGTTTTGACATCAGTTCATGAATGCAGCATTATGTGTAGTCCCATTTACTTAAAAATTTCTTCTTTTCATGAGCAAACGGAAGTGGGCAGTTAAGGGGAAATTATTTTTATTGGACAGACTTCACCCAGAAGCTCAAGAAAGAGGAAATTTTAAAGCTGATAAGACTGCCAATTATTATTCAGTCACACTTCATCTCTAAAATTTACAGACTTTGCTCCCCACAAGTAACAACTTGAACAACAAAGAGAAACTGCTGTCCTGAATAATCCTGCCATTTCACAACTAGCCCCAGATATCCAGAGAGCACTGCAGAGGTCAAACGTCCAGTGTTGAGTTTCATACATACTAAGGGTACATCACTGGAACACCACACCAGTGTGGAGTATCTGCACAAAGCCAGAACTCTGTTGGGTGCTTTTAAACCCTTGTAAATACAGAACTTAACAGTGAACAGACTTCATAATTAGTAATATTTTATGCTGAAGAACATAAATAAAAGTCAAATACAAAAATTCCCAGCAACAAGAAGTTCTGTCATCAGTCATTTCTGAATCTCTGCAAAAACAACATCAAGGTACTATGTTTACCTTTACCCATTAAATAAAATATGCCTTGTCTTGGTAGATCAATGAGTCATTTTAAATTGTCTCAGTCTATTTCACATTTGTATGGACACAAAAATAAACAAGAAATTGAATTGTCCTTGTGCTGTGACCACACGCAGCAGAAAAACCTCCTTTTTTTTTGAATGGCTGAACTTCCAGGACAGCTGTTCACTTGTACAGTCACTTTTTTGAAAGTTATGGAAAAGAAGGGAACACTAAGTACAAAGTGGATAGTGCCTCTGATTGCCTGATGCTGGCTGCGCAGGGATTTCTCGTGCTTCCAGCCAAAGCAAAGGATGAGCTCCAGAGCAGCCCATCCTGAGCCAAAACTCATCGAGGCATGCCCCGATCCTCTGCCGTGCTGGCTGCATGGGTAAAGTCTCTACTTGGTATTTTCTAACTACACAGCTTAAGTACTACGGATTTAACACATGCACGATACTAGATATAGGAAACCTCAAGCTCCTGCAGAGTTCTTATGCCTCCATGCAGGACTTCACTGAGATCAGCACTGAGGATGTGCATATACAGCAGGGTATGGGACAGATCCTGCTTCCCCAAGGGCAGGGTCCCTTCTTGGGGTCCCACACACAGAGGTGGAGCAAGGCTGCTGCTGTCACCCTCAGGAGGTGCAGCCCTCGCCCTCCACACCACCAGTGTATCCTCCCTGTAGGGCAAGCACAGAGGTACCAGCCTGCAGACACACCTTCCTGCTGCTCCCTGCTGCCACCACCACCCTCCCTTTGGGCACATTTAGAGTTCAGTTGTGCCCTGCTGTCACACAGTGTAGGGTTGCCCTACACTGGTGTGAACCCAAATGCAATTCCCATGGGAAATAAGATACCCTCTCTCAGCTGACTGTCCCAGCACTGGAACAGAGCCCTGCAGAGCAGCAAAGCTCACCCTTTGGCTCTTTTTGTCTTTGGCAACAGACCCTAATGATTGGTATCCTATGTGCACAGGTTGACAGCAAAGGAAAGAGCCTCTCCAACAGCAGCCCTGGGAAAGAGGAATGCAATTTCTTACCTAGTGTATCAACAAGTTCACTTGGGGGATACTGTAAATTCCAGCAGTAGCTGCAGTTTGGCTCTTAGGCCTGCACCAGTTTAGCAGCATTCATCTCAAACCTTGTGGCACAGCATTAAAAGTGCATTTCCAAATATACGTTTCCTGGGGTGGTACCGCTTCTGAGTTCAATCAAGTACATCTCTGCTATCTGCTGCCCAAATTCCTAAACCCAGCATGAGCTCCAGAGGCTACTTAGGGCAATTCAATGTACTTTCAACTGCACCAAAGGAGCAGAGGGCTGGATGCTGCCAAGAAAAATCCCAGACTTTAAAAAAATGATTTGTTGGAATAACAATACACATTCAATAAGTAAACCAATTCTTTCCTCCTCTAAGCCAGGTGGAAGTTTAGTATGTTTACACTTGACACTGCAGCACCTTCACCTCCTAGAGAATGGAATAACCGCTGTACAATCCTGAACTTATGCAGCTCCTGCTGCTATCCCTGTTAGGTAACATAAATGTAGCATCTCTGTTGCCATCAGAAGAGGAGGTCCCACCCTGTCCCTGCTATCTCTGGACGACAACAACAAGTTGTACAAGATTTGACCCATCTGCAAGCCAGTACTAACAGCAGCATCAGACGTCTGTGTAACCAAAGCACTGGATTTTCTTTCTGCTGCATCAGGAGGTCTGCACAGAGGATGGATGATGCCTGTCACCTAAACCTTTGGATCCGGGGCAGAAAGTTTGAGCTCAGTAGTACTATCCCTACACACTGTGTCTCACCTGTTCGCTGCAAGGGCAAGGAACAGGATTCCAACTGGCATCACAAAACCCAGAAAGACACGGAAAAGAAGAAAACACAGATAGGAAAACCAGCCAACATTTGTGCACCAAAACGAAGTGCAAAGACATGAACAGCAACTCCAGCACAATTGCCAAACCACAAGAAGCAAGATTCAAAAACATTTTGGTCCATGTTTGGTTCCACTTTTGGATGATGTTTAACAAGACATGGTTAATTATCTACCAGGCTTGCATTCATGACTTGAACTAGCCACTCTTTTCAGTAAATGGGTTTTACTTCACTGTATGAAAACTCTCTTGATCCCCATGGGGGTAATTCTGTTTTTCAAGAGACGGATAGGTGATTTCTTGATCAAAGCCTCTCTTCTGTGTTACTTACTTTTCAGGGCAGGAACTGCATAGCATGGTATATGCCATGACAGTTGCAATGGGAAATTCCTGTTGGCACAGATACTACCTCTGGAATTCTCAAAGAAACCCATTTTTAAGAAAAACAACCAAACTCGTCAAGGGCTGCTTCCAAGAAGGAATGATGAAGGCTTGCCTGAGGTTTTAGCAGAAACAGTCAGCCCCAGAGAGAGTTGCTAGAACTGGCAGAACAACATGGATAGAAACAATTCTCCCCTCGGGTGCAGTTTTGCAGTATTACATTATTCCTTCATCAGTCACACTATTACACTTTGGGGACTATTTAACGAAAGGTCACACATATGCTCTTGAAATATTAAGCACAAATGAATAACTTTGGGCTGGGAGTCAAGTTTCCTAACTTCAGCCACCTCAAAATTTAGAAGCCACAATTCTCTGCAAAGGAGGAAGACAGGCATTTCCAGTGGGCACCTCTTTTCATGTTAGTCCTAGGGTGAACTGAGTCAGCCTTTGGAGAGCTCTCTCTGTATTGACTGCTGTGTTCTTGCTGATCAGGACAAGACACCCGACTCTGAGCTGACTAAAGTCAGGTAAGATGAACCACACTACTGACGCCCTCCTGTTCAAAAACCTGAAGCTCTAGAACTGGGCATAGGACACACAGGAGCACACAGCAATCAGAGTCATTTGTAGGAAAAACCCTAGAGAAGTTCTTAGTGCTCCTCAAAAATAGCAAAACTGTAAGTGGTTTAAAAAAAAAATCTAAATTACTCTGACAGTTCTCTTTTCCAACCTAAAATGGCAACACTAATGTGACGGCCTTGAGAAAGAGGGTCATATTTACTCTTTAGATTTACTGCTCATTTGAATGTTCTCTTATTTCCCCTAGTCAAAATTAACAAAAAACCCTGAAAAGGTTTTTCTCAAGTTTAATATGATTTAGTGCTATATGCTTGTGTTCTACTTTTTTACTATCTGAAGACCTAGCGCTGTAAACACATCAGCATTGGAGCAGCTTTATGCAGAAAAACAGTATCCCTGTTTACTGGGATAAATCATGTGCCTTTCACTATATTCTTTCAAGAAGATATTCTCAAAAGAATAATTATTTCAAGACTGCTATCTAAAATATCAAAAAGAAGAACAGGACAAACATAGCAAAAGAGTTTGTCCATCCCTGCACTGATGACAGGGAATGATTAATACAGTACCAGTAGCTGGCCACTTTAAAGAGGTGAGGAGGCTGGGGGTCCTATGTAATTTTTTTTCCTTGTAAATGGATGGGAAATTTTCTCATCCCTTTTGTTTTTCACTCACACTCACCACTTGGTGGAGGTGAGAGCTTCTGGGTTGAGGGATATGAAATTACTTGTTGGTGTGCATCTCTCAAGGGTGAGTTCACAGCGGTTTAAAAGAACACCGCTCATCTAAACATCACACGGTTTTGGGCTATATTCCTACTGTTTTCCACCTAAAACCAAAATGCATGATGAATTCACTCAAAAGTCAGTCCCAAAACACAGGAAATTCTGTGCAAATCTTCATAAGACCAGCCTGAGTTTGGCTGTATAATAAACCCCATTATCATTACTGTGTCGTGCCACTTGCCATCCATGAAGGTTTTCCACAACCCATTTTAATCGGCAAACCCGTAACACTGGAGCTTACCAGGAGCTCACAGAAGACCCTCCCTCCCCAAATACCCAGGCATATGCACTGTGGTTGGGGACTGCTTTGTTTTAAAAGCCATGCATTTTCCTATTTAATTGTGCTTTAACAAAACAAAACAAAACAAAACACCAAAACCAAACCAAACAAAAAACAACTACTAAACCAACACAGAGAAGCTCCTAACAGGCTGTATGAAAAGTGAGCTGCCAAGATTTTCTGAATCATGCAACACTTTCACATCAAGTCCTGTTATTCTGTGTGTTGGTTGGAGGTGTAGTAACACAGCATGGTGGTGTCAGCTGTCATGGCAGGAACCATTCATGTCAGACACTACAAAAAATTTAATGACATGACAGTACCTTCACAGCCCTCTGGTAGGTAAGGAAAATCTAAAAGGATCTTCCCAACCTTTCACAGTAAACACAAGTGGATAATCTAAAGCACCTGCAAGCAGGGGATGAGTCCGTGATATATCTTTGCAATCAGCCAGTTAATACTGTTATTAAAACAGTTAAGTTTATCAGCTCTTAAGTCTCCTGTCTGTTTTGGGCATTTCGAAGGACCATATCAGTTTGGCATTTAGCTGCCAACAGATTTAATTGATCCAGACACTGTATTTCCTTCTCCTGTATCCTCAGCTGTTTCTGAGACACCCAAGCCCTTCACAGGGGTTGAATTACCATCTCCTTCAAGACCTGTCTGGTTCCTATTCTTTCCTAGGAGCTCAGAGGAGCTAGCAGTACAGAGACATCCTGCTCTTCCGCATGGCTTCACTGATCAAGTATGCCGGGCTCAGTTCTGGCTCCTCAGTCATGATTGAAATGTTCTGCCACTCCCCCAGCTGGTTTGACTTTTTAATGGTGTCCACCACACACAGGGCATACAGACAGTCATCAAAAGTGGCAGCCATAGTAAGGGGCCTCCCATCCCAGGTCCTCCTGTCGTCCTGGTCCTCAAAGGCCTGCCGGACAGCCTGGACCATCTTAATGGTGCCCCGCAGGTAGGGGGATGGGATGTCACTGAAGGCTTTCTCTGGAAGCAAGGAGTTGCTGACTGGCGTGGAGTCCTTCAGCAGGAGCTCCCGCTGAGGAGAGCTGTTGCTCTGTCCATAGAGATCAGTGCCTATCACAATCAGCCGTCCCGCCGAGCCCACCACGATGATGTCCTGTTTGAACTCCCCCGGGATGTTGAAGTTGAGCGTCACCGTGCAGCACACACCCCCTTCCAGAACCATCTGAAACGTACAGAAGTCATCGCTGGTGATCTGCCGGATGCCCTTGATGTGGTCCGTCTGCTTCACAAAGGTCTTGAGCAACCCGTGCACCTTCACAGCCTTCTGGCTGGTGAGGAAGGTCAGCAGGTCGATGATGTAGGTGCCGACCGAGTGCAAGCCCCCACCTCCCATCAGATCATCACAGCTCCAGTTGTACTTCTTGCCCAGCAGGCTCCCGCTGTGGACCTGCACCTCGCACACCAGCAGTTCGCCGACATAACCTTCCTGGATCAGCTGCTTCATCTTCACGAACGCAGGAAGGAATCGCAAAACGTTCCCCATGATGCTCATGAGCTTTGGGTAATAATGAGCCGCAGTCATCATCCTAAAGGCATCCAGGGGAGTCGCTGTTCGGTCACAGATGACATTTTTCCCAATGCCTGAAAAACAGTAAAAAAAAAAAATCATCAACAAAAATTTATCGATGGAGTAAGCTGAAAGCCTCCAGGCTATTCTTAAAGACTAAGCCAAGGAGAAAGATCCTTAAAAGAGTAACACCATATTGAAATGTTTTCAAGGCACAAAGACCCACTCTGGCATGCTTCCAAAATGCATGTAAGAGTTTCTTGAGCACCACAGTGAAAATGTATTCCTTTTTATTTTCAAAATGCACTCAAGTCTAAAAATAGCTCAAAGGCTGAGGGCCTGAACAGAAGAAAGTACGCTACCTTCTGGGAGCAGGTATGAAACCAACCACCCACCTCAGCCATCTCACAGACGTCTCTTCTGTGATAACCTGCCCGTGCAGGGGCTTCTGTGAGCTGAATCTGAGGTTCAGATTCAAATCCCTGAAGCATACGAATGACACAAGTGCATGTATTCAGTAACTTAACACAGGTACACTGAAAAGCCTGGCTTTGTCTTCTCAGTACTCGTCTCTCCCTCTTTCCTGCTCAGACTGTTTTAAGAGGCTCTGAGGAGAGAAGTACTGGGCTTGCTGCTTAATTTAAAATGAAGAAATTGCTTCTCACTCATCAAATGCCACGCTATTCTGACAATGGCACTCAAGTTTTTTTGAAGCCATTCTGTTGAAATGTCAGCAGCGCATCCACGGTGCCAAGGGAGAGTCACGATTGCTCTAAAACAGGTCAAATGTAGCTGTGACAATCTGTTCCCTCGTGGAATTGTCCATATGGCACACTGTTTACTGAAGCTTGCATGACAGTCCCCTTTTATCTGGTTATCAAGGTGTGCAACTGAATGCAGTGCAGGCTAAATAATGGGCTTATTATTGATTTCTCCTCCTCAAATACTTTCATTCTGTACCCACACACACATACAGTGACAGAATCTCCAGTTTCCTTCTCAGTTGCATACAAACTTTTTTTTATGCTTAATGATCCATATTAGGTGAACTATGAAACACTATGGACATAAAATATGACACTAAATATGATCTTTGCCTTGAGAGCCTTGGGCTGCAGCTGGGCCTGGCACTTAAAAGAGCTGAATTCGGGTCCTCGCTGATGGAGTCCAGATGAATAAATGTGGTTACTTGCTAAATCAAGTTGTATTTCCATTCCTGTTCCCTTCAGGTAGGTAAAAAAATCCCTTTTTCTTAGAAAAGCTGTTCTGAGTATAAAATTTTACATGTTTTGGAGCTGTTTGGATGAAGTCATATAAATACAGACAGATGGCAGAGATCTATCTGAGCCCACTTACATGAATATTTCACAGCCTGACTGGAAGAAGAAGGGGGGTCACAGTCCAAACATTCAATAACCATCTTATCCGCACTGCCTATTCCCAGTCTTTGTCTGCTGCTATTTGAGTAGCTGAAACTGGAGGGAGGGAGGGCTGTCATCGCTGAAGTGGCAGTCACATCCAGTTAAGGAACAAGAAGGGAAACATCTTTCTTCAACTCGCTCCTATTTACCTTCTACTTAATCAGATAAGTAGAGACATACTCATTTTCCTCTTAAATTAGGCGAGAATCTTATATTCAGTGGCCATGGTCTTCTCTTCTTACTTTTCTCTCTCATCTTTACAGAGGGCTATTGGTGACTGAGTTAACATTTTCAACCTAATAGCACTTCTTTTCCTGTCCCTGAATTAATTTTTTGCTGCATCTGTTTGATATTGGAGAAACCATTCATCTACCTGCCCTATATTCCCCTAACGGGTAGCTCCAGCTATGCCACTTGATACACATCACTAATATAATAGTCCTTGACTTACACAGACTCTTTGCAGAGAGATCTTAGTCTAACAAATTAGTTATCAAAATAAGGGAAATCTTAGTCAGACAAAACTTCCCTAGAGTCAAACCTTCCTGAAAGGGCAATTTTCCCCCCAAAGAAGCAATATGTACTACCTCATCATCTGAGCTGCTCACCACTGATCCACAAAAGCATCACGTTCTGCTCCAGTTCAGCTTGCATCATTCTGCCTCACAGACGCCTGCCACATTTTATCTGAGGTCTGTCCAGGCACTGTGTCTCCAGATATGCAGCTCTACACATGTGCTCGCTAGGAAAAGGATCTGCTTTCAAGAGGAATTGCAGCCTGGGGGCTTTTTTGCTGCGTGTTCAGTGCCATGCACGGTGGGGGTCAGTCCTTCACCATGTGGGGCAGGGAATACTTGGGATTGTCAACATCTGAGTAGGAAATTATGATTATTAATATGAAAGAGAAGCCTATGGGTTTTTACATCCCATACATTTGAGAAAAATTGCCACTGGGATCAGTGTAACTCAGACACATGTGCAGAGAAAAGGAAAGAGCCCTAAATATTTATATGGGGACAGGGAGAAGCTGAAGTCTTAAAATTACTCCTTCCACCATTTCAACGTTTTTGGAAAGGTTGAAACCTTCTAATTTCAGCAAATCCAAAATGCAAATGTTCTGAGAGACTTTCTGTCTCTGTGCATATGCTGATAATACGTGCTGTGCTCTCATCCCTGTCAGGGATTTAAACAGATTTTTGCTTGATGCCCAGAAAGCTTTTATATGCTATTAAAGCTTGTGCAGTTCTTTCAGCATGACGCTGCTCAGCACTTGAGTCTGTGTGCGCTACAGATCTTTGTCTCCTCCGTAGCTGCAAATCTGCAAGCAGCCACACACCAGCTTTCTGGAAGCAGGGAGAGAACATGAAAGGTTTGCTTAATTTAATTTAGAGAAATACTCTGGTGTGTTTATGCAACCAGAATGAGAAACAGGCAGATCAAAACACCATTTTTCTGCTCTCTTTCCTCCACTCCCTTCTCAAAAGGAGAAGGAAGAAAAGGCACCTTCCCTTTGAGCCATTCTCTAGAGCAGCATCAGGGAGAGCAGAGGGCAGTGTGCAACGAAAATCTCCCTTCCCAACACTAAGTTTCATGGAATGGCATGCTCTGATTGCAGGTGCTGCGGGGGGCTTCTCTGGGAACTGACCCCCTTCTCGTCTAGTCTGGGGCTGTGGTCTAATCCTCTTCACTTTTGGGCAAGACTCTAAGAAAGGATGAATTGTTACTGCTTGTCATTCTACCAGCGTGTTTTGCTGTTTCACATGTCTTTGAAAATCGCACCACAACAGACAGCAAAAACTTCACTAATTACATAAAAGCAGGGAAGTGCAGCCAGCTTGTTTCAGCAAGGAAGTGCAATATATTTGTCCATGCTGATAAACAGCCGAGTTGAATAAATCTCATCCTATGAAAGAATACACACCCCTTGCACCTTCATCAAGAAATCTGGTATACAATGCTACAGTTCTCACCCAGGCAACTTCTAAGCCTTGATTTCTTCACTTCTCAAGTAAAACGAAGAAGAAAAATATTTTAAATACATGTCGTTCTTTTTGAGGGCTCCACACAGCCTTCACCCTGGCCTCCCTGCTTGGCTGTGCTTTAGAAAGAGAGAGAGTGGTGCCAGCCAGGTGCTGAGTGACATGACGTGGGATTTCTCTGACCTGGCACAGCATAAGGGAAGGCTCAGTCCTGGCCAGCCCAAGCCCAAAGCTGAAAGTGGGGAACACATCTCCTAGCAAAGACTCGTAAAGTGCATTCCCCAAGCCAAACCTTAACAACTTTGGTACCAATCTGCATTTTTTTAAAGAAGGTTATTGAAGAACACTGATCTTCTCTGAAGAAGTAGACGTCTAACCAACTCTCTAGAAGCAGCTGAGCAAATAGAAAAAAATTGTCTGTGCTGTCATTGGTGCTCCAGTCAAGTGAAGATCTCTCTAGCACCTGATGTTGGAAAGTCAAATCCTAACCATGCTCTAATGGCTTGTCACCCACCTCACAGTAATTAACTTCGTCAGGAGGCCATGTGATTTATTTGAAAGCTTCGGTCTTCTTTTTAGAAAAATAAAGTCCTTGTGAATTGGAGATAAGCCCAGAAGTGAGTGGTAAGTATATGGTCCAGGGCAGTAGTATTTACATCTTTTTCCATGTACGTGCAGGGAAAGAGTGAGGAGCTACAGTAGGAATTTAACTACTGACTCTGCAATTCCTGGCACTTGCATCTCTATTTTACAGACGATTCAAACTCCTTGGCTACCAGCAGCCCAAGTTCATTTGTCCCTGTATCATCCCTGTGCTGCACAGCCTGCAAACGAGCAGAACTCCTGGGCTCACAGCACAGGGAAGGTAGAGCGGCTGTAACCAGCACAGGCATCATCAGTTCTGAAACCTGCAAGGTCAGCTTTTTTCCCCATCTGCTCCGATTGTTTCAAATAAGGAGAGAAACATTTTCACATAAAAAACTCCAACTAATTAAAAAAACAAATGTCTGTCACTGAACTGAAGTAAGATTAGTCCTCTATCTGTTCAGCTTAAAACATGAGGCCCCAATACAATATTTTCTCCTCCTCCTATTCACAAGAAAATCAAAAAGGGCTCTATCTGGAGTCTGGGCATATAATCAAACCCTTCCTTGGCACCAGAAAGAGCCATTAGTTAGCAGTTGCTACCTATTGCTCTTTGTCAGGATGGGGGGGAGAGAGAGAGAGAAATAGAAAGAGAGAGGGAGAGAGAGAAAGAAATGAAAAATAAGGTTTTGGTGGACTGAGCTAAATTTGTCAGCAGAAAAATAAATTTCTAAAAGCAAAGAGGAACTGTCAACATTCAAGGGACAGTGTGAGGGTTTCAGAAAATACTGGAGTAGTGAAAGAGCACGCTTACCAGGTTGTTTCAAATGGATGACTTAAAATACTTATAGTACCTTTTTCAAACACTTTTTAAAAAAAAAAAAAACTAGTACAAAACTATATCCAAAATGGTGACAATCCACATTTTTATTATAGTAAACATACAATAAATAAATACGGGCAAATTTTTCTTCTCAGATTTTCACCATTGCAGATGTTGTTGCTGCCTTTGAATCCTATGCAAAATCAGAGGAAGACCTTTCCCAGGGAGTTTATCAAAAGCCATGGTCAAAACAAACAGCCTAAATCAAAACAGTTGATACTCAGCAGTTTGTTCTTCCTGCACATATGTACACACACACTGTCAACTTCGTGGCTGTGCACAGAAACCATCTTATGAACTACGTAAGGCACCTGGAGCCAGCCCCTGCAGCTAAACTGATCTTTGATACAAACTGTGTATCAGCAGAGCTGTGTATTTCACACACTCCCATACTAGGCAGAGATCTGTTTGCAATACTGATCGTGTTAGTCAATGGTACTACTGCAACCCCATTAGAGTTTCAGAAAATGTCGCCTGTATAAGAATAATTTTTTCCCCCTCAATAATAATGACCTCAGAAATCCTCACAGCTATTTGAACCATTCCCTTCAATCCCTTTCTTTTGAATCTGCAAAAATTACAACATTTGGAGGCTTAATTTTGCCTGGACCTATAAAAAACTTTCTCAGTTATCTTATCAACTCATTCCAATATTTAAACAGTCTGAAGAAAAACAGACGTTGGTAATGAAGTTCTCTTTTCTTTCCAAGTTCATCACTCCCTAAAAAACCCAGAAGAATATTTAACAGATCTGAACTGCAACTGTGCTAAACCACTGACTTACAGAGGAGACACGCAGACCTAAAAGAAGGTGACACTATTTTTTCTGTTTCAAAAGTGTCTTTGTGATAACCACACAGTCATGGTCCCTTTTGTATGAAGCTGGAACCAACCATTTGGCGCTATATGATATTTCTAGCAGATCTGAGAGGCACATAACACGGAGAAGACCTCTTTGGAAATTGTATGCAGATACAGAATTCAAAAGCAGAAGCTCATACAGCCACTCATTTAAAGTTTTGATAGCTGGAGTGGCTCAGAGATGGAGCAATGATATAGTCAGTTTGGCCTGCTACATGCACGGTGAGCCATAAACCTCTGGCACTATAAATCGCAATTCTCTGGTCTGCTTTTCAATCACTGCAATATTATTTGATGAGCAGTACCCTCTCTTAATTACAGCTCTGCAAAGGCCTCCTTCCTCCCTTAGCTGCAGCTGATGACTACAAGGGTACCTTGGTCCCTGTCTGTTAGCAGCAGGCAATGCCCTGACCCCCAGGCACAGCTTCCAAGGGCATCTCAGCAAAAAGTGCTGCCTTCATTTGGCTCTCTTGACACAAAACTGCTGTAAGGGCTAGAGGGATATTGTGCTCATTGATACAACATTCATTTGCATGTCGGAGGAGTAGAAAGGGACTGGCAACCTGGGCACCAGGAGGACCCAGGTGAAGTCCATAGTCCTTCTTCCCTCCTGGGCCTCCCTAGGGAATCCAAGGTGGCCACTGGGGGCATTTCTGGAGTCACTCCAGATGAGCAAGCATCAGCAGAAGTCCAGCAGAGAAAAGCAGGAAGGTGGCTGAGTAAATGAAGAAAGGAAGAGGAGAGGGAGCTGGAAGTAAAACACTCCCAAGGTGGAAAGGAAGGCACTGGAAGGGGCTGGTGCAAAAACCCAGACGATCTCCTGCCACTCCAGGAGCTGCCCAGCCAGCCCTAGTGAAATCAGCAACATCCCCGCTGTTTGGAGGCTCATCCTGAAAGGATCACCTTCAGTCCAATTTTTTGTAAGCCCTGCTAGCATCTTTTCTGCAAAAGAAAGAAACAATGGAAGAGAAAGAAACAGATTTCAGAGAAAATTAGCATCCTTCTCTACCCAGAGACTGGACAGGAAGGAGGGACAATTAAGAAAAAGCATCTGTTTTAAAATATATGTGTATGAATTAAGCTGTTGCCCAACTGTACATCAGCCTAGAGAAATGCAATACTGGGACAGGCTATTCTCTGGGGCTGTTACTATTTTCTGATGTGTTACGTGTGTGAATCACATACTGCACAGTGGTTAAAAGCTTTTGAATCCCTCAGAAAATAATATATATGCAAGAAGAGGGGAAAACCTGATAGAAGGCTGCTCCATTCTTGGAAATGATGTCTGGGCCATCTCAAAAAAACAATCATTCAGGTGATTTGAAAACCTTTTCACATGGGAAGAGGATTTTTTTAATATGTAGATGTCTCTCTGCTGTTATGAGATGCTGCTGCCATCAACAGTGTGATACAGTAATGATCATAGTAACAATAAAAACAATAGTTACATTTATTGTATTCAGTGCATGATCTGTCATTCAGTTCTTGAATGGCATGAAAAACACATTTATTTCACTCAATACATCTGCCAGGGAAGATTGATGGCATGACAATGTTTCTTCAAAGAAACCTTATTTAAGAAAACTTTTGACAAGAAAATAAATCTGGATGATGAATGCCTTACAAGATTGGCTTTAGTCACAGCTCTAACATTGGCCAAGACACGCTCTGTGAATCACAGATATGCATAGCTGTTGCAAAAAATCAAGTTACTACAGCATAGTGAGTCGTATCTCACGATCTGATTTGTATCAACAGGCCATGTGTGTATTCCTAGTCCGCTGTGTGAAGGAAAATAACAGTGACTGAAGGAACGCGTTTTCCTTCGCAACCGAAGCAGACAGTGAACGCACACAGGGGTAATACACTGCCCTGCTGATGAGCAACAGCTCATTTGGCCACAGCAAACCAATGGCTCATAGAGATTTTACAAACCCTACATCTCTTCCTCTGCATCAAAATATTATGAAGTAAAAGAACACATGCACTGTTAAATTTTACAGTCAACTGGGACGAACTCCACTTCACAAATATTAGATGAAAACTATCTCTACAATAAAAACACACATGTCCAAACTGTACACCCCTAACACCAGGGCCTCAGCTCACTCATGGCTCTGGTCCATCACACTATGATTCCAGTTTTTACACTGGTTTATCCTCACTGATGTAACTTATTTTTCACACAACTCCTTTGAAAACAAAACTCAAACATTCAAATACACTGGGATAAAAAGCTGTTTGTTTAGGTGTCACTCAGCTGACGAGACACATGCAGCTCACATGTGCAGTGCCAGGACTGCAATCAGGCTCAACAGGTAAGAGGGTTACCATGAGCTCTCAGCAGTGACTGCAGCTGGGCTAGAGGTCTGTAAACCCATTCAAACAAATGGAAAAATAAGGAACTGGTTTGTCTTGAAGGGGTTCTTTGTAGATAGCTCCTGAGGTGCAATGCCTAAGCTGGGAAAATACCCCTGCTGACTCCAAAAAGATTATAATGATGCCTGCAGATAAGGAAGTTCCACCTAAGCAGAACCAGGATGGTTCATCAGAACAAGAGAAGACTGTAATGATGATATCAATTTTCATTATGTACTAATATTGATACTAGCTTTTATTTGCACAGAAGTAGTCATTAGGGTTATGGACTGAGGCCATGTCTGTGCATATATTACAGTAGATATAAATGTTGTTGTAGCAGTGTTCATGGCATTTGAAATAGATGCATTCCTTTGTGGTTGACACTGGACTCACATTTGCTTCATAGAAAAGTTTCAGGTAGTACTGCAAGGAGCAGGGATTTGGACTCAATGATCCTTCTGGGTCCCTTTCAACTTGAGATATTTTAAGATTCCACGATATAGAACCTCTTCTGCAAAGACCATACATGCTGACTTGAAGGTAACTTTCCAATAAGTCCTTATAAATTTCTGAGTGTTTATTCTGTTAGTTTGGTGAGTTGGCGCCTTTGATTTGGCAGCATTTTCTGCATCACTGAATCCATGGGCAATGTGCTTAAGAGCAAGCAAAGCCACCAAGACTTGTGTTCCTGTGTATACCAGCACACTTTGCAAGGCAAAGCAAAATTCTCTAACCCTTTCCTGACATGGGGTAGAGCTTGATTCCTTGTTTATAGCCCACCTGGCATTCTCATCTCTTCTATGTAGGCACTTAAGCAAATAACAGCACTGGAGACTGAAATAAATGAAGCACTTAGTAATTTTTTAACTGCTTAAAAACCTCTAACTGCTGGGAAATCTAGAGAAGGTGCAAATACATCCTGACAAACCAGCTACTTGTACACACCACAAGGAAATGCTTCAGGGGTCTCAGCTTGAGATTATCTGCTCAGGCATCTGAAACATGCTCAGACTTACATTCCCTGAGCCCTACTTGGATGCTTTCCATGCTCTCATACGTGCTTGGGAAAAAGTATATGGGACAAACCATGATAGCTTTCCCAAATTTCTGTTTGATTTTTTTATCTTCAAATCCCCATCAAAACAGCACGATCACATCCCTGCTGAGTACCTCCCCGTACAAGACAAAAATCAAAAGACCTGCACTAAGTATTCAGATAGGCTGAGAAAAAAAACCCCAGACATTCTACTTAGACCTTATTCAAGCAAACACTCATTGATTTCAAGGGGATTCTAATTGACTTAGGACTAAATTAAAAACTCAGTGAAAATTTCTGTGTTTGGTCATTTATTTGTTCCAACTACTCTCATTCCCTTTATTCAACTTCTAGAGCAAAATGCATACCATCAGTCCAGTATATTATACCTTTCTTTTCCTCAGTAAAGAAGTCACAGAGCAATCACAGTCTATGATCAGTCTCTATTCTCCTGAGGCATCGTTATCTGCATTTAAATATGTTTCTTTTTGTGTTAGCTGACAACAACTAAATGTCCAGCTGTTTTAAAGGTTTTGGGAGGATTAGGAAATCAGGCAGTTCAATTTTCTTGCTTGCTTTTCCATCATAGAATTGTTTATGCTTACTGAGTCAGAGAAATTTATGACTGTTAATTAGAGTTAATTTTCTTTATGTTTCTCTTGCCTACCCTTTCTACCCCATTAAAACTAGCAAATTGTAATCTGGTCCTAAATAAAAAACTGACAAAAGATAAACATCAGACTAATGCTGGTGAGTAATTAATGCAATCATTGGTACAGGATTCATGAAGCTTTATGAACATTGAAAAATGACATCTCACCAGCCAAGTGACAGGGAAAGTGACAGGAAATCCAAGTTTTAAAAAAAAAACCCACTGGCCCTTCAAGTAGCAGTGTCAGATCCCTATCTGCATCTCCCATGGCATCACTGTGCAGAGCAGCACCAGCACTCTCCCTGCACTTAATACTTCAGGATTGTTTTTCTTCTGTAAACATCCAGCAATGCAATCTGTTTGCAGCATAAACACTGAGGTTTCCAGTATGATCCCTTCTATGTGATGACTGTATGAAGCATCAGCTTCACTACCCACCTAGCTCAGACCCGACTGGAAATGTTTTTCCTAATCTTATTTCTCTGCAATATTTTCAGCTGGGATATTTCTACTTCTTTTCCTGCCCAGTGAAGTCAGAAGGATTGCTGTGCTGAAGAAAATGTGTGTCACCCCTGCAGTGCTGGATGAATGGAGCATACATTCGACCTAATTTTCTGATACAAGTGGTTAAAATAAATTCTAAGATCATTATTCACGTTCCCAAATACTGTACTGACTACGGATACCAAAGCTCCCAGCTATGGATTGGGACGCACTAACATAACTGGACTCATTTGAAGACTGCAGACACACACACAGTTTGACTTCAGTACACAAGCACATAGACACAGACACGTGCCAAGGAGAAGGAAAGTCCCTTTCACACACACACACACACACACAAGTACATGGCAGGTGGAGGTGAGCAGTGCCATTCCTTTAATTCAGTAGTGAGTGTATGAATGCCCTGTGTGATCTTGTGTGCACCTGTTCATACAGGCTCACACCCTAAGTCACATTTTCTCTTTCACATACGCAGCTGCAAAAGTTGGAAACATCCATTTATAATCACTAGGCAAACCCTACTAGAGCCCGTAAGGCTGTGCCTAGCAGTAGAACTGGATTTTCCATCACGTAATGCAGGGATGGATGAACGGTGGGTTGCACAATGCATCTTGGAAAGAATGTTCTGTCAGTGGTTTCCTACTCATTGTGCCAGCAGGTTCCCTCTCTTTTCACTGAGAGGCATCAGCAGCAGGGCTGGAGAGGCTGGCATGAGTGCTCTGCTCTCAGGAAAGGCTGCAGCAGAGAGAAAGAGAAAAGCTGTGCCACAAAAGGTGTCATGATGAAACCGGGCAGTTGGTCCAACCTCACCCAGAGGGCTCAAGGCTGCCTTTCCCATCTGTTCATTTCTGGTGTGCCATTTCACCAGGACCTGGGAGACTACAAAACCATATACAGAGCAGTGAATCTGCAGGACAATATTCTTCCACCTGCCTAGCTCATCAAAGTTTGCCTAAGGCTATTTATGGTTGAGACATGGCATGGATTCTTCATGGCTTCTCATTTCCTCTTCACAGTCTAAGTAAGTCCTCTGCTCCAGCCAGAGATGGTTTTTATGTCTTGCCAAGAACATCAAGAATCAGGACCACAAAACACACATGTGAAGAAAGTAAGTTAGCTTGGCCCACGTAAGAAAAATCAAGCCAGCTAAATCAAAATCCTGATCAAAATTAAATCCCTTTGTTGGGATCCTTTCAAGCCAAAACACATTCTTACAGAGGACCCCCACTTCTCAGAGTCAATGTTGAGTAGCACAGTTCTACCCTACCCATAACCAAGCTGGGCTCCTTCAGTCCAGCCCCACTCCCATTTTGAAGTTAGTGAGAATTTTGATAACAGAGTTTTCCAGGGAGTTGGCATCAGGCCTTAGCAACCTTGAGGTCAAATTTATCTCAGCTGTAATCCCATGAATTAGTCACACTGGCCGTTGGTCTGGCTCTTGGAGCAACACGGTCAATAGAACAGCGAACAGACGACAAGCAAATGGGGTTTAAACTAACGGTACTTCTGTTAACTTCTCATCCAACAGTACTTTATTATTCTCTGGTTCTTAGAGAAACTTCTAAATAAATTATAAAGTGCTCCCCTCAAGGCAGTCATCTTAGAATTGGTGTGCTTTCTTGGGTAGTATTTTATATTCCTGTCAGTGAGAGCTAAGTGCCGCTAAAGAGGAGCCATAAACCCATTCTGAAAAGCAGCAGCAAGAATGAATCAAATGAATCAGCAATTCTGACTATGTGAGACGCTGACATCACGCTTCCCTGGCTCCAACCCTGGGTCCATAAGAACGATGCAAGTCTGATTAATTACTCCCCAGGCTGCAGAGCTTACACAAGAGCCAAGGACTCAGCAGCAGCCCAACCAGCTGACTCAAAGGGCAGTAACTCATCGGATGCAATCTGCCTGGATGCCAGATTGTCCTGTCTGCAGTCAATCTGCAAACTAATCCTCCCAAAAGGGTTTCTGGAAAATGCCATTCACACTCACACCGGCTAAGTGTGCACCAGCAGACAAGACACAGCAAAGGCACAGTAGCAGCTGAAGTCATATTTTATTATGCTTTTCCACTTGCTCTGAAGGACACTGTGAACCTTTCCCCACCACTGAAAATCTGCTGGAAAACAGATCAACACTGAAACATTTCCCCATTATGTTCATTAGGCTGGATATAGTTAATTATGGCAGCCCAGTTTGCTGTGTTCTTCATCAGCCTCAATGTCTGATTTTGATGCATTTACTTTGTAATCCCAGGACCTTCTTGTGCCAGGTGTTCCACAAGCGTACAACGGAAAACGAGCCCCTATTCACAGCAGGCTTTGTTTTACCATCTGCATCCTGGATACCTGGGCTGGAAAGACAGGTCAGCATGGGTAGTTCCTCTCACTGTGCCCACCTACCTGCTGCGGCAGAAGTGCAGCCCAGGTTGGGCTTACCTTATGCCGTTCTGAGCTCACTGCAAAGCTGTGTTCAGACCTCATCCCTTTGAAGCCCCAGGAGAACCTGAAGTAATATTCCAGGGGTAGAAACTTCAAGGGTAGAACTCTCCTGTACTTGACCTGTGCCACAGTGGGTGAAAGAAATGTAATTTTTATCCACCTACACTGTTGCAGGTACATATCTGATTCAATGAAGAATAAACCACCTGTAAAGTAGGTCAGCAATTCTTAGACAGCACTTGCACTTGTGTTTCCTTTCAGAAGCTGCGTAACACACTGATCTCCAAGGAAAAGGAGGGCACAAAGGACGAGGCACTTTCAAGGGAGTAAGAATTGCTTTATTTCTGAACAACAGTATGCAGCTAGAATCCCAAAGCCCTTCAACTGCAACATTTTCCAGTCACAGATTTGGCTCAGACTCCTATGCAAAACAACCCTAGAAAGCTTATTTTTCAACCCAATAACACCGTTTTCCCCAAATATATGCTGTTTTCTACCTGTAGCCTCTACAAGAGAAGAATGAGCAAGAACTTGTGAGGAGAAATCTCACAGTGGTCACAGACAGTTTTCAATTTAAGTTCTATTGAGATGCTAACTCTGATCTCACAGAGCACCTCTTCACTCATACATGGCAACCCAGGAGGCGTGGGTTGGGATGCTAGAAAGAAGCTTAGGCTAATTAATCGCATTTCTTTTTCTGACTGCAGTGTTCTCCTGCCCTGCTGGATACTCAGAGGCCAGCACTGGTTCCTCTGATTAACAGTACCTCATCATGAAATCAAAGGAAAAGCTGCAGGCTAAAGAAAACTGGATTTTTGTTAGCAAGGATTTGCTCTTGGCAAATAATTATAATTGCCAGTGTTAAAAGGAGATAGTGAATTAAGTACAGCAGACATGAAAAATAAATTTAGAAAAAAGCTTTCAATAATTACAGTGCATATGTCAAATGGAAATTATGCCAATTTGCATATATCTGCAGTCACATTGTACAATATCTCAAGTGGCTTCACGGTAACAAGCTTGTATATTTAAAATCATTTAATATAGCCCAGGGTTTTAATAGCCGAAAAGACACTTCAATAAGTACAGATGGGAAGTTAGCCTGGGATTCTATGGGTTTTTATGCCCTGTCTACACAGAGTTCATTATTATTTTATAACAATGCATTAAGAAACATACCATCCTCACCCCCCAGTACACACATGGTTTTCCTGATTAAAAGTATGTTATCATTTTTTTGGTTCATTTCAATAGGTCATCTTTATTCCAGTATAACCAGCCACACGACTACAGCTCTGTGTATAAAACATCATGTCCCACATCTTACACCAGGGCTAATTTCCAGGCAGGACAGACAGTTCCTTGGGAGGTCTGCATTACTTGTCAGGTGCTTCAGCCTGGATGAAGTTTCCAGTCAGAAACCTGAACATGACTCTGTGTGGATGGATTTGGACAAAAGCTTTGCTCTGGACTCCAGCCAAGGATCACACACTCGTGGGCCACCAGAGAGGACTCTCCTGGACAGCCACAGAAGGGTGCCACATGCATCTGGTGTGTCAAGGGGTTGATTCCACATCCATTTGCTTGTTGCTGCTTAGGAAGGGGAGAAATTTATTAAAATCACCCTCTTATTTTCCCATTCATTTATTACTCTAGTCTGTTTAAACTTGAACTGGGAATCCCCATATGCAAAAAAAAAACGCTCCCTAGGACATGTGAGAGATGAGCTTTTTGACCCTTCATTGTCATTACCTACTTCCAACTAAACTATGAGTTTGTACTTGCACCCACCACAGAAAACACTGGGAGTTAGAATATCCCTTTGGAGGAACAAGGATAACAAACAGGTAATCACAGTATTATTGAAAGTTGCTACTGGTCACTTATGAGCCACAGTTCACTCACAGATCTCATAGCAGGTACATATCTGATCTCAAAGCACTTGACAAAGCCAAGCAGGTATCACCCTCACATTGCAAAGACAGAGCAAAGAGGAGTCAAGAAGTTCGATGATTTCTCCTGGTGCAGATATTGCCAAAGTGGCAAAAGCAGCAATCTTATCTAACATCTTCCTCACTAGTAACCTTTCTGCATCTGCAGAAATTACACCATCCTTTTAGCTTTTCTATCCAATTTTGCCATGATTTACTCTTTTCTTTAAAAAAAGCACCGTATCTGCACTTCACAGATTGTTGGAATATCTCAACTTCGGCTGGAAGTGAAAAGACTAAACTGTAGGAGTGTTGGTCAGACTGCCTGAGGGCAGAGATTTTCCAGAGATTTTGTGTGTAGCAAAACCACCAAGCTCATTTTCCTGCTTTCACACACTTGACTGCGGGTGCCTTGCAGTCAGGGGGAAAATACCAGCTTTAGGCTAGATTCATCCCTAGGCATTTTCCTGTACATCATCAGGTAGAGAAAAACAAGGAGGATGCTGAGACAAAAGCACTCCCTAAAATCATGGCAGGAACACCACCTGGCTGTGGTTATACCCATCAGCAGCAACAGGCCCACGTGGGGAGACACCAGTCAGTCACACAAGCCCCGCAGGGAGCTAAGCTAAGGGTTAATGTTTACTCCACCTAACTAGAAATGAACAGAGTGCCAAACCCAGGAAAGGATAATTTCTCCACAGGCAATTCACTGCCTGCAGTGGCTCACCCCCGTGACTCAGTGCAGCAAGAGGGGGATGCCAAAACAACTATTTGTGATTTCTCGGGAGGTAAGTCTGGTCTGACTGCAGCACCACAGGGCACTCAGTGGCTCAGGGGAACTGCTGCAGTAATGTGTTCCTCCTCCAAACCCAAATTCATCTCAATAATGGCAAACTGCATGTTGTTAGGTCTGACAAAAATGTGGTGGCCTCGGTGAAATGAGAGGCTCACTCTGCCTCCAGATGCCAGTCATGAAGCATCTCTGTCATCAGAACCATTCTTGACAAGACCACTGACTCCCCTCAGGGCCCTTCCAGCACGATGGCCAGGACAAAAGCAGAGCCCAGAAGCCAGCCTCAAACTCCAGGCACATGCTAGATGCTCACATCACCATACCCTGCACCAGAGGCTGTCCTCATCACGAGTATTTCAGTTCCCCAGGTTTATTCAGCCTATAAGCAAACTTTTTACAAGTAGCAGCATGTGCTGAAGAGGTCTTTCTATTGCAGCAGTAAGCATGTCCTACCAAACACTGCATTGTCCCACAATCCTGTGTGTTTCTGTCAAGGGCATTACAACAGCTGGATTTGCCCCTGAGGCAGAAGGCAAGGGAAGAGCCCAAACAAGTCAGTTTCCCATGGCATGGACACCTCAGCTGTTTTACTGAACGCATCCTTACCTTCCAAGGGCACATCAGCACAAAACAGAATGTACGTACCCTTTCCTTCCCTTTCTTTGAGGAAGTATCTGCACACAGGCCTCCTATTTTCTTAAGGATGATTTAGGAATGTATGGGCAAGGTCACACAGACATTGTGGTCTATCTGTAGCTGGATGAATCTTTGCCACAAAGAAGTACAGCCGACGTACCTTGGCACAGCACTGCTACCTTGGAAGAGACATGACTTACTGGATCTGAGACTCCCCTGCTGCCAGGGTTGGGGAATGTTACAGCAGAGGCTGCAGCAAGCTGCTCACATCTCCAGAAACTCCAGAGTACCAGAAGACAACAGACTGCTTGGTCTTTAAAGATTTCTTGTATGTGCTGCAAAAATCCTGCATGAATTTTGTAAGCTGCCTGCATATTTAGATTCCTTAAGTGAGGTTTTTGTTCACTGCAAATGCGTTTAGCTTCAAAAATGCTTTTTCTAAACTGTTCAGCTTGTATTTGTCCTTGAGGCCTGACAGGACATAAAATGTGGCAACGTGCTGGAACAGCCTCTCTGCTTGCAAGCTCTGTTTTGTACTACAGCAGCACATTTGACAGAGGAGTTTTCCAATTCTGTAGGATGTCATCACAGCAACACAAATTGCTTTACCTTGGACAAGCCTTAACAATACTGTTATGCTATAGGTGTGGCTTTCCTTTAAAAAAACTATTTTTAATGCTACAATATTCAAGGGTGAACAAAGCACACGCCTGTGCTGATGCCAGTGTTTTTACAATACAGGAGGTTTCAGTTGGCTTGGTGACACCAGAAAGGAGCTCGGCTTCACAGAAACTTGGATGGTTCCCTTCTGAGTCACATCCAGTTGGGTTATCCTTTGGAAAAAATCTGTGTTGTTTGTTTGCAACAAAACTGGCCCTCCTTAGTCTACAGAGAGCATTTTGTTCTCCAACTGTATGGTTCAAAGCTTCTGTTGTTGTCATCTTTGGTTTGGCTCATCTAAAATTGTCCTTTCCACAGTGAGAATTGACAAAACAGAAATCTGGTCACCTGTTCACAATATTGCTATGGGGAAGATATGCCATATCCCAGCTCATCTCTTGCTCTTCTGCTTCTATGTCAGAAAATACTCTAGTGCATCCCTTCATTTCAAGAAAGCCAACATTCCCAGTGTCAGTGTTCACTGTGTTACTGAAGAGTTTTCACTGCCATGCAAATAACCCTTCAAAGCACCACATGCAGTGAACATATCCAGACAAAGTATCGGGCTGCAACACGTCTTTATTCATCCACATCTGGTCCTTAGTTGAGTCAGTTGCCCAGAAAATCTGAGGGCAGGCAATGAAACATTAATTTCAGAGAAGGGAAGAAGGCAAGAAAGAAGTTGGCTTTCTGACTTCTGGTATTATTGTACAAAGCTAGGAAAAAAGGTGACAATACTACACAAGATTTAGAAAGTGAAGAAAGGATTGACTAGAGAAAAGTAAAACTTTACTACCACCTGTAACTCAAACAGGATTTTTTTTTTTTCTCCCAAAAAGCCCTGGACAATTTCAGTCATCACTGAGAAAAGCTAGAAGGATACAAGCAAGACCTGCAATTCACAGCAAGAATCTACCACAGGCTTAGCTTTCCAGCACATCCTTTCCCAGTGACAAGAGTAGAGCAGCACACCTTCAGCTCTCATATGGAAGCAATTATTAGCGTGAAAACAGCCCTTCCTAGGAGGAAACAAATGAACCTCATGCACAGTGTGATTAATGACTACTCCCATGCAGATACGTAAACAGCCAAATTGCTGCTACCTTAGCTTGGCAAAATTTTTAAGTTATGTGATCTTTTTAATTCACTTGTTTGTGCTGTTCTGCCAAGCAAAGCGTTTTTGGAGGGGATCCCATATAGAGGACAGAGGGTGGCTGCAGAAACAAAGAGCACAGAGCTCTGCTGTCCAATTCTCCCCTCCAACTGTATGAAAACACAGTATCTTTCAGCTTTCTTTTCTAATTGCTAGACAGACTGGTTTATTCCCTCCAGCTAAAACAGTATATGAGAATGTTTCTGCTTTCTCTACAATGAATATTTAAGAAAATGTTGGTGGTTTCTGCCTAAAAAAAAAATAAAAATAAATTGTGTTGACTGTGCTTATAGAAAAGGTCCCTGCGAGGACTGTGTCCTGCCCCTCTCCAGCCAGCTTTATACAGAGATGCTCTTGTGCACAGGTGGAGACACTGCTATCCTTGCTCTCCAGAAGTACAACAGGACAAGTCTGGTATCTAATAGGTGTGAATCCAGCACACTCCACTACTCCTAGGAGGATGTCAGAGTGCAGAGCATACCTTTGATTGTCCAAGGGGGCAGCTACGGGTACCTCCATTGCACACTGCAAGCAGTTTTCATCCCAGACCTCTCCCTCTCCCCCTCCACTCAGGTGTGGAAGCATGCAGTGGGACATACAGCTGGTGACACTGATTAGAGTCTGAACTCCACTGTCTCCTGAGCCAAAACAGCAAACCAACCTCCAACTCTTTTGTGAAGGGCCTAGGCAGGACACAAATTCACCCCCAGTTGCCATTACTGGCTGGAGAAGACCTTGGCATATAGCAGCAGGAGGAGCATGGGGTACACCTGGATTGCAAAACGGTGATCACCTTAGTAAGGCAGGCACAGGCAGCCTGGCATGGCTTTGCTGCAGTTATGTTTCCACGCACACTGGTGACGCTGAGCCTGAGTGCCAGGTATCTGTGTCAACCACAGAACACCAACACGGCCGGTCTGCAAGTGCAGGAGCCCCTGATGCTGTCTAGGAACGGAAGAGGAATGCCATAACCAATTAAAACTGAAATGACTCTGACTGCCTCCCTGAATGACCAGAGACAACTTCCCACCACCTGAGTTCGGCTAAGGCTTCTCAGCCATTAATCTGCAGTCCCTTTAGGGGACTAGACCTGCACTGGAAGCACTTCTTGTTTCCCCCAAAGGAATTATGCAATTAAGTCCCGTCTGTCGTGCAGGGCTTTGTCTCCCTATAAAACATTTCAATAGGATCAGGCAGTTTTAGCAAAGGGAGCTGGGCAGCCCCTCTCTCCTCTGTGCCTATTCATTCCTCACTGCAACTCATCTGACATTTCCACTGAAGCTCAGGAGGAAGATCACCCCTGCATAACACACTCAAAATGTCCTTGGGAAAGAACATGATTCCCAAGTGTCACAGGGGCAGGGGAGCAGGAGGGGTTTTCTTCCTCCACCTTGGACAAGACCCTGCTCCAGTTGCCTCACTAGGGCTTAATTTAATTTTCCACACAAAATCACTCACAGCTTCTTCTCTTCACTTCCTCTGCAAGAACTGCTTGTCCCCATTTGCCCCTCTCTACTGTCACTTCACAGTGGGATCAAAAGAAGTGACAGTAAGGAGAAATCCCATGCATACAAATGTGAATTTTGGCTGTACACTGCTTCTGTGCAGCCAGTCGAGACAGGCTGAAGCCTTCAGTCACCACTTCAGCGCATACAAATATAAGGGGCTGTAAAAGGGGACAAAGCTTTTCCCCTGCATTAGTGAGCAGAGCGCTGAGAAAGGGCAGCTGACTCTCTGCCACCTGGATGTCCGAGAGGCCCAGAGGAGACAGGTGTGGGAGACTCCTGAGGAACACCCAGGTGTGCCTGGCCCACCTTGAGAAGGTGCTTCAAATACTGGTTTGTCTTGGAAGCCAGATCCTATCAATGCACACAAGCTCTTGGCATGAAATTAAATATCACTGACATCATGCTGGGCTTCCAGGCAGGTTTTAACTACATGAAACCCAAACCTCATAATAAATCATTACACTGGGCCATTTTTCATAATAGACCTTTAAAACCAGTGAGGTTGGTCACTACACTGCAAAAGCTGTATTCCACTTCTGTGACTGACACCGGAGACAAGATGTGGCATCTTGAAAGCACAGATCCTAGAAATTATTTCAATTTCCAATTAAATAAATTTACAGTATCTGAGGTAAGATTTTGCAGTGGGTATTTTTTCTTTTTTTTTGGGGGGGGAAGGTTTGTTTGTTTGTTTGGGGGTGTTTTGTTGATTTTTGTTGTTTTGGGTTTTTACCAGTCCTATTGGGAATATTTCTGCGTCTATTATTGAGTTATACGGCAGATCTTCTGGTAAAGTTTAATTCATTCAAATCCCTAACGTTTAGCTATTGAAAACATGAATCAGAGAGTAAGGAAACTAACAGAATAGCACAGGAGGGGGGATAAAGCTCCCATTTCATAACAGCTTGTAAACAACCTGCAAGCTAGCTTGAGCAGGAGAAAGCTTCAGAGGTTCAATTCTCCATATTTTCTTCGCTAAGACAGAGTGAGATGGCACTGGCTACAGACTCATTTTAGGCTAATTTCATAAGGAAACAAAGCTCATGGGATCTTATTTTGTGTACATTTATTTGCAGGTAAATATATTTGTCCATCTGACTCCTCATGACTTTTTTACACGTTCTATAACTCCACATAGGAAAAAAAAAGTGAAAATCAGGTTTTATTAGTTCATGACTAAAAAGCTATGACTGTTCAGCAGTGCATGTCTTTATCTTTGCAGGTATAATGTGCTATAGACAGAATGTGTTATGATGATGAAGTGCACATCTCGGGACACAAAAAAAAGCAGAATGGGGAAACAGGACATAACAGGAGGAGGACACAAGACTGAAGTTCCACTCTTTTCTAGAAAATGCTGTTGTTCTGACCAGGAGGGGATTTAGATTCAGGTTGCAGAGAAGCTGAGCAATACACAAGGTAGTGAGCAGAGAAGATATATAAGCAGGAAACCAAAAACTGCCAACACATGGCCTTTCCCTGACCCATCCCGAGTAATGCAAGAAGGGCTTAAGAGTATCCCAGCCAGCAAAGCTTGTTAGAGGAAGTCAGTGAGCAGTGTCTAGCGGCAGGGAGCTTGACCATCATCTCGATGGGATAGTCAAGCCCCGCTTACAGACACAGTGGAAAGCCAACCCTGGTAAGATGAAAAGAAACAATTGGCAACCTCTGTATGCTGGCAAGGGAACCCGCACCACCGGCCAACACGAGACACTGACCCTTGAGCTAAAGAAGAAAAAGTATCACTAAATATTTAAAGAAGGACTTCAAAAAGAGTCCCAGTTATATAAAACAAAATCAATGTTATTTAACAGCAATTTTTTTCAGCTTGACCCAAATCCTCTCTCAGAAACTCTTGTCTCCTTACACATCACTGTATTAGGAATACAATACACAGTAACACAAAAAATGACGATCAGAAGCCAAATTCTAGGGCTGATTTATGCAATTACAGGGTCACAGCAGGCCAGACAGGGTTTCAATCTGTGGACAGATGCCAAAATGTGAGATCCATAAGCATTCAGTCAGAGAAATGGGAGCATATCTCAGGTCTCAGAGTCCATATCCACCAGCTCCATGCCCCAGATAAACACTCAGCACTGCTAGAACAAAATGGAGTGAAACAATGGAGGCACAGGTACACTGTCTGAGATCAGACCAGGTCATAATCTACAATTTTAACGACAAAAGGAGTCTAAAGTGTCCCTTGTGTGGGTTTGAGTGAGATGCAAAGGGAAACAGGTTAAAAAACATGGGGCGTTCTTCAACTCACACCAGGCTGCCAAGTCACCGGGCGTGCCACAGGGTTATGTTTCGCAAGGGGCAGCTCCCTAGAGGAAGATGAAGTGCAAAACACCTAACAGTAAGACACCCAAAAAGGTCTCACATGCACTGCACACAGCTTCAAAACAACCCCAGCTGTTCGACTGCCACAACATCTGCCAGCCTCCCTAAAAGCAGCTCTTGCAACACCAGCACAATGTGCACCTACGAGGAAAAAGGCTCTTGCCATCACACAGCTCATGGTGGGGATGTGCCACCAGGTACGTACCTCAGCGTACATGAGAAGTGCCACATCTCCAGTTCATGGTGAGGAAGGCAGTACTGCTAAGGGGATCAAGGACAGCACGACGTGCAAACTGCCTGGTGGGAAGTGATGTGTTGGTATCACAACCAAAAGCCAGCATAGCAGGTTTCTAGGGAAAAGCATTTAAGTCTTTACTCCATTCCCCAGTTTCCTCACTAAGCGCAGGCACAAAGGAGAAAATGTTTTCAGCAGTTTCTATTATCCATGAACCATGCCTTGCTGGGGTTAGAGCTGTGCAAATACACAAGCCTAAGTCTTTGGTGGCTTCTAAAGTCAACCAGGAAATTTTTAACGAAATAATTTTTGTGACAGAAGTGGATAATGTGAGCAAAAACCCATTCATCATTTCCACACTGGATCTCACACTAAAAGAAACAGACTGTTTTTCTCCAGACTGGTGAACTTGTTTTCAAACAGTGCCTCAGAGGTGTTAATGAATACAGCAGCATCTGGCTCTAGTGGGTCAGTTTCTGCCAAACCAACATGAATCTGATCTAGAAGGAAAAACCAATTCATTGCGACTAAGCAGGTCTCACCTGGCACGCGAGGCATCGTGCACTGCAACTTCCTTGATGCCTTTCCAGGTGGCATGAAACACATAGCCAAAACCTATCAGGCAATGCTGTAATGCCTTCATACTCCTTTCAGTGGTGGGTACTGAGCTAAACCACCCAGTAGGGTATCTTCATTGCTCCCCTGCTGGGCTGAGTGAGACCAAACAGGAAGCCTGAGAGCCTCACAACTGCCACCACTGTGCAAAATGCACCAAGTGCTCTGTGTCCCATGGGGCAACTCATCCTCTGCTCATGCGGCCAGCTCCAGCCAGGGAGATTCCCCTGGCAGCTGGGCACAACGAACTTGACCATGCTCCCACAAGACAGACAGACAACAGTGTCTTTTTCACAAACCCCAGAAGACCAGGGTGTGAGATCCTCTCGCAGGAAGGGTTATTACAATCCCAAAAGGGCTGGAAGAATGCAGCACTTCTGCCTAGCAGTCTATTCTATTGATACACAACGACTCATCCAACCATAAAGGCAATTGCTAACCTTCTTCTGCCTGGAAGATGAGCCAAAGGCCCAAAGAGCAGACAAAAGTCCCAGACAAAGCAACCCAACAACGTACACAGAGCTCCTCAGAGCCTTCCACATGCCAGTACAGAAGAACAGAAAGAAAACAAGACATCAAAGAAAGTGGTATCTGGAGTCTGTCTGCAACTAAATCACCTAGCAGAAAATCAAGAGACTCTGCTCTTGAAATTTATCCTCTTAGTCCCTAAAACCACATCACATCAGAAAAGGGAAAGAACAGAAGGAAAAAAAAAACCAGAAAAAAGAAGTAATTCATTCACTCCCAACACCTGGGTGAAGGCAGAGGATTTGTGAACAGACAGCGTATGTACAGAAATATGTACATCTATGAAAGACTTCAAGTGTAGAGGAGCAGAAAAGGGAGCCAAGATTGCCACAAAAGCTGCTTATGCTTTTGGCTTTATAAATTTCATAAAGCTAGCTAGTTAGGAAGAGGATAGAAGTTCTTTTTTTTTTTTTTTAATTTCCTACTCAAAAGAAGCCACTGTCACTTCACTTAGGTCACCTCTGCCTACACAGGGGCACATTTCCCTTTTGCGTAACTTAGTTACTTATAAAATCTCTGGGCACTTTCATCTTTACCAACCACAACATCCTGTGAAGCACCAGATAATTATTAATGACTTCTACAGCCTGTGAAAAGAGGCACAGAGAGACTACAAGCCCTGGATTCATTCCTGCTCCTTTCTATCATCACAAAGTTAAGCATCTAGTCTAAAATAATAATCTGGGACTTCCCAACAGACATAAATACATATGACCACAAGGCTATTTACCTCAACTAACTTAGGCACACGTTTTAGGGTAGTGCCTGTCTTTCCACCACTTACAGAGCATCTTGGTAACCAGCCAAGACTAGATAAGTCACTTTTAGACCAGATGTCTGAACAGAGACTGTCTAAAGTTAATCGATTAAGACAGGCCTCCACTAAAAAGGGAGGCAGAAAATCAGTAGCAAAACAGAAAAGTTAATTTGCATCTCCCAGATCTCAGAGTAACGGGCAAACTATTGGAAGGACCCTTCCTACACCGCATTATTTCGTAACACCTCATTTGGCACATTTGTCCCTGCTAACAGAGGACACTTGTAAGAGAAGCACTGTTGGAAGTCACTCACACTGGGCCTGTTTTTAAAAGCACAGGTTTTTCACTCAGGCTGAAAAGCCAACAAGATGCCTGTGTCCCAAAGCACACAGCATTAGTGCCAGTCCCTCATGCCCTGTGGGAGCCACTGCGGGGCTCAGTAGTGTTGGGGTGCTGTGAACTGGACAGCTTAGATTTGCAAGGGTTCTGTAGGATGCTCATTTGGACAGCTGGAAAGCAGATGTCTGGCAAGTCTAAGAATAAACAGAGATTATCAGTTCAAGCTCAAGCCTAAAAAAAGAACTTAAAAATGTTAATCCATGTGAAACAGCAAATTCCCATATCTTTGCCAATGTTTTAAACTGAGTTAGCCGAGCCAAGCTAAAAACACAGCTCAGCAGGCATAGAAAGATGCTCACTCTAAGTGGAGGCCATGAAAAAGGCATCTGGTCTGAGCTACTGCATGACTTGCCTCTCTGCCTGGAGACGGATCAAGAAGAAATCTGAAGGATGGATCAGGCAGAACGCGCAACGGGGATTTCATTAATTGGGGAAATGATGTTCTGACAGAGTGAGCTGAAGGCAACAACAGCACTGCAGTCAGGCTCTGCTGTTTTCCTCTGCGACATCCCCACATCTGACTTATTATCAATGGGCAGCTGCTGCAAAAATTGAAGCGATGCTGAAATGACAACTCTATTAAAGGGGCAGATGGTCCTAGGAGCAAATGTTTCACCAAGGACTGGGTAGGTACCATCAAACACATTTCTCAATGACTTAAAAATGACAGCTGATGTCCCAAGAGATGAAATTTCAAAGTGTTACTGTACTGTGTAGCCAAGGGCCAGGAATATTCTTGAATGTGACCTGACTTAAAAATATAATGAAGCTGATTGAAACACATCAGTATGGTCAGAATCCCTGCTAGCAGCTTTTATGGCAGTCATGGTTGAAATGTGCCATTTTGGGAAGGCAGCCAAACTCCTTATACGTGGAGTACAGCTGCACCATAGAGCCATTCTAGCTTTTTGGATGGATTATCATTCATAATGAAGCAGGGAAAGGCAGAAAAATGAAGGAAAGAGATGCCAAAGTAAACCATTCTTATCCTAGAAAATGTTTTGGGTTTTTTTTTAAACACTGGAAATCAGATTCATAAGACAAAGCTTAGTGGACAAAATGTTTACTGTAAATTAGTTTTCCTGTTATTGTCATAGAAAATGAAATTCAAATTTATGTATATTGTCACTTCACCTTACGCACAAAGGACTGTGAAAGCCAACAAGTAATGCTTCTTTCGATTTTCTCCCTGCCCATTAGTAAATCAAACTTAATATACCCATGAATATCCTTGGAGGATGGATCAACAAGGTAAAACTTCTCAGCTGATCTCTGGCAAGAGCAGTGGTCTCTAAGGCTTTCAAGAAACCATCTACCAAAACCAAGATGCAAGTAACCAGGCTGAAAGAATAAAAACAACATTTAGAGTACAAAGTAGTTGAAATTCACATGAAGCTGATAACACAGCAAGAACATGGGATATTCCTTCACTGTTGCAGTGGGCAATGCCAAAAAAGCACTAGTTCTTACTACACAGCCTCCCCCTCAGGGTTAACCCTCCATATGCCGGGAACAACCACACAACAAAGCTTGGCAAAAAAAAATTTCTCACTACAAAACAGATCACCAGATTTAAGCTTAACTAGACGGATAAGGATTTTTAGGGACCTTCATATCCTTTCCTAACCTTAGGCCGTGTAAAGTATTACCTCAGTCAGCTATCAATTGTGTAGACAAAGGGGAAATTCTTGTAATCATTCTACACAATTCAGCCAACCTTCACTCTGCATTTTTAAGGCACTGACATTTACATTGGAAAAGTACAACAAGGCTTAAAAAGGGCCCTTGCCTATATATGCACATACGTATGTACGTACACGCCTAGGCATCATGGGTTTAGAGGCCACAGTGCTGCTTGCTGCCATGAACAGTTCCTGCAAATTCATGTGATTGTTCTTGGCAACACTACAGCTGGAAATGCGTGCAGGGTTGGGACCATGTGGTAAACCATTCTGTTCACAAAGCATGACGTAGCGCTGTGTTACTCCGACCCACCCTACCTCTGTTTTTCTGAGATGTGCCATGCATACTTACAGTGCTTAACATCAGATATAAAATAATAACAGCAGTTCGTAACAGTGTTTTACAAACATATTTCACATCTCTATGCCCAGTGAATATCGAAACTGGCATCTGTAATAGTTCTTGTGTGCAGTGAATGCTGCAGGCCTGTGGTTCCATCTTCCAAGTTCAATCTGCACAAGACCCCCAGGCATCCTGAGCACTGGGGGCATTTCTCGTTTCTGCATTTAAAGTACAAAGTGGACATAGAAAAGGTACATAACACGAGGAGCTACTTTACCAAGAGAGATTGAAAAGTCCATGAGTCTTCGGCTNAAGCAGCTGCAATGTTTAAGGGGACAGAGGAGCTGCTTTACCAAGAGAGACTGAAAAGTCCATGAGTCTTCGGCTTAAAAAGGATACATCTGATGGGAAATATGATCAAAGTTTACAAAATTACGGAATCTGTGGACAAGGTACTTATAGAACTGTTTTTAACTAAATTCAGTATTATTAGCATTTACTGAAACTGAAATAATTTTAAATTAATAAAAGAAGATACATTTCTAGTGAGACAATAGTGAATTTCTGGAATTTGTTGCCACAGTGATGACCTGGAACATCTGCCACAGGCAGACAGTATCAGCAGGTTCAAAAAGGGATTAGACAAATCCAGGGACAATAGGTCCATAAACAAACAGTACAGGGAACAGGCAAAGATGCTCCTCCTAACACCCGCCAATACAAGACTGGTGGATGCGGGAATGTGCCAGGGAGCAGACTGCAGACCGGAGCCAGGCTCCTGTGCGCTCCCTGATCATCCTCTGGGCACTGACAAAGAAGAATCCAGGGTCAGATATGAACATTGGTGTGACACAATGGGTATTTCTCTCATCCTTTTATGCCTGATTCCTAGGTGACTACTAGTTTCAGGGACTTAACTTGGGATTTATTTCCACAGTGTCCACTGCCTCACTTGCAGCTCTGGCTGCTCTAACAGGCTCTGGTGATAAATGGGCATCCAATAAAGGTAGCAGCCAAAATTCATGAAGCCTACTGAACAGGAAGGCTGTAAACATTTTCTTCCTTTACCCTGCCCCAGGGGAATTACTTCCCTGGCACATAAGCACTATTTTATAGAACCATACATTTGTAGTTATTTCACTTTTCACAGGATTAAGAATACTGGTAAACTCCCTTCATGGATCAACCTGGCAGGCCGATGCCCTTCCCTCTTCAAAGCTCCTTTTACCCTAAGAATCCCAGCTCACCCGTTTCTCCAGGAAGGCTTGGTTTTATTACTCTGCACAGAGACCGGCTTATAACGCAGCAGCCTGGTGAAAGTTCAGCGCTACCCTTGAGGAGCCCACATGACAGCCCAGCTTCATGGGAACACATGTTCTCCATGGAAGCAGCAAGCAGCATCAGGATGACGTTGGAAACATTAATTACAAACATGCCTGCCAGGCCTGGAGCTCACATGCTCCGAACAAAAAGAGCAGAAGGGCACTGTGATGGGACTTCAACAGATGTCAGAGGATGGGGAGGGGTAGCTCCCTTGCTGACTCCATCACTGTTGCTTTTCTTCTGTAACAATTATCTGTCATGCAAAGCCTTTGTACATGCGCTGTATGAACCAAGCCATTTTCCATCCTTTAAATGAATTACTTTATGTTTAGTGGTTATCTAGTGATGACTGACACCAGAGGCAGGAAGAATTGAGTTGGCTCTTCTCTTATTCTCTCTTTCACCTGCATCTAATCTTTTTGCACACTGTTAGGGGCACACAAACAGGTCAGCGGGACTCCAGCTGACTGCAAAAGACCAAGTCAAGTTAAATATAGAGGGGGGGAAATCACATAAGACTCACCTGAGTCTTACTTCTTGTTTTTTGATCTTGAAACTTCAGCTCCACATGTCATTTGGTCACATGAACATTCATGTGAAACACTGATCATGATGACAAACTTTACTGCCAAATCCAGCAAGATCCTGAGCCTCAGGAAAGGATGAGATGGACTTCTGAGTCAGTGAAAAGAGCATGATCTATGAAACTTGAAAACTCTGATTCATCCTACTCTGAGGCATCTTAAACCTCCGTGGTTTATTGGATTGCAGCTTTTTTTCTTGGGTTATGATAAAAATGAATAAAGAAACATCTCATTTTAGGGACTAGAGAAGGTTATTTAAAGTGGAGCCAGCAGCTGTTGTGTGAGAACATTCCTTAAATCAGGACAGAGTCCTGCCCTGAAGTTAGGAAAGTCTGTAACTTGCTACATAGCTAAAACATCTCTCAGGCAGCTCAATTCCACTTATAAAGACAGTAAGATTTTTTTGTCAAGAAATCTGGCACTTGCAGTACCAATCCAAGGTCAAGTCCCTTTCCTTTACTGTCTCCCTGGTCACATGACTCCACCTTCCAGGGTATCACACTGGCAAAAGGTGACAAGAATTAGGCCATTCCCTTCAAGAGCAATTTAAGATACAAACAACTTTTGTAATTAGCTCCTTAGAATTCTTGGACACCAGGAAAATGCCAATGACTTCCCTGGGATTACTCCTGCTTTACACTAAGAAGTCAAGGCCTACTATAGCTTCATATTATCAGGAAAAAAATTAGCCAACTATTACAAGAGAATAAAGTGAGAAGAGGGGACAGGGCATATGTTTACATTTCAAAGCTTTTTTACTCTATTCTAGGCAGAAAAACATCTGGGTTTCCAAATTATATCCACAGGAGGTCTCTGCACCAAACACAGTTGTTCTTAAGTTAGTTTTATCCTACCTAGTAAGTGAGGCAGAACAACAAAGAGGCTTTCCACTGCCTCTCCCATTACTGCTGCTGTAGCCAGCCTCTACCACCACCATCACCCTTGCACCCTCCTGTGCAGGTCCCATCCTCTTGATGTGTCTACACAGCAAAAGCATAATTGGACTCCACAGGGCCACCTCCATGCAGGCTTTGGAATCACCAGCTGAAGAAGTTACAGCAGACTCCATCAGAGGGAGCAACAAGGGTACCAGCCTCCTTAGGGACCAGGACATGTACCAACTACCTGCTACCTGAGTGGAATAAGCCCACGCTACTCTGTCTTTACTGATATTACTACCTGCAATGACTACATTAAGGATTATGGAGGCACCCACCAGCCATGCAGCATCAACCCAGCCCATCCAGGGAGCCAGCACCACACGTGCTCGTGCTCGCCTACAACATCCTGCCCCAACTGGCAGCTTCCTCCACCACCGGACCCCTGGCACAACTGCTGCTTTTAGAAATTCCGTCATATGGAAAGTTTCCACATCTGCCTGAAGAAACGGTGACTCACTACTGTCATCATCACTGATAGCTGAAACCTTCTGTGCACTGCTTGGGATGGGGGGAAAAGAAAGCAAGAAAGACTACAAAATTTTCCCCCCTCTTTGCTCCTCCTATTTGCTGTTTCTGCATCTTAGCCTACTGCATGCATGTCTCCCAAACATCTGAGCAGGGTTTTCATACAACACCACTGGCAAGAAAGTCATCTAAAAAACAACACAGAAACATGAGAAATAAGGCTGTGAGCCATCTGATGAGGGAGCTACTTTTTTTGTTCCATGTTTACAGGGTACACTGAGTTCATGCTGGACTCCCATGTGCTAACACAGTGCACATATAACAGTTGGTAACCCAAAAATGCCAGCCAAGGGCAAGGCTTTTAACTTGTTTTTTCCAACTTGAGTGCAAGGAGATCACGCCCCTTCAGAAACAGGACAAGAAATTTCTTCCCTTCAGAGCTACTATTCTCCTACACCACATAAAGGTTGTCACAAATTACTCTTCCCATCCCACAGCTCCTTCAGTCACTTATTTCTGTTCCCAGAATGAATCTTCCAGACAGAATCAAAAGTGATTTACATCTCAGCAGGAAGCCTCCATCCTTCCAGGCACTATTGGCTCTGTTCCCTTTGTTTTAACAAAAGATTTTCCCAAAAAACTGCAAGGAGAAAGGGGCTCTCTAGCTGTTTTCTTCTGTGGTTTGCTCACAGCAGTCTCTTGCTGGAAGCATGCAGGGCTCATGCTGACGCTGCTCCAGTTGGAAATTCAGGCAGAAGACATTTCCTGATGATTTAGCACGTATTGTCTGCGTGGATATGAGGTGGTAAGCAGTTTAGTAGTGCTCCACTCCATAGACTCTTTCAAATGCACTGCCCCAAAAATGCTCTAATGATAAAACTCTGCCACAAAAACAGCTGGGAAGTTTCCTGATATTTCCTTCTTTCAGCATCAGGATATGTGTTTCTGTGTTAAAATTTAAGCAATTTTGTTTAACTCACAATTTCCTCCTGGCCTGTCTCTGTGCCCAATAAGGTCACCAACTCTCAGAAGAAGAAATATGTATGCGCATATCTATATATATATATATTTACACCTTTCAAGTACCCTTGTTTTGGCCTTGAAAGGTGCCTGTGGATGCTACAAAAATAAGTAACAAATTTGTTTAGATCATTGACCTGAATCTGGTCTGGTTTGCAGCAAATCTCCCTGCTCCTTACAGCCAGGGGAGGCAAGAGAATTAATGTCACTCAAGGCTAAAACACTTTACAAAAGATAGCATAATCCCGGGCTGACCACATCATATGCTTCCTCATCCTGCCAGTCCCTACATCCTACAAAAGCTTCCAAAGAACAAACAAGCACCAAAAGAAACAGGGCTAACTATGAGAGTCTTAGATATTCATGTTCCCTGAGCTCATGCCAGATGCTGTCTCCTTTTACAAGGGGTGTCTTGGAAACAGAGAAGGTACATACCGGGGGAATGCCACGTGCTAAAATGCAAAAGCTGTAAGCACAGCCTAATTTAGCTTAATGAGATAGAAGAAATTAACACCATCCTCCTCGAATCCCTTCTGGACACAGATCAGACATCAGCACAGAGCAGCCCTCGGTTCAGGGTTCCCTGGATCACAGAGGGCAAGGGCACCAGCAAGGAACTAAACATTTCTTCCCTGTGAGACTGAGCTGAACACAACAATGCCGAATTTACACTAACATTAATTTCCCTTTGTTGTTCCTATAGCAGAGTATTTCTTGGCAATTCACAGGAAGCTTTTCCAGCCTCTCCGCGCCTGAAGTGTCAAGCTGATGCCTCACACACAGCAGATCTCTTCACGCAGCACAAAGACTGGTTACTGATAGAGCAAGAGTAACCTGAAGGCTGGGGAGAAGGACACTCTCCCTGCAATACCGAGATAACACACAAATACTGGTACGGCTTCTGTAAGCAAGAGCAAACTGTAGGCAGACTCGGCTCTTTGCTTTTTCCCAACTTGTTTCCTGCTGGATCTCAGAGAGATCAAATCACTATGCCCAGTAACAGCTACAGTCTTTTTGTTCCAGGGAAAAAATATATTAGTTTTATGGTACCAAATTCTGGTTTGGAAAATTACCACCTACAAACTTCCTCATAATGACAGCAAGAGCACAACTCGCTCCCTTGGCTCAGCTAGCACGGGCAGCACTTCTTTGTGCTGCTTGACAAGAGGCACCTTTCAGCACTGAAAAGCCAACATTTAAAAAACTGATGATTGAGCCCCCACTGTCTGTGGAAAAAAAATAATCAGAGATCAAAAATGCCCTGATAAATCAGAATATATGCTTTACAGAATATGTATTTGCCAGATCCAAATTAATTATGACAGGGATTCAAACTAGATGGAATTTACCAAAGCACAAATTGTAACTGCAAGACGCATTTGGCTCTCGCTAGAAAGGATAAGAGGAAATGGCCTCAAGTTGCACCAAGGTGGGTTTAGACTGGAAATTAGGATAAAATTTCTTCCCCAACAGGGTTTCAAGCACTGAGACAGGCTGTCCACGGATGTGGTTGAGTCACCATCCCTGGAGGTTTTTAAGATTTGCAGATGTGGCACTTAGGGACACAGTTCAATGGTGGAATTGGCAGTGCTTAGTTAATGGCTGGACCCAATGATCTTAAAACAACTTTTCCAAACTAAATGATTCCATGATTCTGAAGACTTAAGCAGCACCTGCCAGTTGTCTGTCCCACAAATATTTGTCCTTGCAAGCTAAGGTGCAAAACTTCACAAGCAGCATTCCATTTCCATACATTCAGATTACCTGACCATATAATCAGAAGAGTACAACCCTCTGGTATAAAGAAAAGCCTTAGGGCAGTGGGTTTCTCCAATTCTTCTGATTAGAAGACTTGCATTTGGTGTTATATCGCACTCTGCCCAGCTCACTATCCAAAACGTCAGCTAGTTGCCCAGCACCACTCCTCACAGACACATTCATTTGGAATCCACTGTCTGAAGGGACTGCAAGGCATGCTGGAGGGAAAAGATGGCTTTTTTGAGGCTTACAGGTAGATTGAGAGCTGTACTTTTTTCCCAGGTTTTCTTCTTGAAGCTTCAAACGACTTCCTCCTTTTCCAAAGGAAGATTTAATTCTCTCAAAATACCAGCCAAAAATCTTGTAGTTAAGTACTATTTAGAAATCTGTGGAAAACCAGATATAAAGACAGATCTTGGCATTACTGTTTGGAAAGCATATGACAAGGAAACATGCTCTCTGCTCACCTGGCATGCCTTTTTTTTTTCCTAGTGCCTCAAACACCAGTATTTTTGTGAAAAGGCAGCAGAGCAGAAAAGCATTCCGGATATCAACACAAAAACGAGCATGCTGATTAGTTTAGCCTGATGATTTTGTGCCAGAATTGGAAGTCCCTTTTAACCCTCTCCTCCTTTTAAGAGTGAAAAACTGTCCTCACAGTCTTTCTCAATTAAAAGTCCAGTGTGGAGCAAGGCCTTCCTCCCCAGGCTTTGGCAGAAGTGCTGTCAGTCTTGCACAGCTCTGATCTCTCCAGATTATCAGCTCTCTTGGCCATCTGGCAAATGGCAGGCCTGAACAATCCTGTTCTTTCTGTATTTCTACATCCAAAAATTGGAAGGGAACCATCCCTTCAGTGTGAAGTGATATCTATGTACAGTGATTACTGCTTGCGTTCCGATGTTGAATTGCACTACAAGAACAGCCAGCATGATTCCACCACAGTCAGTAAGAGAAGAAGATCTAAGGCAGGGGAATGAGCAGTCATAACTCTGGAAGAGCTAGGTGTTAGGAGATTTGCTCACTGACATGACCCTTCATTAGTTCTTTTGACCTAATTAATGCTACTGACTTTTGTATAGGGCCTAAATTCTTGATCAGATTTTATTTTGTTCTGTCTGTAATACCATTTACCCAGTGTCTTTTTTTTAAGGGAAAGAGAACATCAGAAGTAAACACTTTCAGGACTGGCCACCAATTCTGATGATTCTGAATCTGAGAGTTAACCAAGGAAGCCGGCGGCACAGTTGCTTTGGGAGTTTTGAGTGATGAAATGACTGCACAGGCTCAGCCATCATCGAAATCAGGCCCAAAGGATCCCTCTTCTTCCTCGCTATTCCCTTCAAAGGGAATGCTACTGCCAGCAGAGCTTAGCTTGTAACCTTAGCTTTTCTTGATTACCAGAAATGCCACGAAGCTGCCTGGGGATCTGCAACTTCCTCCAGGTGTCAGGTACCCAGATGTCCCATTGACGGGCAGTATTTTGAAAGTCTAAGGATCAACAGACAGACAAACAGAATCACTGTGCAAAGCCAGTCGGTACATAATGAACCACTGACCTCCAGACTTAGATTTTGGCTTCAAGACCACACCTCCCTTTTTTACTAATGACAGTGAAGCCACCCTGTGTATTACTGTCAGTGATGTATGACACAGCACATCCTCTCTGATTCTCCAGGGTCCTAAATGACTCAACCACTTCAGTTTTTAAGTGCAGAGACACTTTCTATGACTATACTTAGTTTTAGAGAGGGTCTGGAAAAGTGATATCACCAGTGGAATGAGGAAGTATTTATCCCCCGACTGGAAACACATGATGATGATGTAAAGGTACTATTTGGAGAGCTCTATTTATATGGTTGTTTCCTGAATCTTAACATGACTCAGAAAATCTCGGGATGTAACATGGTGCCACTGCCATAGTCTGTGGGAATCACTACCAAAGTTTTGCAAAAGCTTTGGCAAAACAAACTAACAGCAAGTTACCATGGCTCTGCAAAGCAAGGCTGAGGAATGGATACTGAAATTTAATGACTTGACTAGTTTATTACCAATGGATTTAAATATTTTAAATGGTAAACCGGTGACAGAATTAAGTGTGAAATAGCCTACACTGCAGTATAATAAATATGCAAGGACAGTTAGTGTAGAGTGAAATTTGATTTCACTAATTACTGTTTGTTGCAATTATTCTGCTTTTCCGGATCAATAGCTGCTTTCCCAAAGCCAATTGCTTCTGCTTCTTGACAGGTCAGGAATTTCTGTGATAAGCAGCTGATTAAAAATATTTTCTGTAAGGTTTACAAAGGCAGAGGAGATGCAGCTGCTGAAAAAGCTCACAGAAGTGAGTGAATTCAGACTGAATGTTTCCTGAACGGACCACAAACCTTTCTTCTCAGAAAAGAGAACACTTCTCCATTAAAGAGAAAAGGGAAGTCATTGAATGCCTTTCTTTTTACCTTTAAAAACCAAACTAGAACACAACTCTCTGGGAGAACATAACCAGAAGCCCTATGAGTACAACCAATCTGATGTAGCAGGCTGAGGAAGAACAGAGCAAAGGTTATTAGAAAGAGGAAGGAAAAGAAGAAGGAAATTGTCATACCTTACAAATGCCAGTGATTGCACTGGATTACACCGAGCCCATTAGAACAGCAGTAAGGCAACTGGGCACTCGCATTACTCACTTGGTACTAATACACCCAATAGATCTTGATCACTCTTGCAAAGTCAAGGCAAAACCCAGCAGAAAACACAGGTTCATCTGAGAGTCCTCTTTGTGCACAATATCCTCTATTTCTGCTCCAGCCTTGTTTCTGGAACTCAACCATATCTGTAACATCTTGGACTACACCATACACTGCAATGCTGTGTGCACCAGCACAGGGATCAAGCAGAGTACAAACTGCTATCCCACCAAAATGGCAGGAGCTTTACACCTGCTTTGCATGAAACAAACAGAACAGTGAATTCATGCCATGTTTATAGTTTATATTTGACTGATAGATTATTCATTTCTTGGAAAGTTTAATGAAATCACAGGGTAACAAAACAGTGCTACATTGCTTGGTTCTTGAGGGCAGAAATTCCCATTGATTACAGCTGAAATCTTTCAGAGAATCAGAAAAAAAAATTGCACTTTTCCCTAACTGAGCAGTAGTGCAGGCACTGAGCAATCAATCACTGCATAAGGTTCTTGTCTCATTACTCTCACACACGATGTTAATTCAATTGTTTGCCAAGATTAGAGTGCTAATATAACCACTGATTGCTGATATTCCTTATCACACAAACATTACAGCAGTATTAATCATATAGCATTCAGCAGCACTAATGTGACCTTACAGTAATACAAAATACAATTGCTCGTGTTGTCTCTCAGGACACGTAAAAGCCGTAATTTTATGATTCTGTCCAAACCTTACTTCTCCTGCTTTACTCATGCTCTCTTCAACACTCTCTCCCATTTTCTGTGGTCCTGTTACATACAATACTCTGACTGGCTTTTCTTTTCTACCTCTGCATCTTATCCGTGGAAAATTTTATCTGCAGTTTCAACTGTATCCAGACTGATGACACACTAATGTATGACTACTTCCAGGCTACTCCCTTTCAGCACTCAGTAAGTGCTTGGCCTGTCTTTTGGACAGCACATCCACAACATCTAGCCTTCAGCTCAAGCACAACACAGTCAAAGGGAATGCTTATTTTGCTTCCTCTTGCCTGAGGACAACACAGCTCATCCCTGTACCATTAGCTGTCAGCTTGGATATGCACTGCATTTATGTCTACAGATCTGGATTACACTGAAGCTCTTGCTGAGACAGAGCTTATCCTAATAGCCTCTCCTGATTTCCTCAATTCTACAGGAAGATACTTTTCTTCCAGACCAGAAACATGCCTCTCTGCAGTTCCACCTGAAAAGGGTTACGCTAAATAGAAAAACAGGTCTGTTGTTCCCAAACAGAGCCACCTGCAAGCAGTGTAGTTAGTAACAGAAGACTCACTTCAAATTCACATTTTATTTTATCCTATGTTAACACAGAGGGGTAGACAGCACATCCTGAATGTATTTTTTACACAGTGTTTGTACAGTTCTTCCTTTCTCAGGCATCCAGTACCAAACATCTCAGCAACTCCAACGTCATTTCCTCCAGTCCTGATAAGGAGAAGCTTGTTCTCTTCCACCCAAATGGCTTTGGCAAATATCACAGCCCAAACCTGTCACTATCACCAGCTCTCTCAGAGAGAGCATCAAACTTATGTTTGGTTTCAAGCCTTTCCATCCTCTTACCCTCACACCCTGTCTATCATTTCTCACTCACTATTGAGCCATTGATTCCCGCTTCTGATCACTGTGTGAAGCCTTCCACTATCACCCAAATATCTGATTTTCCAACACGTCTTTTCATGCTTTCCTTCATCCTGCCTTTCCTGTTGCTAGTGCTTCTCTCCTCCATTTTTCTTTCTGTGTCAACTTTTCTGTGCCAGAACTGACATCTGGCTTCAGAAAAATATTATGCCCTTGTCTTTTCTGCACTCCCCTATGTACCATCCATATTGATTTCTGTTAAGATGGAAAGCTCACTGGATAGAATCAGCTTTCTGCTCTGTGCTGATACAGTGCCTAGCACAGTACAGCCTTGCTCGTGTGCCAGATATGGCCTCTAGTATTATTATAATGGGTAAAATGACAACATGTTGTATGCATGTTCCATGTAATTAAATGGTAAAACAGTGCAGATCTAATATATGGTCACATGCACCTTCACTTGTTCTGGATACAACTACTCTGTGTACCAAAAGAGTCAAGTGATACAAGTGAGTGAACAAAATACACCACTACTTTCGCTATTTGAATGTAAATCTGAAATTTTAAAGTAAGATAAATATTTTAGAGGAGAAGTATCCTATTTTAGTTTAGTAGCCACCCACAGAATTGGGAAACAATTGGTCTAAATCCTTGACTAATTCTTAAAATGTTTCCCAAGTACTCACAGATTCTCCAGTTCGTCTGTTGTAGAAACAGTTTTATCTGTATCATGCTTTATTTTAGGATAGCTTATTCCACTCTTCTTAAAGGAAGAAACTACACTGGTATAAACCACTTTTATAACTAAAGAACTGCAGCAGTACTGCTTCTGTTCATTTAACTATTTCAGGTTTTGTCACAGCTTAACAAGTGAAAGCCAAGCCTGAGTTTAGCCCATTCAGTCACAGACTCATACACAATATCATATGGAATCACCACCCTGAATGAGGACAATCAAGAAAGCCTACATGGATATTCCTACCTTTAATCTACCTTATTTTTTAAAATTCTGTCCTTATTTTGAAGGTGAGCTGTTATAACACATTCTGGAGTCATAGAACAATTTCGGTTGCAAAGGACCTTAAAGATCATCTAGTTCCAACCTCTCTGCCATGGGCAGGTACACCTTCCACTACATTAGGTTACTCAAAGCCCCAACCAGTCTGGCCCTTGAACACTTCAAGGGATGGGGCATCCACAAGTTTTCTGGGTAACCTGTTCCAGTGCCTCATCACCCTCACAGTAAAGTGTTGCATCGTGAAGAATTTCTTCATGATATCTAATATAAACCTATCTTCTTTCAGTTTAAAGCACTACCCCTTGTTCTATCACTACATGCTCTTGTAAAAAGTCCCACTCCAAGTCACAGGAGTCATGCTTGGTGTTTTCCTTACACCAGTGGAGACAGCATCTTCCCACTGCTCTCCAAGCTCATGTCTACACTGCAAGCACAATATGACTGCTGCACATGCTGACACCCTTGAGCAAGTTTTTCTCTAGCAGCAACAGCAATGAAATCACAGCACATGGACCTTCACAGACCACAGGATGCCTGATGACTTTGCACAGGGTGTGCTGATGTCTGTTCTACTGCAGCTTCACTGCTGCTGGTCATCAGCCTGGCTAGGTTAGGGCATGCAGGGCACCAACTAGGTATCTTTGTATCTGGGGACAGTTTTGAGTTGCCAGGGCAGAAAAATACAACTCTCACCCTGGTTTTGTTCTTGTTGTGCTTCCACATTCCTTACTTGAGAGCCTGGGCCCTCAGCTGCTATGGTCTGGAATGCTTGAGATGTGAGAGCCATTTCTCCTGCCTGAAAAAAACCCTTGTCTTCTGTGTGTGTTGAAGGGATGGAAGCACATTTATATGTGGTCAAACCTATGGTACAAGAAGGCCCTAAAACAAGGCAATGGCACAAGTCAAAAGCATATCCAATCACCAATGAGAACTTTTTGCTTGTCCAGACATACAAACCCAAGCACTGATTAACCAGCTCTGACTGCAAGAGATATTTTTAATCCAGCCTTTTAGGTGACTTGGCGGGATTGGCAAAAGCCTGAAAGGCAAAAAGGGTCAGAAGGGAATTTTACTGCAGTGTCTGCTCAAAACTACATAAGCTCTCAGTTACACTTTTCTGGCATGCACCAGTGAAGTGGAAAGAGCTTTAGCATGGTTCACTGCCCCAAATGCAAAATTAAACTAAAGAACAGAAAGTCTGCTGAAATTTAGCATGTCTGTCTCACTCATTAAGGCTCCTGTAACACTTGAAAACCCCACAAAACAACAAAAACAACAACAAAAACCCCAACCCACAATGTATATGTTTGTGTGCTTGAAAGCTTGGAGTTTTTCCCAAACTTCACCAGTTCACCAGATAAAAGATATTGTGCCTTTCTATATACCTTAGATCACCTTTAAGCACCATGACTGCACGCTGCCAATGAAACAAAGCATTTGCAGTAAAACAGCTTAAAATTTACTCAAAAGCTGCATGCAATTCTTAAAGGGTGATGCTCCTCCTTTTTGTATACATATACTTATTTGTATTTTCTAAAGAAAGGTCACAAAGTTACCACTTTGTTATAAAAATGCTTTTTTTGTGAGACAAATTAGCCATATTGTACTTTAGAATCATTCCTTTGGTTTAGCACAAAGCCCTTAGGAAGCTACGTGTGAAATGAAACTGCCAATATACATGTTATTAAGCATCTAATTCATGTGTTACACCAGGAAATAATAAGCACTTATTTGCTGAAGTTCATTAGAATGTGGGAGACACCACACGTGTGACAAAATTTCATTCACTGTACAAAGACAAGCTGGATCAAATAATGCCACTTGATCTAAGCAATAGCAGAAAGGGCAATAAATACCAAAATGATCTAAAATCGAGCTGGGGAAAAAAAAAAGGGCTCTACCAAAGTCTTTCATGTGTCTCCTGGAGGGCAAAGACAGCAGCAGAAGTGGGGAGGCTTTACTTGTTCAGGCTACAAGCACTGAATGATGACTTTGTCCCTATACCGAAGTTCAGACAGCTGACAGAGTTAAGCTTGCAATGCTCACTGAAAAACAGATTCCCTATAAATTGGAACATATTATCAGATGCCAATAGAACAACCCCCTTCAGAGATAAGAGTCTGATTCTTAAGAGGTCACTTCACTACACTCCCTTAAGTTTAAAACCACTTTAAAATATTTATATACCTACTACAGGAGCATTTTAAAGCATTTTTACAATAGGCAGAAGTGCAGTAGCATAATAAGATTCTAGTAGCATAATATCCTCATATTCTACCAGTGAAATCATTGGGTATTTTATGTAAAAACTTCTAATAAGCAAGGAGTCTAATAATAAAAAATCTGATTACAAGCTGCCCCACAGAGCTCAATAGCGGGACTGGTGAAGACTTCGGCTTCAAACTGATCACAAATTTCACATTTTATCATTTGCTAGGGTACCCAAGTAAAGGCTCAGCAGAAGGCAATGATAGCACGTCTGTCAGTCTCTGACAAGAAATGCTCCTGGAGTTCCCCACAGGAAGAAAACATGCATGGGCATCAAAAGACTGCTTAGGGTTTCATAAAATGCCAAGGGCTTAACCTTGCAAACCTAAATTGCCAAAGTCAAAGGTGCAGCCACACCATTTTATCAAATGCGCGTAACACGTGGGTTACCTCTGACTACCTCCACCTTTGTGGCACTTTCACATAAGACTTTTGACAAGTCACTTGTCTATGAAGAACCATCTACATAAGCTCAAAACTCTGTTGGGTTTTTTCTCTCAGTTTTAATCTTCCTGTGTTATTTATCTGCTTTCCATTGTGCAGTCTGTTGTTAGTATTTCTTCATTAGGTTAACATGCAGTTGTCAGTGATTATTTCACAGCAATCACCATGAACAGAAGTAGGATCCTGCCATCCAAAGTGTCTGCCATGAACATCTGTACCTCTGTCAAGCAGCCTGTCAGGACCTCTTCTGAAAGGCCAAACACTTTCTTCAGCTGTGTTTGTGGTGGCATTTACGCCCACTCTTCAAGTCAGGCGTGATTCAAAGACTACACACCCTGAGAAATAAATCCGTATAAATGCCAAAATTGCTTACAACAGAGCAGTAGTCACTGGTTCAGCCCAGGCTGTACATAATACACACATCTTTCAAGCTCCAGAGTCATGTAAATTGAAAGGACTACGAGAAAAACTGGAAGGAAAAGAATTCTGCTATCCCACCACCACTACCTCCAGTTTGTAATTCAACCCAGCTCACAAAGCAAATCCAGCAGGATCCCTTATTTTACAATAATATGCTAATTAGCACAGTAATATCCTCTCTATTACCCTAGCCTCAGCACACTTTAATTATACTGTAACCTAAGCAGACGTGACTAAACACCTAAATGTGTATATCCCATCAATGGAGGTGTTTGAGGCCAGGTAGGTGCTTTAAGCAAACTGATATAGTGGAATGTGTCCCTGCCATGGCAGGAGGGCTGGACTAGCTGATCTTTAAAGGTCCATTCCAACCCAAACCATTCTGTGATTCTACAAAATTAGGAGCAGTTTTCCACATGTTGATGATCACATGGCAAAATCCTACTGCAGACAGACGAATGTGTACGTTAACATACAGAGGTAAAAACATACAAGGTAAAAAACAGGAAATCCTAGCAAGGTATCAGGTAAGTCTGAAAACCTGTAATCACTCTAAGTTTTAAATTCTGTGCTTTTTATTTTAAATGCTAGTATTGTTTTCTAGCCTGACAATTCCATGCTTGGGTCCACGGCAGTCCTCAAGATAACTCACTTTTTTTTTTTTTAAAATCTCAGAACAAAAGGTCACTTTTTATCACCTCATCAAAATGTACGTATTTCCATCCCAAAACCCAGCTAGTTCGCTCCAAGGCAAATGCAATTCTGAAAATTAGGCTATTTTTTGTGGTTCATCAAGTCCATTGTTTCCAAAAGTAAATAGCCATTATCCTTAATGATTCAGAAATCACTCCCTTCCCTTAAATCAAGGGCTTTGAAGGTGATAGGGGAAAGGCTGCTTGGGTCAGATAGCCTCAGTGGGAAAGAGCAGCCAGCTTTTGTGCTGTTGTATTTGCAGGAAGATTTGCTCTTGTTTTTATTATAGATAGGTTTTGTTTTGTTTCCCAAAGAGAGGAATTATAGGAATTCAAGAAAGAATAAAGAATTACCATGACACCCTTCAACAGAGTAGGAAGTTTGCAGCATAACTTCCACTAGCTGTTAAAATGTGATAAATGGCAGCCTGAAATTGGATAAGAAACCAGAGCTCAGGAAAACGAGTAAAGTTTAAGATGTGCCCTGGGAGGGCTTCCAGATGTTAAAGTCTCTTGCTCTAGATCCCTTCACATAGACACACATTAAAATTCCCGAAGAGGGGTCCCAGCTCCCGCCAGAAAGCTGTTTAGCAATGCAGATTCACAAGTCTCACTGCCCCTGGTTTGACACATCTGTGTACAGCAAAGTAACTCATATTGGCCATGTAGTAAAGAGAGCTTTGTAACTTGTAGAGTCACTTGTAAAAGCAGCTCTTGAGAGAATTTATACTGTACCTGACTTGAAAATGCAGATTATTTTTCCTCCCTTCAGTGCCTTTGAGTCACTCAAAGATGATGTTAAAACCAGTAGTATTTAACAGCAGGAAAACTCAGCATTGGGTTCTCCACTCCCACTGAAGTTAGGGTCGTGGAGTTGAGCACTGCTGACTGCTTCTGAAAATCTCATCCAAAGGACCCAGTCCAAAGCAGGCTAATTCCCTGGACAACTAACTCAATTAGACTTGTACAGACTTTGGCTTCAGCCCAGGCTATATTAGCATCCCACAGAGCAATGTGTTTTAACAATTTACCATTCAACAGCTCTTAAAATTCTCAGCATCTCTGACTGAGCCACAATAAAACACGTTGTTATTTAACATTATTTTCATAGTGCCTACAGTACATTTGGGATGTTTTTCTAAGGAGCAGTGACTAAACCAAGCTGTTGATTACTATGGACTACTTAAGAGACCAGTGTTGTCACTTACAAGGAGGGCTTGCAAGCACCAAACACACGAAATCATGCATTCTCACAGGCTTTACAAAAGCACAACTCAATTTATCCATGTAATACCGGCAATTCTGTTAATAAAAAGTAGGCACTCATCACACCAGTCACCAAGAGCCTTGTGGCATGGCACATTTCTGTCACAGGTTAGCAAGTGACTCTTATTCTGGAGCTACAGTCTACAAGAAAATATTGTATGTATTAAACCACAAACAAATGTCTGAAAGAACTATAAGATGACTGTTTGGGTTTTAGGAGTTACCCTTTTGTTTTCCTTTTCTTTTAAAGAATTTTTCCCACATTGGCAGCTAGGAGACAAATCACTGAGTACTTAAGAGAGACAAAAGGACCTGGCCACAGGAAGGCAGGGTCTGTGAGTGGCCTCTTTTTTTTTTACTCGAGGTGGGGTGCGGAGCCTGGCGCGGTG
>VWZW01003815.1:263190-346749 GCA_013397115.1 Edolisoma coerulescens
CCATAGTTATTGTTGTTGGTTGCCTTGTTGTTTATATATATATATATATTAGTAAAGAACTGTTATTCCTATTCCTCATATCTTTGCCTGAAAGCCCTTAATTCCAAAATTATAATAATTCGGAGGGAAAGGGGGTTTCATTCTCCATTCCAAGGGAGGCTCCTGCCTTCCTTAGCAGACACCTGTCTTTCAGACCGAGACAATGACCAACAACTGCATTATGTTACATTTCTTGATGCTGGTGGAACATGTTCCAGGGAAGAATAACCAAAGCTTGGTTGGTGCTGGAACAATCTTGCTCTACTAAGAAAGTAAAGCGTTCCTCCATCATAACAAGGATGAAGTTTTAAAATTGCCCTAAGGAGACAATGAAGAACTTCAATAATGGCTTTGATTGTACAAATTTTGTTTTTCTGAATTCGAAATTAGTTGTTATTCAGCAGTATTCAGAGTTCAGCACCATTTGTCACACAATTCAGGGTCCAGTTTCAGAAGCTGTCAGGTCTGACTAGCCCAAGAGAGACAGAGCTTTGTTGATAGGTGCAGAGAAGCATTAAACTGACGTATTTACAAAGACTGTGAATTATACATGAGTTTCTGTATGAACTAGACAGGTTTAATGTGCCACACATTCTTCATGTATTACAGTTGGGTCTCATAACACAACAATTGCATTTTACCATTCTGTGAATTTAAAGCTGGTGGAAGCATGAGACTGACATCTCTCAAGACTTGCATCTGCTCCTAAACAGAAGAGCAAATATGATTTCTTCCACAGCAGTCACATCAGTGCATCCAACCCAGAACGGGCCAAATACCCAAAATAATGGGGGTTTCAGCTTCCATCCTCATGCAGCTCTCAGCCAGTCTTCTGAGAAGACAACTGAGGGCATTGACACAGGGTGGGTAGCCTAAACTCATTATGTTGTGAGATACACCTTCAAGAGACAGAAGAAACTGTCCCTCAAAACTCAGCAGAGCATGCAAGGGTCAACTCATTTGAGAGAACCTCTCCCATCATGAGGTATCACCTCAGCTACAACTTTACATGTATTTTACAATGTGTTGATACAACGTGGGGAGTAAACCTATAAATCCCCAGGGTCTAATACTACCATACTGATATTTACCATAATCCCATCCACTCTAGCTATGTTTCTGTAACACCCACAGCATGTTCACTAACAAGACCTCTATACTCAGCAGGCTGTGTCCACCTCTGGGTTTCCTGACATAGCAAAATCCTTAATGCAAAGCTGACATGTCATCTCAGTGCATCTAATATTTAAATAAACTTTCCAAAAGGCCACTATTTCCCCTCGGAGAATGTTCTGCCTTGATGCTGTGAAATTCCATGTTCAGCTCAGGGATATAGAACAAATGTTCCTGTAAAGCATATGCTTAAGTTTTTTTAACCGGCTGCATCTGATCATCACCCTTTTCTGCCAGCTCTGAAATGCTGCTAGAACATCACCCACTTGAATGGCAAGAGCTGCTGGCAGGCTTGCAATAGACTGAGCTGCTCAATGAAGAGCTGAAAAAGAAAAATCACAGCCACTGTCTGCCTACCTATCTGACATGGCCATGATCAACAGGCACGTCAGATCCAGCAGCCTTGTGCAGTCTGCCTTCACACAGAGCACAGCAGTGTGAGAGCACACCAACCACGTCCTGCAGACCGCTTGGAGCAGTATGGAGAGACAACACAACCCCTTGGGAACAGCCATTGCAAAATGTCTGGGAAAACACAATTTTCTTGTGCGTGCTTCTCTGATCCAGACAGCTCTACAATAATGACTGCTTTACACATTCAGCATTGATTTCGCAGGCCTTAAATGGTTTAGATGCTCTCATGGGTCATCTGACCACACACCAGAAGATGGACTGTGACCACAGCATTATTTTTGCTTTTTACTGCACCACTGGGATATGGTTTAAGTTGGAGACCGAACTGGGGGATTATTTAGCTCCAAGCTTTTCTGTCACAGTGGTCTAACTCCCAATCCATTTTAATGGCATCTGAATGCAGTTCAGCAGATTATGTGAGGCATTAGTAAACTGAGGTAATTTAATCAATCACAGTGACAGACAGGTATGACACATCAATGCAGAAGTACAGGTATATGTGAATTCAAAGAATGAAACAACAAGGATTGAAGAGAACTCGTTAAGGTATTAAAAACTGGAGTTGCATGGAAATAATGTGATTGAATTAATAAAGGACAGTATAGCCTGACTACAAAGTACCTCTTCCAGCAGAGAGATCACTGTGATGGAATCCCCATCAAGGAAAATATTTAAGATAACATACATCACAGAAATATGCTGGAGAGAAAACTCTTCTCTGTCCAGGAGATTGGTTAGGTGACCTCAACAGTTTTGTCTGTCTCAAAAGGCTATGAACATACAACACAGTAAGAGAGCTGGTCCATCACAGACAAACCCAAACCTGAGTGGTTATTTGCGTGACGAATCCACAGCAGCTTATTCCAAAGACGTAATATGACCTGTTCTTCCAGTATGATTAGGGAATGGCATGATTATGTCAGCCCTCTGAACACTTATTTTTTTGCAATGAACTGTGACTATTACAAGAGAATGCAGTCCTGGGACTAAGAACATTATTGCACATCTGTACCAGCTAAAATATCCACCACTACACACGTAACACTAAGTAAAACTTGGTAGAATGCATTCAGGTGACAACATTCATCTACTCTCTGTCAGATCACAGTATTTTAGTAGGTTTTGCTCATGGCACATTAATGTTATAACTGTTGTAGCTCAGTGCTTAGATGGCAAAGTAAGCAGTGGAGGATGGGAGAGGAGCAAAATGTCATTGTAGCACTGTTGCTGGAATAAAATCAGAGAGCAGAGAAGCTACTAAGGAAGTAGTCAGATGTGGAACTTGCAAGACTGACAAACATAGCATGAAGGAAAGGGGCAACAGCCACCACCTGGATTCCATTTTTGTGGCCACTTCAACTGCTCCAAGTCCATGTTTCTGTGTCTATTTATCTTCCCTGTGACAAGATGCTTCAACAAGAAACCACACACAACACCCAGTTCTCCCACAAACACATCCCACATGAGCATCATAGCTATGGGTACAAACAAGGCAGCCCCTTCTGCTCTCCAGTCAGCTCATGGTCAGCTGAGCCGAAACCTCTCATGCCAGATCCAGCATCATAAGCCTGTTACTGGATTTGCTGAATTCCTGCTGGGTGAGGTATGCTTTCTACAAGATTATGATTCCAAAATACACTGAAGGAGGCCACATTCAACAGCTTCTAATGAAGATTACTGTTATTTTTGTTTTCTGCAAGTCAGTGCAGGAGGGACAAGGATGAGATGTGCTTGAGCCCATGGGGTTAGCACACAGGTACACTGGTACCTAGGCAGTTTTTCCCTCCTCCATCATTTTTTGCACCCCAGACTTCTGATCCCCATTGACTGCTGTCTGACAAACACAGCACTAACAAGTCATAAGTGAATTCATATGGGCTTCCCATAACTGCTCCTAAGTCACAGTGCCAATCAGCCTAATTACATCAGCAGCCTTCTCTCCACTCTGCTCTGCAAAGAGTAGAGCCTTCCCAGAGGGCCAGTCAACCAGGTGAAGGAAGCAAGCACATTTCTGCTTGTCCCAGTCTGCTGGAGGAGGGCAAAGGCTCAGTTAGTTCATGAATAATGCATTGTCTGTTTATGCAGCTCCGGGGACCCACTTCAAATCAGCTTGTGGTCTCCGGAATTACTCTCAGCATACTTGGCCAGACTCTTTGGTAGGGAAATCAAAAAGCTGCTTTCAAAATTTTCTCTGCTCACTTGAAGCTTTCACCCCTCTCTGCTGTACATAATCCAGAAGAAAGGAGACATGATTTTCTGGTCACTCCAGTTTCACGCTGGTACCACTTGGCTGACTTCAGTAGATTTACCCCTCGTGTATGCTGCTGCGACACAGTGAGCTTCAAAGATGGCTTAACAGCATACAGGGATGTATCAGCAATTCAGAAATGAGTCAGGAGGAGATCAAGCTGCATGTAGTATCATCAATCCTTTCTAAGCAGATGGTTAAGTACAAAGTATCACAATAAGGGCTAACACAGTCTTTTCTTACTTGTCGTAGAGGTGGAATCTGAAATAATGAACATGCAGTGTGAGAGGGAGAGGTTGAACTCGTGGGGGGGGGGGGAAATTACAAGACATTCCTCCACCCTCCAAAAAAATCTTTTTAAATACTGGCTCTCATCCCAGAGGTTTGACCCCAGGGGATATGATGTCAGTATGCCAATGCAATAGCAGAAGCAAACCTTGAAATGTAATGTCAACTCCTCCTTGTAAACCTCATCTAATCCAAAATATTTCACATGAGAAAAACTTGCATAAAAAGAAGCCAGGAGGAGAAAAACATAGCTCAACTATACAAAGTCATGCACACTGTAGACATACCCATGTTAGGAAAAGGCCGAGTTTTTCATTGGGCCAAGTCAAGCAAGTCACAGTAACAGCTCCCTCAGCTCCCCCTTTCAAGACCAGTGTTTAAAAATGTGCCAGTGAAGGCTGTGAACCGGGTGAGAGATGGACAACACTTAGTTTGCTCTCCCTCTACACCTGGGCCTGGCTGAACCACAGATCAGTCTGAAGACACCCACAAGAAATTTCTTGCCTACAGGCCACTGGCTGGGGCTGCCTGGAGTATACTCAAGTACTGCATGCACTAGGAAAGTGTCTCAATGAAAAGGCTGCTGGGGTGCTGTTAACACCATCATTGGGGCATTTAACTCGATTCAAACAACAGCAAGTAAGTTTGAGCCCGCCTAACCGCAATGCTTGCTGCACACTTGTAATACCCTGCATGGGAACCACTGCCAAATCAGGCAGCATCATAGCACGGGTCAGACTAACACACGTTATCTTTACAGGCCCTCGCTATGAGGAGCTGGGCGGCTTCAACAAAACAAGGCAGATGGCAGGGTTGTGACACAGAGCTGAGAGTAGCAACCAAGAGCAAGCCCTGACGGAGCTTGGACCAGTGCTATTCCCTTCCCAGAGCATGGAGAAAAGCATTGTCCTGGAGACCCTCTTCACAAGAAAAAAATTATCGAAGTCCAAATTTTTACAGATTTTTTTACCCATTTTCTACACACAGGTTGAGTTCAGGCTAGATGACACTGGCCATCTGCCTATACCACATCTCAGCAACCATCTTGGGAAGACAGCTCATATATCTGAAAGTATGGGAGGCTACGGCACATACAGACACATGAGAGGTCACTTCAAACAGTGAAGTTTGGCAAAAACTTCTGGACTTACTCAACAAGGTTCTTATCAAATGTCCCATGGCTTATTGATACTGAAACACCTATTCACTGCCTCTGTTTAATATACAAAAATTTCTAACTGTGCCTGACTTCTCTCTGCCTTCCTAATTCTCTAAAGGAAGGCTAACTTTCCATCCTTCACCATCACAGTGATATTATCAGTAACCTGCTGCACTTGGGGCCGAAGGCCATTTTCTGCCTGACCAGAATAGTTCTTGGTACCTCAGTGGGGAGTTTGCAGTGTCAGACAGGTTGCTTTATTCCTCCACTCAAGAGTCTTGAACTTTGAAGTTCATCTCCACAGGGAGAGAGCCTTTACCGAGTCTTTCTCTGGAAAGTTCAAGACAGCTTGAAGACAAGACAGTAAAGGTAACACACTTCTCTGTTTAACCTTTTTCACCACCAAAGCATACGGCTAGCATTTTCACTTCCAGGGAAGGTTCATTAATTCACTGCATCTTAGTGTTGGAGATGTGACAGCTCTCATTGAAGTCAATGATGTCTTCCTCCCTCTCAGTTTACCCTTTCCCAGAGTAATGCAAACCTCACTTCAGGTCCTGCCCCAGCCCTCTCCTCCCAGCTGCATCTCACTACCAGGGGCCCACCACCACCACCACGTGAGCCCCTGCAGCACATCCTAGGGGTAACTGGTTCACAGCCCCTTCCAGGCAAGCAGCCCACAGCCTGGTAGTGGGAGGGAGACAGGGAACACAGCTCCCAGGCAAGAGGGACGACAGACAAGGGAATTTGAGAGTAACAAGAGCTACACGCTCTTTCCCCTTCCATTTTTTTCAAGTGCCGTCCCAGAAGCACAGCCTGCTGCATTAACACTTGTTCCCTCCTGCTCTGACTCTCTCCCATCCCCTCCCCTGCCGGCCTTTATTCAGCTGGCTTCATCAGGCCAAATTTGTCAGCATGACGGGTGCCTTTCCATTTTCTGTTTTCTTCTGTTTTTCCCGTTTCTAACAAGGGAGGTGTCTCACAGTCAGGCCTGAGAGCAGCCCCTCCCCTCTTATCATTTGACTTAAACACATCCTCTTCCAGGCAAATGTTATCTGAAGTTTTCAAGCAATGCACTTTCAAAGACAAGAAATGCCAAAGAACGCTGCTAAGCCTTTTCACCACTTCACACAAGACTGGGCATGGCTTGTCACATTGCTGTGACATTCAGGGAACCTGCAGCAAGTGTCTGTCTCCTGCAAAGGGAGCAGAGGGAAGACTAAGGTGGCTTCTACCCCTAATACAGGACTTTAACCTCAACAGCCCACACTACTCCCCACCCCCATAAGTCTCTTTTTTTTGGCATGGTTTCCAAACAAAGGTAACAAGCCAAACACAGCCCATCAAATGTAAGAAAGTCTGCCACACAGAAAGAAATACAGTATTCCCCAATCTGACTAAAGTTTGCTCTTGTGCAGACAGCAGTGGCAGCATGGCCCAATTATGGCCCACTGCACATTTCCATCACAAATTCCATTCTCTTTATCCCCCTCCCAGTGTTTACAGCTTTCTACTGCTCTAAGATAAAACCTGGCAAAAAGGCATCAGCCATAAAACAAGCACTACACTAGAAAAAAAAAAAAGTATTTGTTTAAAGTAAAACCACTTGGTCTGGCCACTTCTTTCAATCTCACGGAAACGCTGAGACAATGCAAGCAGCTGGGTTTGGCTTTCCATTCCTTGTAATGCTGCTTTCAGTAGAAGACCAGTTTCTTTGGAATTTTGGACAAAACAACAACCGCTAAACAGAAAGTGACTTCAAACAGATGACTTTTTGCCAACAGTAGATGAGAAGGCTTTCAAGTCTTTAGGCTTCAGGCATGTGGAAGTTCCATTAGGGTCACGGCCAACACACTCCTAATACTGACCAAGCCCTCAGGGGCAAAATCTGGACAATTTTGAACGACCAAACGTTTCAGAGACAGCGTAGCTCTTCAGGGCTATGAATCTTTTAGCACTTGACCTTGAATGCAATTCTGCTTGAATTTTCACAGTTAGCCTCCCACGAAGTGAAAGACACCTCTGCACTGATGCCTGACAAACCTACTGCCTAGAGGACAACTGCCTCTATTCCACTGCCTTACACAAATGGAGAGAGGGATGAGCTGCCTAGGGGTCCAACCCTGCCCAGGTGAATAACCCCCTTCCCACACTTTAACCCAAAACACTCACTGCTGTACTGAGGCAGTCCAGAATAACAGCTCTGCAAGCTTATGCTGCCTCTGATCACTCACCACTGTTGATGTCCTCCAACACCTGCAGCTACCAACAGAGGTGAGAGTTTTCCCATCACTGTAAAACTTCTCATGGGACATGTAATTAGAACAGGAAAAAAGGAATGCCACAGATGTGCTAAAGGCTACAGGATCTGCAAAACTGAGAACCAGAGACACATGGGAGTCCTATCCTCAACTGCTCAAAGTGTTCTTCACCTGCTCTACTTCTAATCCCAAGGACCTTTAATCCCAAGGAGGAATAAAGAATGACTGCATCCATATTTTTGTGGGAAAGAATTTGAGTTACATGAGCACAGGGGGATACTGACATGAAAAAAAAAGATTAAATTCTCCTAGGAAATGTTGAGATAAATCTCAGATTGCTCCACACAAGCCTTTTTTCTGGTTTCCATGTCTGAAAAGCAACAGGCCAGTTGAAATCACTTTAATCCTACCAAAATGAGCATTTGACTATAAATACCTGAATTTTCACTATCTCGTGCCCTGTGAAGAAATTTACAGTTACTTGAGCATCCAAAAGGAGAAGAAACAAGATTCAAGACTGAAAATTCAAGGCATTGTGAATGATATATTCGCCAGTTTCTCTATTTAAAGCACATAAGGCTTGATGTTCCACATCATACATGGCATTTAAATTAATATCCTACCTATTGTCCACATAAATCCATCTCTCACAGTCTTGTAATTACAGGTTTAGAGATTGGGACAGTACAGCTGCATTAAATCAGAACAGAGGCCCATGCTACACAGTCCTCCTATCACAGTTACAAGGTCTATCTCTTTCAGAGGTTAATTTTCTGACTGCTTTTCCCCTCTGGCCATATTTTTTAATTTTTTTTTTTCCAATCAAGAAACTCCTCCCACTGTTTGCTACAAGAAAACTGAAGCAGGACAATTGCCCACGCTAATTTCCCTAATACTAGTTTCAGGCCCTGACAGGCTTTACAGTGCCAGACGAGCCTGGAATAAAAGAACAGATATTGAGAAAAAGACAGAGAGACTGACAAGGTGATCTTATTACTACAGATATATTTTCTGGGAACAATACTAAATTACAAATTAATATATTTTATTTGCTGGCAGGACTGGAAGAATGTGACTCTCATTTTTTCCTGCATCAACAGTTGCAGCAATTTCACAAGCCTATTGCTACAGCATAACACCATCTGAAGTTGGTTCTAGAGATTTTTGATATAGGGACAAAGAATGTATCTCATTACAGTCATGAGAGCATAATCCGCATGATCTGCTTGTTTCCTACAGACTTCCTAGCTGCAAGCACCACATAATCCACATGCAACGCAAGCTAACATGCTAAGACCAGACAGACAGTTATAAAAACCTAGATGTATCCATCATCCTGATCCAGAGCTGCCATGCAGGTAGAACTAATATTCTCTAGGAGTAAAAAACTAGTTTCCTGTACTTCTCTGCTGTTAATTCTTTGACGCATCCTTTTCAATAAAGAAATGTAAAAGTACTTCCTCCTCAAAGTAAGCAAAAGCCTCAAAATCCAGTCCTTTGTCATTAAACCAGAGAGCTCACTAGGCCAATTAATAACTCACTTGTTGCATTACATTTAAGACTCTTCAAGAGGGCCTTAAATGATCTGCCAAAACCTGATTTAGCAGTTAAGAGCATCATCCCACAATTTTGTGTCAGGCACCAAGGAAAGGAAATGTTTTCTAATGCCTATTTATTTATCTACCACCTTGGAGAAAAGCACTAACACTCAGATTTACCCAGAAACACATCACTCATGGCTCTGTATAGTGCAATTCCATCTAGTGCAAATTCCCTGTGAGCATGACAAGACCCCGATAGCACATGCAGCTCCAGCAACTAGCAGCACCCTACTCACTTTCACCCAGAACTATCAGATGATTCTGCACAACGCAAGAGGCCAAGCACTCTACAGGCTGAAAAAATGCCCAGACATGAAATTAAAGATCTTTTTTGATACTTCATTTGAGCACTCCTAACAGAAGATGCAAATCTGAACTTGCTCATATCAGCTTGAGCTGATGCTTGAGGTTGTATTTGCAACCAACATTACACGTGTGCGCTACTGTCTATCTTCCAAAACAGCAGTTGCTCCAGTCAGCCCAAAAAGGCCCCACCCATTTGCTAAAGAAAGGGGTTTCCCAGTGTGCAGAGGGCCACAACAAATACTAAAGAGAATGCCATACTTCACTAAAAATAAATACACAAGTCTCCCAGCTGCTGAGCCATTGCTGCTCATAGCACGCTGTCTTATTAAGATTTTTTTTGTAGCATCTGTTAAATAAAGCTCCAACACTGGAAAGATGATTATTGACATTAATAACCCATGAAATATTCAGTGCCTCAAAGAGTCCTTGCACTTCCTTCACAAGCTGCCCTGTACACAATAAAAAGGGACACCCACAACAGTAGTGGTAGAGGTTATTCTCCACTGTGAACCAGGTTACTCTACAGCCTCCCCAGTCCTCTCTTCCCACCCTGGTTTTAGAGTCCCTGCACAACCATCCGGGGAAAAGCCCCGATCAGAGTGACAGCAACTGGTCCTCTTCCAGCAGCTCAGATGTGCTTCCCATAGCTATCATCCACTCAACAGCGTTCAGCTGCAGCAGGTCCAGCAGTGAAAGAGAAGAGCAGACCTCAGAGGCCTCAGCTTCTGCCCCTGCCACCAGCTTCCCACACAAACTTCATCTAGTCTCTTAATTTCCCTGTGCTCCCTCATCCCCAGTCTGTAGTTTTGGGCATCCTGAAAGATGAAAGCTTCAGGAAGGCAGCAAGTGCAATCTAACTAAAACACACAATCTGTGTTACAGAGAATGGAAACTCAAGACAGAAATTCTGAAGCTTTATTCTCATCATACCACTCTTGCTTAGAGCAAACAGGAGTCTCATCAAACACACAATAAGGGTATAGAGGAACAATTCTATCCCCACCTGACATGTAAAGGGTCAGGTCCTTCTGCACACAGATGGAAGCAGGTGTGGTCTCAGCAGCTGCCAAAACATCTGCACACACCTTCAGGCCTTGTGAAGGATCACCTTTGCCTACGTGAACAGATCTGTAATTTCAAACAACGACAACCACAGTACCGTCACAATTAAACTTATATGACAAGCTGTGAGACAGCACTATAATCAAAGGCATAAATAACTCTGCTAGACAGCATCAAATCTCACAAGCAAACAGAACAGCATTCATGAGACAGAAGCAAGATGGCTTGTGAACACAATTTCCCCATTTTAGGCATCCAATGCGTCAAAGTATTTTTTCCTAATGGCTATGTGGTAGAGTAAAAATTATATTCAGAATTACATTTCAGGTCCATGGTTTTCTCAAGCTATGCCAATAGTCACAGGCTATGTCCACACGTACTTTGGCTAGTTTAGCAAAGATGTCACCCCTGCAAACCAAGCATCTAATGACACAGAATTCTTCAGCAACATGAATTTAAAATTCAGGACACCTTCTCATGCATTTGGATAACGCTACATCCACAAACTAGTCTCAGGCAGTGCTGCTTAGCACTCTGCCTGAGAAGAAAGTCTTTATCAAAGCATCTCATACTGTTTAACCACAAAGCGTCTTTCCCAGCACTAAACTGTCAAGTTCCTTCAAGGCAAGCAGTAAGTCACAAAAGAGTTCTGCAAGCTCTGTCATGCTCATTTAGTGCTAAGATTTTTGCAGGCTATGGCTAAGGTATCTATGTACCTCTGCTCCAAATATTTTCCATCTTATTTTTCATTCCTGCAGACATGCTGCCACGTTCTAGAAACACAACTATACCTAGCTATGGAACTGCACAGATGTAGCTATATCTTCAGATTTTTTGCTGAACTGGTACAAAAGCAGTTTGCAAGCAAATCCCTACTTACATTACTGTGCCTTACAAATATTCTCTATAAGGAATCAGTGATTTTTGTCTTCAAGGAGACTACTTGTAAGCAAAGGTTTGCAGAACTGTGTCCCAAGACTCCCACCAATCATTTCCTAAATTGACAGAGATGCCTTTGCCGAGAGGACACAGATCTGCAAGGCCAGGCCCCTCTCCCTGAGGCACAGTTAGTTTTTCTTTTGGGCCACAATGTGTTCTCAATAATATCATCATAAATTTCAACTATTTCCTTTTATCCAGTAAAGCTTTAATTGCATTTACAGTAGAGCAAGCAGGATCAGTATCAAAGCTTTTACATACAACTTTCGGGCACATTTCTGGAATTTATTTTGGTGCACACAAGCTTAGCTGCAATTGTTTCAGATGCTCTCGCAGCTACTTTTCTGTCCCCTTTCCTATCCCCACATGAAACACTAAGAGTTGCATTGTCTTTTATGGGCTGAGGAAGTGAAGGAAGGGGAGGGATTTCCAGGAATTTTTAATTTATGTATTTTTCACCCTAATGTTTTTAATTTTTATACATATATGAAACTGTATGTACAGACACCAAGAGAAAGAATTGGGAGTGCTCCGCCTAGCCCTTGGTTTCACATTTTTAAGCAACATCACTCAAGCACAGCAAGGATAATTACTATTTTATAGTCCTCTCTTCTTGCTTGACTCCATTTGGATTTTGAAAAGCTCTCTATATTAAGGCTTCTCATTAGCCATGTGAAGCCCAGTACCCTAGAAACAGTATTTAATTCAACCATAACCTCCCTTCTGGGCATTTCCTGGCAAAAAATTGCCAGATGGAACAGCTGAAGACAGCCAAACATTCACTGCAAGGAAGTGCCAAAACAAGGGTCTTTATTGCTGATAAAAGCCATGGAAACATCAGAATGCAAAACAAAGGTGCTGCCTTTTTTTCACTTCCATCTGCTTCACTAAAGCTGCGATTGCTGCTGTGATGGAATTGAAGGCACCAGTTTTCACCCTGAGATAAACTCTAGCACAGTAGCAAATGACAAAAGCAATTTTACTCCCTGTGTTAAATCACTATGTTTACTCTTACATTACTACGAAGCAAGTTCCTCACACCATGTTCTCATTTTCTGTGCTCTTCACCATGCTCATAGTTAGGAGTTAGGCCTGATAAAAATGAACTTCCATCATTAGCCCTGGCTACGCTAAAACAAAGGATGCTATGGCCTCTTTCCAAAGGAGAAAAGGGGGTAAACTCTCAACCTCCACAACTCCCTACAAGTCCTGTTATTCTGCGAGTCAAAAAGGTGTATTAATAAGATCTGGTGTTTATGATATCCTGGATGCCAGTTCCACCTTCTGGAAATGCAGCTGTCCCAGGTATCCACAGTGCTCAAGGATAATTATGGCTTACACTTGCCAGGTAAGTCTGACAGAGGTGGTCAGTGCCAGCTGTGCAGGGCAGCAAGGTTCCTCCTCCTCTGCTCTTCACCACAGTTTTAGCATAGCCAGCTCCTGAACAAGCACAGAAGTTTGGAGACCTTTCGGAGACTTTTGTTCAAAGGTCTCCAAACTCACAGTGACCCAAAAGGCCAAAAATCTATTTGCAGACCACGCCTTAAATCAATTTAGGAAACCTACACAAGGGATTGTCCCTCTTTAATTACATAGCCATTTACATAAATTTGTTTAAATCAAGACTTAAGAGGCAAATTAATTTTTTTTAAGGAGTGTGGTTTTGTTACCTGCATGCATGCTGACCTTGCAAATGAAGTCACTGACTTTGACAGCTCACTCTTGGGAGCTCAGAGTTTGTTACATGTATAACAAACAAAAAGCAGTAGGGTAAACACTTCTGCCAATTCATAGCCACTTGAAATAGTACTGTGGCAAACAGATATTAACAGTGAAGGGGGCTGTTGCATTGCAGTGGCTTGTGAAAAACACCCATCTTGGCCATCCTGGAAATTCAACTCTATTTTCATCCTTGGTGCTCGGCCATCGCTATTGCACAATGGGCAAAATCTACTACACATACAAAGAAAAGGACAGTAAGCTGCAATATGCTTCAACACAATTTACCTAGCTTTCAAACAGAAGCAGATAGAACAACGTATTTAGTATTTTACAGAGCTTTTACCCTGCCTCCATCGGGGGCTGTGCTCAACTATCCATGTCAGGAGCATACAGCAAACCTCTGTCATGTACTGTCAAACTCAGGCATGAGAGGGCTTTAAGGAAAAAAAAAAGGAAAAAAAAAGGAAAAAAAAGAGGGGGAAAAAAAAAAGAAAAAAAAAGAGAGAAAAGAGGCAACTATGGGAAGCTTGAAAATCTAGTCATTTCATTTGCTTGACATATTTTCCCTTCTCCACATTTACCTACATATTCTCCCTTAATTTAGTATTTAATATTCCTTCAAAATCTGGAACAACAGAAGCAGCTTGCAAGTCCTTCCTTTACCTACACCACTGATCACTTAGCAACTCAAGTCCCTAAAACCAAGCAACAAGACAAAGTCACAGAGGGAAGGTCTACTGAAGATGCTTCAGACAGCTCAGTACCACAGCAGGCATCACAGTGTCAAGAATGAAGGCACAAAGCTATGCAAGAAATAATAGTAACAACAATAATAAAAACTAAGTATCTGTCTTCTGATGTTTCCCATGTTATAGGAGGGCAATATTCAATTCTAGAAGTTAAATAATTACAATACATAGCCTGGGCACAGGTCTAACACTATAAACACACCTTTTATCAATACCTTCTCTCATCTTCTCATAGAATCAACCTATGCTGCACATTTTCTGTTTGGGCAACAGCACAGCTGTGCCATTTTGACACAAAAAATAGCTGCACAAGGTGTTGTCTATGTGATAGTCACTGTATGACCTGTGCCATCAAGTGAAATACAGAAGGAGATCCTCACTAGCAGAGCCACAAGGCTAGACATGCATGTCTACACCTTTAGCACCAAACACCTCCTTCGCTCATAAGAGGTATTTTACTACTTCCAGCTCTTTTTTACTTAACTCACACTAGTCAAATCTTCCTCAGCCACGCCAGAAGCCACGCCTCAGAGAGCTGCTTACCTCTTCCATCCATTTGCATTGCCAAATCAAGGTATTATTGCACTGCTAATGCTGGTTTGTCTCTGTTAGCACTGACAAGGGTGCCCTGGGAGGACCTGTGCTCGAAACAGCACTGGCGTCCACCAGTCTTTGAACAGATGAGTTTTTCCAGCACCACAGAGAGTAAAAAAAATAGCTGTATTTGCCACTATCGCTAACACGATGTAAGAGCAGAACAGTGCAACAATAGTGCTCAAAGCACACTGAAATGATAAAGGTCATAAGGACTTGCCTAAAGATTTACCAAAAAAAAAAAAAAAAAAAAAAAAAAAACACCCCCCCGGCCACATATNACAACAGCCCCCCTGACACATATATTAAAAGAAAGTATCACCCTTGACTATGGGCTCTGACTAACAAAGCATGACAGATCAAATCAAACACTGGCAGAGGTCAGCAATGCTCTCATTTTCTTCACTTCACCATGCCAAAGGTCCAGGCCCCCAGCAGTCAAGCAGATGGAAGGAAGGTGTCTGTGCTCCAGCACATTTTGCCATTTAAATCACAGGGAGAAGTGGGGCTGCTGAGGGTTTGGGCTGGCATTTGTTTCAACCAACTCACCTACAGAGCACAATGAAGTTTGACAGCGGACAGTAACCCACTGAACTTGAGAGATGCCGCTTTCCACATCTCCCCTCCTCCAGCTGAGTGGGCCAGGGCTTCTCCTGCAGCCATCCTGAGGAGATTCAGCCCAACCCACTTCAGCTGCCCACACTGGTCCGGAGACACGATCATGGGATCCCCAAGGCCAAGCACTCTGTTTAGAAACAGTAGGGAACAAACTGCAGTAACACAAACTGACCTGACTGGACACAGGATTGCAGTAGGATCTTCATGTCTAACACTGTTTAGAACAACCACTACCATCACAATTGGCTGTTCCTTAGGCTAGGCAAATTTGGGTGTGTCATCACAGCATGAGCTCAGTGCCCCAAGTCTGGTCCACGCTGGGCTCCCAACCCACCTACCACTGCAACAACAGAACTGGTGGCTACTTTCACACAGAAGAGAGCAATTGGGAAAAATGAAAACATTCCTTTGATTTGAAGGTCAGAGAGGAAACAAGAGGTGGGGAGGGTTCTGTTGGTTTTTTATTATTATTTTTATTAGTTTGGGTTTTAAACCTGAACAGTGATCTTTACCTCAACTGTCTCGGAGGCCCAATATCTCTGTAGGAATTTTACAGGAATAATACTGGCATTAAAGGTCTGCCGTACTGAGAGAAAAAGGTCAATGGAAGAGTTAGATGCCATTTTCTGTGGTATACCTTCATCACTCAAGTAGAAAGACGACATCCAGCCGATTGCCAGCAGGCTCTTTGGACTGCCTTTCCAATAAATGTAAAAAAAGGGCATCAGAGCCTTTGCTAGCTCTGCTGATTAAAGATAGACAGCACTTCGTCTGACTTCTTTCACAATAAGATGACCATCATTCACATTTAATATGCCACAAAGTCATCTGCCTTCCAAGTACACGAGCGTGTTCTGCTGAAAGTCACTGCTGTTAGGTCAAATTTAAAGTCAGTATTACAGGACAGAAATTACATTGCTATTAATAATAAATAGTAATGATAATGTTTTCCCTTAACAGTGCATCTCTTCCCCAAGAATCCTTGTGCTTTATAAACTCTGGACTGAGTTTTATCCACTGCTACAACCCTAACTTCTGCTTGATTTGCATGGCTGCAGAGGAATGTAGAAACTAATTAGAGATTGCATCAGATCTGTAAATTACTTCACTGCAGCTGGATGTTTCTCCCACCTCCGAGGTAAATCCAGCAATAATATTGTCAGTGCTTTAACAAGGAGTTCTCACAAACACATTTTAGACAGCAGGCCTATATTGCACACCTGTGTGGTGCCAGTGCTTCCTGTGAAGGGGTGGGAAGGTAAGGATCTGAGCAGTACTATTTATGTTCCTCTCTAAATAAAGACGCTCCCTCATGACCACGATCAAGTACAGAAGAACCACCAATCAGCAAAAAACTTTAAGTGCTCCTTAAGAGGAGCAGCTTCTGGAGGGCGGGGAAAGTCATACTTTGGGTGGTGCCCAGGCAGAATGGACTCCTACCATGCACTACTACAACATAAACATTTTAAAAACTAATACTACGTAGACGTGGCTGCAAACACGTGCAGTAATTATTCAACACGCAGCTCAGTGTTCCTGTCCTTAACTTGGGATGAAAGAGTAAGCAAAGCAACTGTAAACAGAATCAAGGATAACATCTCCAGAGATATGCTAAACATCTGGTACTTGAGTCTTCTCAAAAGCAAAACATTTGCTCCCCAGAAACAGTTATGTGGAACTCAGGAATAAGCTCTCTTTAGCCAAGTTGACTTGACGCAAACACCAACAGACCCAGGCACGTAGCAACATCGGTGCCTTCAAGATGAAATGTCACCAAGGTCCTCTCAGAACCACACGCAGTAAATCATTTCACCTGATGTGGCAGCTACTCAATCACACAAAGCAAGTGTTTCAGTCAGGATCTGAATAATGTCATATCTAATTGACTGAGGAGGGATTACACTGGGAAGAGTCATGTGCTGACAGTTTTGAACTAGGTGGAGGGTCATATCATATTGTCTGTACTAGCAGCTCTTCTGATGCTGGGCACAAACAGGCACTCAATAGCTGACATATCTCATCCCTGTATGCAAACATCTCCCCTGCCTGATCAGGCCGGGGATACCACTGTACTGCTGAAGCATGCAGGCAGGGGAAAAGAGGACAACTTCTAGCAAACACACCAAATGTTTCAGTTCAGCGAGAATGGAAACCGCCCCTATTCAACAGCAGGATTGTTCTCAATGCTTACCTAAATATTCACCCATTGATCTTTCTTGACCACCAAGCAGCAAGTCAGTCAGGACATCAGTTTTGTACTATGCTCCAGGGAGCGAATTCAAAGCAATAATAAAAAGAGCTCAGAAGTGAGCAGGACAGACCAGGGGCAAGAAAGAGAAAGAGTCAATCAGGCCCATTTTGTAGAAGCAAACGAGGAATTTGATTCCTTTTATCCAGAAGTGACAGAGGCCATCAGCATATTTCACATAAAACACCACGTGTTATTTGTGCTTTTCCTCGCTGTCCAAACCAGCCTGGTTTCCAAGTCTCTCTTGATTTCAATCTGTTCCAAAGACTTGTCCAACATTGATCCTACTCCTAAGAAAACTACCATAGAGTCAGATGCAGCTCAGGAACCTCTTTCTAACAGAGACGGGCAGCAGAGGTTTAGAGGAAAAGCTAACAGGGCAAGTTTGAAGCTTTATTTCTCCCATTTTCTCCCGTCAGCAGCTGCCAGGAAGCCACAGCTTAGGGACTTCCTCAGCTGGGGTATGTATTCATACATTTCTGTTTCAACAGCAGTTGATGGGCCACTGTGCCAAAAACACATTTCAAGCAGCAATACATCTGCATGTCAGGTGTATCAGTGAAAACAAAACAACTGAGTCCTTCTCACTGAGTGACCAGAGTTAAACACAGCTGCAGGGACACCTGTTTCACCCCACTTTCACCTCTGGAGTCTGCATCAGAAAAAGGCCAGAGTGGACTTAATGTGCTGCAAATCCACAGTGTAAACTCAGCTCTAGATGGGTGATGGAAACACCTGCAACTGCTTCCTTGGCCTTTTACTTTTTAATAATGAAACTTTTACCAAATGAGAACACACCTTTGGGAAACAAGACAATTTAAAATAAAACACAGGTACCAAAGAAAAGTTGGTCCCTGTCTCTTCCCAGGCCAGACATGCATCCTGTAACAGAGAAGCCAGACATGCGTGTTATTAACAAGTAACTCATGTCTTCCTCAACCTCTTCTACTGCAATGCAGGACATCATGTTTAGACCTCCTGAAGTCTCCACCTGTAAAACTTCTGGTATCCCCATCTATGTCCTATTGCTAGCTGCTACATAATATTTCTTGTGTGAAATTTCAAGAGTAAGGAATGTTTTTCCATCTTTTGCTTTCCTCAGTCTGTATAACATTGTCCCTGTTTACCAGAGACCTCTGAACCTCCCACTTGAATTGCACTCTCTCCCACAAACCAGAAAATTTATTGATTAAAGCAAAATAATCAGTCCAGGACACAGCAGTTCCCAAGCCATGAAGGACAAGCAGGACCAGGAAATGGAGCTGCCAGCAGAGAGATAATCGTCTAAGCAGTTTGGAAACTGCTGCTCTAGCTCCCTGTTTGCACCTGTAAGAACACGCAAGAACTTTCATTGTTATAGACCCAATGTCTGTATTAAAAAAAAATTATGAAAATTTACCTCTGAAATAACTGTGAGAGGAGTTATTTGTAGTCCAAGATATAGTTCTGTAATAATCTTGTAAGTAAAACACTAAAAAAAAATTACCAGATGTTGCAAATTATCGCCTTGTAACCTGTTTAATCCCTGTTTAATGACCATTCCACACATTTTTACACAAACGTTAGTTACCCCTACAACATACAAACAATGACCACTGGGGAAAGGGAGGAAACCCTTTAACTAGAGGTGAAAGGGAACCAAGAATGGTGCCATTTTAAGGGAGAAAGGGAGAAAACACCTTTTTTCCTGCTCTGGTCTGTTGCTAGCAGATTGCATCAGCAAGTTACCATTAACATCTCAGCTACATCAATTCACAGAACCATTCATAAATTCAGCTCATGTTTGAGAACAGACTTTTTTTTTTCTTCTTTATCTGCAAATATTCAGAGAAGGACAAAACATTACTACTTTATTATGCTAGACATGTGTCCGGCCCTCTGAGAAAAAGCACACCAATTGTGTTTCTTTATTATTTCAGAAATTTTGTTCTTATACCAGCTGCCCTGTGTCTGCCTGAAACCTCATGGGACTCTACCTCTAAGATCACAGGCAAGCCGGGACACTTCCATGAGCAACACCTGCAGGAAGAGAGTGTCACAGGAAAACTGACACGATTGTCACCAAATTAATGTGCGTCAAACGTGAAACCTTGTTACCTTATACTGTCCTTTACATACGTTCTGTGGGACATATACTTCTATATTACAAATTCATTCACACATCATTCTGGCAAGCAAGTCAGGCTTCCAGTGCAAGTGTAGCATCTTCAGGAAAAAGTCAAAAGCGTATTATAAAAGAAAAGCAAATGTTCTGACTCAAAGAACAAGCACTTCCGAGAACAGAAAGTAACACTGAACAAAGATTCCAGACAGATGCCTACACTGTACTTGCGGCAGGATTTTTTCTTTAGGTACTGACTTAATTTCCTTAATTGCTTAATTTTAAATGTTGAAAACACTAGCTGGCTGCGATACTAGCAGCAGTTGAATGGTGACTAATTCCAATGAGTATGCTAGTAGCAATGTAACACTACGACACGCCACACACATTTATGAGGCCGAGAGCGATAGCAATCAGCCTATTTAGCCGCAGCCCCAGAGCCGAACCAGCCACCCTGGCTCATAAACCCTGCACGCTCTCTGCGACGACACCTCACAGCGTCTTCCTCTCATTTCCACCTTTGTCACCTACATTTGTGGGGACAAATTAAGACATCCTTACTGCAGAGGGTGCTTCCACTAAAATCCATCGGAAAGCCGGTGTCCGAGGACCAGTGATCGCGAAGCTGGAAGAGTAAAGCCCAGACTTGCGCTCACACAGGAGAAAGCGAGATGCGGCCCGCTTCTGCACGCCTGAAACCAGAGCAGCTCACCACAGTGCATGCCTACTTTTTCAGTCCCTCCTTCCCTTTGTACGTGAGCTTCGCTAAGCCTCGGCTGTAACAGCGTTTCCTCTGCTGTCACCGCTTCCTGCCTCCCTCTCTGGTTCGCAGCTGGGGTCCGGGGGCCGGGGCAGCGCGGACACCCGCACCCCTCGAGCAGCGCGGGTGCCCCAGGGCGGGCGCGACGCTCGGATCCTCGCTCCCCTGCCAGCCACGGTTGGGAACCGGCGGGCGGGATGATTATTTCCTCCCTTTTACTGCGACTTTCTCCTTTTTACCACGACACGGATGACACCTGCTCCCTCCTCCCGCACCCTTGGGTGTCAGGCCCGGCCCTGCCCAGGCTTGCCCGAGCATCCCGGAGGGGCGGGTCCCCGGTGCCGAGGAACCACGCCGGCGGGGACCGGGGATACGGGATGTCACACCGAGCTGCCGCAGCGCCATCCCCCGCGCCCCGCCGGTTCTCGGCCTGCACCCCGCGGCTCGGCCAGCCCCTCTCCGGAGACACGGGGAGGGGAATGGGGAAGAGGGGTGAAGAGTAAAGCGAAGGGAAAACTCCGCGCTGAGGGGGGGGGCTCAATTCCATTCAGCCCGAGGCGAGCGCGAATCCCGAGCCCGAGGCGGGGTCGCCCCGCCGGCCGCCCGCACTCACCCAAGGTCTTGACGGCGACCTGCCGGGTGAGCGGCGGCGGCAGGTTGACGCAGACCAGGTCGACGTCCTGGTGCAGCAGCACTTCGTCGATGCGGCTGGTGTAAAAGGGGACGCTCATCTCTTTGGCCAGCTCCTCCGCTTCTTCGGGCGTGCGGCCCCACAGCGCCTTCACGGCGAAGCCCTCCGCCTTCAGCAGCGGCACGATCACCCGCGCCGTCAGCCCGGTGCCGAACACCCCCACCCCGGGCAGCATGGCGCCGGCGAGGCGGGTGGCACGGCGAGGCGAGGCGCTCCCTCCTTCTCTCAGCNCCGCGGAGGCGCCGGCGCTGCGCTCCCTTCGGCGGACGCGGAGCGCGCAGGGGCGACCGCCCTTCCCCGGGCGGCGGCGCGGGCTCAGCGCAGCTCCTCTGCCATGTTCGCCGGCGCCCGCTCGCCGCCGGGAGGGCGGCGCGTCGCTGTCACCTCCCGGGTGTTCCTGCACCGCCCGCACCGCCCCGGCGCACCATTGGTGGCCGCCCGCCCCGGCACCGCCCCGGCACCGGCGCCGCGGGGCGCCCCCTGGGAGCGGTGGGAGCGCTTGCCCGGCCGCGCGGCGCGTCCCGGGATGCGGGGGCGCGGTGCAGGCATCGCCCACAGGTGCGCTCCGCGGCACCGCGGGGGTTTGCCGTCCGCCTGGCGGGTCGGTATCGGGGCATCTCCGGAGACTTCCCTCCCTCCCCCACCTCTTCCCCAAAGGGAGAACCTCGGAGGGGTCGTGGTGATGGGGAGCCGTCGGAGTCACGCCCCAGTGAAGGCACGGGAGAGCTGGGAGAGCCACAGCAGCAGACTGGCGTGAGCCGGTCGTGTCCGTCGCCCCGCGGTCCATCTCCCCCTGGGACTGTCCTCCAGAACGGAGATGTCCCAGAGCACGAGGGGAGCTGCCCTGAACCCCGACAGCTGCCGTGCGCGGGGTCGGATTCCAACTCCAACACCTGCGCTTCCCACCACATCCACTCGCCTGGGATGCCCAGCCACCACCCATCCCACACCGGACTGTTGTGCATTCGCTCCCCTTACAAATATCAAGACTCTTCAGCTTTACTGGGACATTGGTTCTTCCTTTTTTTTCCCAGCAAAGCATTAATATGACAATCCCCTTCTCCATGGGTCTACTTACATAGTTCAACAACCACAGATTTGCTAAGGCAGCTTAGGAAGCTTTAGCTACTGTTGCTCAGTCCACAGCATTTGTCCAGGGTTTCTGGAGGCCTGGAAGAAGCCCAGGCAGGGCAGTACACAGACCAGGCACAGAAAGTTAGATTTCTTGTGGGCAGGAATCCTGCTTCCTTTGCAGACCCAGTACCTGGTGCTGTGCTCTAGGTCTGTCTCAGGAGAGCCTGGTTTGCTGAAGGCATGGCAGGGATTTCATAAGCAGGTGCGCAGCATGCAACACATCAAATCATGGAATCATAAAAGCATAGAATGGCTTTGGTTGGAAAGGACCTTAAAGAGCATCTAGTTCCAGGCCCCCTGCCATGGGCAGGGACACCTTCCAGTACATCAGGTTGCTCAAAGCCCCATCCAACCTGGCCTTGAACACCTCCAGAGATGTGACAGCCACAACTGCTCTGGGTAACCTGTTCCAGTGTCTCGCCACTCTCATAGTGAAGAACTTCTTCCTAATGTCTAGTCTAAACCCACCTTCTCTCAATTTAAAACCATTGCTCCTTGTCCTATGACTACATGCCCTTGTAAAAACACCCTTTCCAGAAGAGGAAACCTTCCAGCACCACTGCAGTGCCCCATGCCAGCTCCTGCTCATCCCACCTTTGCCCCCTCTGGGCCAAACGCTGGGGCTCCAGAGCCACTCTCCTGCCAACCTGGAGGCCGCCAGGTGGGCTTGGGAGCGGGCGAGGACTGCGGTGCCCATTGGCCTCACACAGGTCTGTGCAGACCTCGTTCCCACAGGTGAATCTCTGCCCTGGCTCTGCATGCAGATCAGCTGCTGTGAGAGCAGAGTAGCTCCTGTGAGTGCCACACAGTTACCTCACTGCCTGTCTGACTCTTTGAAAGAAAAATTACAAAACATCCTGCTTCCAATTAGAATATAAGATGTTTTTCCACATATTGTCTTCTTTACTAGTTCCTAGGAGAAAGGAAGAGAAAGGTAGGGAAGGAAAGGGAGAAAGGGAGGAAGGAATTAGAAGAAAGTAAAGGGAAAAGGAAAGCATAAAAAAAGATAAACGAAATTAAAAACCTTTCCTATATGAGACTCCTGGAAATGTGCCAGGGACAATGTTGGAAACATAATCCACCAGTGTTCAAAAAAATTATGCTTGGAAGCCAGCACTCTTCTCTCATACTCTGTAAAGAGGTGGGGTGGGTTTTTTTCCTGCCACCATCTCACAGCAAACACTTCTTTATTACAAAAAGCAGAGACACTGAAAGGCTTGATGCAAGTTAAACATGTTTTGCTTTCCACGCACTATTAGCACTGAAGTGAAGGAGATGGACACTCTGGCTTCTGACAATTGAAATACAATCCAGATGTATTAGTCAGAGAACCCCAGGGATATTACTTTTCTTTAAAATACAAAGATTGCTTTTGGGCTCTCTATCAGACATTCAAACCTGCTAATAGGGGTTGTTCCCAGGATGAGAATTTGGAATATCTGTCTTGTCTTAATTGCTTGTCTGTGCATAATAAAAAAACGCAGAAAAGTAGCCAGGTTACAGGAACAGGCTAAATATGTGAAGGTTGAAGAGAAGTAGATGCTATGTGCCTATTTAGTAAATATATAGCTTTTGTTATTTTAGTAGGCACAAGCCACTTTATGAAGTTCTATGTAAGGTCCCTGTTTTGGGAAATATTCAGTAATGCATTCAAACTGAGAATTGAGGACTAGGCAATGAAATTATTACATTCTGCTATGTTCACTGTTCCCCTAAAAATAATTTTTCCTTGCTTTGCTTTTTAATTTCTTTTCTCCAGTTAGGTTAACATAACTTTGCAGAGTTAAATTGAGCAGATGGCTCCTAGCCCTCAGCACTCCAGCAGCCAAGTCAACCTCTGAGCAACCTGAATTATCACATCTGCAGCAGCCCTGTGTTCCCCTTCATTTGTTGCAGGGACTTTTGGGGACACACTGCAGACTGTTTGTATTGGAGCAGGGTCAGATGTTTCTCAGTTAATTGTGTGAAATAGGGCCACCTATTGCTATGCCTGCCTGTCCTCATGAGCACCCAGAAGGACTGAAGGAAGCCAATAAAGGACAATTGGCCTTTCAGGAATACAGACCATGTCCTCACTACACTGTAGGCAACTGCAGACGTGAGTGAAAGCAGAATCTTTGCTCAAATCCTCATCACTAATGCTGCCAGTTACTTCTGACTTGAAATCGGAAATCTGGGCAAGATTTTTTTTGTGCAAAACAAAAGAGATTAAGACAACGACTAAGTGCCTAACATCGAAGGATGTGTCTAACCAGGACTGAGGTTCCCTGCGTTGAGTGTATTGAACTACAAAGCTTCTTGTACTCTGTATATTATACCTTTACACTTCTAAACATGTCAGTCTTGTCAAGAGAGCCAGCATTTTGTTCTTAAGGTTGCCAAAGCTTCCTTCAAGGAAGACACACACCCAGAGATTTCTCTCACAGAGACAGTGATATTGTTCTTTCTTGATTTTTTTTCTGAAAACAGAAGTAAGTTATTATAATAAAGTTGCACTTAGAAAAAACAAACAAAACCATGAAAGTCTCATCCATCCTTTTTCTGTTTCTATACTAAGTTCTGTAATGAATCCTCTGGGAAACTAATTAAAGTGTTGCAGTCACAATTCTATTCCTTTTACTTATTTCAGCCAAGTTTTGTGGCTCCGGGTCATTATACTGTACAATGGATATAACAGGTATATTACCAACTTATTGTGAGAAATACCAGCTCAATAGCAGTTCTACAGAATTCTCATACAATTGTGTGCAAAAATTTGAAACTCTCTTACTTAACTACCAAAAAAAAGTTCTATTTAGCTTTTTTATTTAGTTTTATTATTATTAAGGTAGCTATTAGGTTGAAAGTACTAGATATAAGAGGATAAATAAAAGGTATAAAAAATCAATCAAGTATACATGACATGGAAATAAGCATTATCTGGTAGCATAAGTAAAATGCAGAAAGTTGGTGGTTTCCCACATACAGATAGCGCTTAGTCAATATACACCCTCAATTTACTTTCCAAATGTGTGAAGGCATCTTCCCATGTATTGCAGAGCTTTCACTCCTAGAGCCTGCTCAACTCAACACAAAGGTAACACCCACCTGATGGAGTACCATGGCCCCACACTGCTTCTTTTTTACTTCTCTATACTTAAAAGAAAATCTGTCCTTTTTCAGATTTTTAAGCATTTATCCAGTCAGACGCCTCAGTTGTGTTTCTCAAACTTCTCATACATCCATCTGAACAAGAAGGGAAAGAGCTGAATAAGACATAGCTTCAGAGAAACCCTGAAATGGAGCTTGCTGTCTCTCCAGATATTTCTCGATTTCCGGGATTTTAAGATTAATTAGCTCATTTCCTTTTACATAGATCAGTGTCTTTAAACATGAAACAGCTGAGAATTTTCATTAACCAGTCAATTCCTTCTGGGGTATGAGGTTAGTGATCACCACTACTGGGCTTCTTTTATAACTCTGAGGTTGAAATTATTTGCATGGAAATAGTATTGCTTCAGAGATGGGGAAAAAGCGGTGATTCAAACCTGTCTGGTCCTCCTACTCAGCTGTACTGACTCATCCACAGCTTTAATGTGCAGCACGAGAAAGAATGCCTGAGATGAGTTGCTCAAGTCCCTTTTTACATCTAATGCCACACAACTGGCAGTTTCCCAAGCTGACAGGAATTTGTTCTTGTGAAGAGCAAGTTTGTTGTAGTGTCTCTTTGAATGCATTTCCACTGAGACAATCCACAGAAGTTCTCGCTCTGAGTTCTGAAGGCAGAAATTGCTTTAACATTTGTAGTATTAAATGGTCCAACGTGCAACAGAGAAAACTAGAGTAGACCACATTGCTAGCGAAGGGTTCATAATACATTCAGCCCTCTTCTTTTCTGATCAATGGGAATTGTGACCGTGCCTGGGGTCTCTGAGCTTGTTCAGTACAATTTCTACATTTATTCCTTCCCACTCTCCAGAGCCTTTCTTTAGAAGACGTGTATGCCAAGTGTGGTTGGGCTGTGAGAAAGCTACCAAAGCTTCTAGAAATAACATCACTAACAAGATAGTTGTCAATGCACTGCTGGTCTGTGCACTAAGGCACAGAGGAGCACCTAAACAAGTACAATTTCCACTCTCTGATAATCTGTGACATCCTATGAAGATAAGTGTGTGTATTCTCACTGTACATGTGGAAAAACTAAGGCTCAGAGAAAATGAGCGCAGTATTCTCTGTTGTTCTCTGTTGGGTCTTTTTGGGTGCTTGAGGACAACGAGGCACCCAAAATGGGACACTCAGCTGGCACACACTTACAGTTCTGGTCAGGCTGGCTTTCCTAAGCTCCTGTTGATCACAGTCCAATAACATGAGAAAGCAGGTGGAGAACCTGTTAGCAGAGATGTACCTGGGATCACCTAATGAAAGCAGGGAATAGACACACAGCTACATGGGTGCACCCAGGACCCATGATGGTGCAATATGTGCTTAAAGCTCACGTCAGGCATTCCCTCCTGACAGAAACATGGGCATATGCAGCAGGAAGCAAACATGCAAGCACTGCATCATCAGATGTGTTGCATGCACCTGCTTATGAAATCCCTGCCATGCCTTCAGCAAACCAGGCTCTCCTGAGACAGACCTAGAGCACAGCACCAGGTACTGGGTCTGCAAAGGAAGCAGGATTCCTGTGCACAAGAAATTTAACTTTATGTACCTTGGCTTTTTGCTGCTCTGCCTGGGCTTCTTCCAGGCCTCCAGAGACTCTGGACAAATTCCATGGACTGGGCAGCAGTAGCTAAAGCTTCCTAAGCCACCTTAGCAAATCTGTGGTTGTTGAACTATGTAAGTAGACCCATGGAGAAGGGGATTGTCATATTAGTACTTCACTGGGGAAAAAAAACAACAGTGGGAATGAGTCATATAGAAAATCTTAATTCTGAAAAACGGTTTTGAGCCTAAGCAGTAGTTTGTGTCATATCACACTTGTTAAGTGCTGTGCAAATAGCTGTAATATGCAGCCGAAGTGGTTATTATTTTAGCAATATTGCACTGCACGTTGCTTGCAGGGCATCCGAGATGTTACTTTGGGATGAAAATAGCAGAGAATCATCACTGTGTAAGTCATGCAGGAGTGGATGAAAGCAAGCATGTGTTGTGATTCCTAGACTTCTAAGCCTGGCCATGCAGGGTGGGATTTGAAAGGGTTCAGTTTCTTAGAAAGCCCCCTTTTATCATAAAATCATGGAATCATAAAATGGTTTGGGTTGGAAGGCACCTTAAAGGGCATCTAATTCAAACACCCCTGCCACGGGCAAGAACACCTTCCACTAGACCAGGTTGCTCAAACCCCCATCCAGCCCAGCCTCAAACACTTCCAGGGATGGGGCAGCCACAGCTTCTCTGGGCAACCTCTTCGAGGGCTTCACCACCCTAATGGTACAGAATGTCTTCCTGATATCTAATCTAAACCTGTCCTCTCTAAATTTAAAACCATTGTCCCTTGTGCTGTCACCATCTGCCCATACAAAAAGTCCCTCTCCCTCCCTTTTATAAACTCCCTTAGTGCAACAGAGGGCTGCAAAGAGATCTCACTGAAGCCTTCTCTTCTCCAGGCTGAACAACCCCAACTCTCTCAGTCTTCTTCACAGGAGAGGTGCTCTCATCATCTTTATGGCCTCCTCTGGACCCACATCATATGCCTCAGCATATCTTCTGGGAGAATCCACTCCTCGGTCTTCCAGTGCACAAGGCTGAGGGTCACCACTGTCGTTTCCTAGATCTTCCTTTCTCACCTTTTAAAAAATGGGAGTGATGTTTCCCTTTATTCAGTTACCAGGAACTTCTTCTGACTGCTGTGACCTTTCAGATATGATGGAGTATGACTGCAGTCAGTTCCCTCAGGACCCTGGGATGCGTTTCATCCAATCCTGTAGACTTGTGATTATTCAGCTTCATCAAGTGATCCTGAATCTGCTCTTTGCTTGTAGTGGAAGGGACTTCACCTCCTCCACACCCACCCAGAGGATCAGGGACTTGAGAGAAGTGGGAAGCCTGACTGCCAGTGAAGGCTGAGGCAAAGAATTCATTGAGTACCTCAGCCCTCTCCGTATCTGTTGCCACCCATTCACCCCTCCTGCTTCTAAGGGGGGTACACTCTCCTTGGCCTCTATTTTCTGACCTAAGTACTTACAGAATCCCTTCTTGTTGTTCTTCACATCCCTTCCCAACTCCTGTTCCAGCTTTGCCTTGGCTTTCCCAACTCCATCCCTGCACATTCAAACCATACTCTTCCGCCAGGTCACCTGTCACTGCTTCCACTGCCTGTGCATTTCTTTCTTACTCTGCAGTTTGAGGAGCAGATCTGTGCTCAGCTGTGCCATTTTCCAGCTTGCCTTGCTCTATTTCCTACACACTGGGATAAAGAGCTCTTGCGCTCTAAGAAAAGTGGCCAAGGAATGTAACTCCAGACTGTTCCATGCTGGAATCAGTTGCCTCCCTCCTCAAATGTCCTCTCTCAGAAAGCAGCTGGGATTTCAATGTGACTTGCAAGAAACCTTAATGGAGAGAGCTATGGAACAGGTTTTAAAGGAAAATATATCTATTGCATAAATAGTTTTTAATTGTCAGATATGCAAAATACTGCAGACTTTGGCAGCCTTCCAGGATACTGCAAATCAGTTCCATTTCACAATGGAAAACCTGCTGCTGTTTAACAAAGGCTCAGTGATTCAGGCAGAGTAGGAAGGAATGTCTGTCTACCTGTTGAAACAAGCCCATATCCTGTGCACACTAGAAAGATACTGAATTCCAGGTGCCTCTCTTTCGTGGAAATAGATGAACCCAGCTAATTGTCTCTGGAGAGTGCTTTCATCTAATGCAGGCTTGTGTCCTGCTGCTGGTCTTTACATATATATATTTTAATGATATTCAGTACAGAAACTTGCACTTTTCCTGTAATCTGCCCAAAGGTCTGGATTTGTTAGCTTCCTGGACACAATGAAATGCCAGCCTTCTCCTTCCCTGCTAGGAAGGGAAATTTTCTGAGGCAGTGGTATTTACTGCATTATCTACTGAGCTCCCTGCCAGCCTGAAGTATGATCCTATGATACGAGGCAGCCTTCCTCATTTGTTTCCATTTCAATTTTGAATTTATGGCACAAGCAATTGGAGTTGTGGATTGATACTGTGATTATTTTTGATCTGAAAAAAAGAAATGCAAGTTAATGAGTCTTTCTTTCTTATGCATTGGGAAAAAAAATAGAGGAAAACCATTAGCTAGGTTCATGCTAGCACTGTAGCACAAGAAAGGTTAGTGCAGTTTGCTTTCAGACATTTTCAGATATTGGTGTGCCTCTGCACAGCTATTGCTCCCTTAAAATCATGCTCTTAAAGACTATAACAGTGTTAAATCTCAGGCCTTAGATTTGCCAGCTGTACTGATGTGATTGTGTTGAAGTCTGGCCTGCATTACCTGCTCTGTGACCTTGCTTCATTAAATCAGTAATAGTCAATCGTGTCTTGTTTAATTACACAAAGGGTAAATTCAGTCCAGTCCAGTTTCTAGGCTCCTGGCTCTTTGCGATTTCTCCTTTTTCTGCAATAGTAAATCCATTATTTTTGGTTGTTTCTGGAGGTTCTTTCTTCAATCCAAGCAGATATTGAACCTTTGCAATGTCTGCAGTAAAGAAGTTGAGTGTTGCCATCCTCAGGAATGCAGCAATGTCTGCTGGTCAGAGGAGGAAAGCCTGTCCATTCCTGCGGTCCCTCAGGTCCCCATCCACAATGGGGTGAGGAGAGTATGCTGTTAAGTGTTTCAGGGGATCAGAAACTTGGAGCACTGGTTTCCTGATAACAAAGAAACCATCAGATGTTTTTTCAATTCTCTCCCTCCTACGAGCCAAAGGTACTTCTTGGCTTTTTCAAAGCTGGAGACTTCCTTCTTGGAATCAGGCTTAATTGCTTCCCCTTCCTCTTTCTGCCTTGCCCTGTGTCTGCCATCATTCCGAACAGGTCCTGCCCTGGTGTGCCCAAACGAACACAGTAAAATTATTTCTGGTATTCAGGCCTGAATCATCACCGTCAAAATGAATAGGAGAGAGTGACTCTCATGAAATCTGCAAACTGAGGCAGGCAACCAGGCACCGATTTTAATGAGGTTATACTTTTGAGGTGGTCTTTGAAATCGTAACTGCTAGAGACTGACTCCCAACTCAAGATAAACGGATAAAACTTCCACACCAGAATTCCCTGCTAGTATTTATAAAAGATGTCCTTCAAAGGAACTTTATTTAAGAGAAGAATGTTTCTTCAAAAGTATTTTAATACCTCAGATAACTATATATATCATCATCAGGCTTCAGGCATTTAATCATTAGGAATAAAATGGATACTTAGCATTTTAGAAACTGGTGAAGCAACTGTGGTTTATTAAATAAACCCTCATGAAAGGACTTCATAATTTCTCATCCGAGTGAAGGCTATGGCAGGGAACTTCCAGTTGACCCATGTCTCACCTATAATGCACGGGATAGTGTTCTAGCCATGTACCTGCCTTTCTAATGCTTAGGGACACACCACCTTTCAGTGTAGGACAAATGACCAAAAGTGGATGAATGAGGATTGCCCAGCAATAGGAGAATATTTTTTTTATTATTAAGGAGGCTACATGATAGCACTCAGCACTTCTAATATTAGAAAATCATAGCAACGAGGAAAGTAGGGCAGCTTTATTAAGGACAGTATGGAATCACGAATCTAACGCAGTACACATCGGGCTGTGTCCCACATATACCCTATGTGGGACACTGTCAAATGTATGACTGTGCTCCTATTGTTCTAACAAAAGAAAAAGGAGGGTGCTGAATGCAGCGATGCAATCACTGGCAGTGCTCAGGTTAATATCTCTGTCAGATGCATCATTTTCATAATTTACCATGAAAAGCTAGGCTGGTTTTAATCACATTTGCAAATCATTTTACAAATCCAGGTTAGAGCATTTACCCCCAGACTTTAACCAGATTTGTTTGCACAGAGAAATAGTTTCTGGTGTAGTGAACTTTGTGATTGGGCAAGGCTCAAAGGCAAGTCAAAAATATGCATGAAGCACTTGCCATGAAATCATGCACATTTCAAAAGGAGAGATGCTCACATTTTCTTTCATTAATGTCACACTTGGAAAAAATGCGGACATTTCAGATACCAACTGAGGGAAGGAGAATCTCTGTCATTTGAGCACTGAAATTTGATGTTCTCATCCTTGCATTGTTTTTATCATTTCAGATATCTGAACAAAGAATCACTGTGCTGTTCATCTGGCATAGAAAATGGTCCAGAATTAAGTTGTGACTCATTTTCATGACAATTAAGGAGGAGGAAATATCAACTCTTTTCTCACAGAAAATGCCCTAAGCCTAGATTCAAAGCAGTTTCACGTGGGTGCAAATCCTGCTCTTCTCTGCATTAAACTCCCAAAATATGCACAGTCACAAGGCTTTTCAATCCTGCAGTTACACCTTTCAGTCAAGGTAGACAAACCTGCCTTGAGTCAGTTCTCTGCCATCAGACTTGCACTGGAGCTAAGCAGTAGATAACAAGTTTTAGCAGCACCCAATGTCATCTCCTGTTTCTCTTTATCCCTCAGGCAGTGCATCACACACTGGTATTTGATCTGAATATTGATGGCTGCCAGCATGCTACACTCAGCATGTTTATTCTGAAAAAAAACCAAAACCAACACAAAACCAAACCAAAGCAACAGAACAAAAAAGCAATGGCAAACAGTCTTGGAATAATTCAGAGGCAACAGCTGGCATCAGGGAATTTGGTAACCTGCACACACAGCAACATACTGACAGAAGGACGTGGCTGCCCTTGGAAATGCCCCAGAGCTCACTTCCTATTCCTGGAAGGAGGTATAATTGCAGTGAGTGGTTTGGTGGGATTTTGAAACTCTCCCACAGGCACTCAGAGGAGTTATGCTGCATTTGGGCTGGGCTGGTTTAGTATGAAACGTGGGCAGGATGTGCAATGATAGAGTGACTGAGAGTCAGACAGAAAGGAGGGAAGAAGTGGATAAGTCCCAGGTAAGAAGCAGCACAGTAAACAGCCTCTCTTTTCCTGGGGAGAACCAGTGCATCAAGACTGCTTTGCTTTTCATCTCCTGACTTCCCAGGATGCCCATCTCTCTGCTTTTCTCCCTTCAGAGAAGAAAGGGTAGGTCTCAGTTTCCTCCACATCCTAGAAGTCTGACCAGTTGCAACTTTCCACTCTATGGAAATCTCAGGCTCCTTCAAGCATTTCCGGTCAGACCTACCTGCTTGTTTCAGAGGTACCTCTCCATCACCAGACATCTGTGGGGAACATAAATGGGACAAGGGCAGAGAGATGTGTGTTTGGAAGGTGAAAGGCCAGGCAGAAAACACAAGTGCCTTGCTCCTGGGAAAGGCCATAGACAGCAAGGTGAGACAAGTGCATTTGCTGGAAGCTGTTCATGAAGGAGGGCTGGGAGTGAGCGGAGGTGAAGCGAAACAGCAGCCAGCAGTGACAGGGTTAGCAGCCTGCCTCCTTCCTCCTCCCTTTTGACCGCAGAGGCACGAAAACTCGCTACCTCCTGTTGTGAAAAATGAGCTTGGGCGGAGTGATTCATATGTGTGGGATTTAAACAATCTATTTTAACTGTCACTTAAAGGAGAGAGCAAGTGACCTTGGCTAATGTCAGGTTTTATTCCTGTTTTGAATTTGTATTTCATAATTTTTCCAAAGAGCAGTTGATGCTTAGTAGTTGGTAAGCACTGAGATTTCTTCCACAGCTCCTGAAGACTTTTGCCATATTTCATACTTTCTTGTTTTGCTAACTCAGAATGTGATATGTATATGTTCAAATACTGAAACAACAGACATTTTTATTCAAATGCTTGTGCTTTTACCTTTTAAATGTTTAATGTTTACCTTTTATTATATTAGAAAAGGGGAAATTATGTTTTGTACTTACTAGGTAATTCAATTTTTTTTCTTAGTAGCTATGCTGGATTGCCTTTGGATAGAAATTGGGCTATAATAACATACCAAAAGGCAGCATTGCTTTCCATTATCAAATAAAGTCACATCGAATGATTTGGATATGAAAGAAGAAAATGTCAAAACACGTTTTGTATTTAAAATTGACTATATTATTATACAAAGAAAATGGATGCTCATGAAATAGCTGCTAACTAGTGCTTAAACAGCCTGGAATGAGATTTTAATCCTGATGTCTCAGTTGATTCATAGACTGGTGGGTAGGAAAAAGAAATTTACAGATCTTTTAAGCTGTAATTAATTTCTCAGTTCTAATGAACAAGTGGTTGACCAAGCTAAAATGAAGAAACTGAAATACAGGAAATACACTTTCTTCACTTGCAATAAAGACTCCAAGTGAAAAATGTTTGTTTATGACTTCAATAAGTGGTTGTCCCAGTTCACTTCAGGCCTTGGCTCCCCATTTCAGTGCTCTGCCTTTCTTTAGAGCCTTGTTAGCAAACGTGTTACTAAAATGCTGAGCTTTTACTTTGAGCAAACACTGAACCTCAGGTGTCCCCGCCTCCTCACAAGCAAGGGCCTTCTCTTGTGAGCTGCAAGGTCATAGCTGCCTTAGGAAGGATGGAAATACTCCATAGGAAGTGGGAGGGAGAGGCTGAGAACTGCTGGGAGCCCGAATGCAAGAACAACCTTCCAAAAAGTCAGAGATGGGATTTCACATTCCCTCAAGGAAGATGGGGGGTTTGAATTTGATTCTTCTACAACGTGAACTAATGCCTTAACCACAGAGCTCATGCTTAAAAGGGAACATAATGTCACCTCCAGATTTTCTGTCGGGGGAGATGAGATGAACTTCGACTCCAAATGCAGAACAGGCTGAGAAACACCAGTTTGGGCACCATGGTGACAAATCTATGCATTGAAAGTGATGTTACTCAAATCCAGAGCAACTTGCATCTTTTAGGAAACAAATCAAAAGTCTATTTTGTGCAGACACTATGACAGCAGCTTTTCTTTGCAGCCAAATACAATTAGGCATGTTCAGTATTTGTATTTTCCCCATTCCGACTGTTCATGATGCCTTTGGCAATAATTTAATTTTGTTTTTAAATTGTGGCACTTCCCACAAATCACCTTCTGGTATCTTACAGACTGTTAGTAGCTTCCAGACTGGAGGTTAAAAAGCTTTGACCCTGGAGACTCAATAATTGGAAAACTAACTGTGCAGAAAGGTTGGGAGCACAGAAGGATAAAATTGGATTTGTGACTAACAAAAATATTAAACTTTCCTAAATCTAGCATAAAGTATTTTTCCATGTCACAATCAGCACATCCCAAAACAGAAACCAGATCTTCTGAGTTTCAGCCTACAGCCTCTCCACTGGGCCATGGTTACTGCATCTGCATTAATTTTGCATTCCCACATCTGGTAGAAAAGCACAGTTTTGAAGTCTTTAATTCCCAGTGAAACCTTCATTAACACCATGAAGCTTCCAAGGCATCCTTAACACTGCTGACTGACTCCCAATTTACTGCTCTTGAGTTAGACTTGTCACACAGATGGCATATGTTGATCATTTTCAGGAAAGAGGTTTCTCTTTTTTTTTTTTGTAACACGTTTATTAGAACCAGGTTTTCTGTTCCTATTTCTTGTTTCCACCAGGGAAAGTAGATGATTCATACCATGGGACCTTCTCTTCCACGTCATTCATATGCTTTGGCTACCTTCCTACCACTGGAGGGAACTAAGATTCATTCTGGCCAGGCAACCCAACCTCCAGAGAGATCCCTCTTGAGGGAGGTCAAGGAGATTTCCAGAGGTGTCAGTCAGGCCGTGTTCAGTGCTTGACACTGTGGAGTGCTTCTAAATTAGACCTCAGCACTTGATAAAGCAAGATACATGATTGTGGATTTGGACTATGCAAACCAAGATGCTGAGGACTATATTTCCAGAAACCACATTTTCTGGTCTGTTATCACATGAAGATTGAGCCCCACCGCCCCTGGGACAGATTTTCAGTCTTTCTGCTGTGCTTGCTTTATTAGATACAGAAGTTGCTGCATGCTCATAAACCTCCAGGGGAGGAGAAGTACTGCTGAGTTTTAAAGAGCTTTAAAAGCAAAAAAATTCCTGATTTTCACTCGTGACTCTCAAAACTCTCTTCTAATTTCTAGTCAAACAGCCGCCAAATTAATCAAATTTCAGCTTGCATGGCAAAACAGTGGTCTTGCCCAGTTTCTTGCCTATAACTGTTTAGTGCTCCTTCAACTGACTTCTGCAAGTCTGGTTCAAATGGATAATTGTTTTTACATTCATTTCATGTTCATGGCTGGAAGATCTTTGCCTTGCCCAATATATTAGTATAAAAAAATCTTCTCAGTAGAAAGAGATACAAGCCGCATACAGGCATTACCTTTTAATCACACAAGATTGATGGATTGCCTGAGACAAAACAGAAATTACTGGTGCAGGAATGTCTGCTTAATATGTGGAAGAAATTTCTGTACTCTTCACAGAAGACACAAGGGAAGGGGAGAGACAAAATAGAACAGAGAAGCAGAATTTGTTGCCTTACAAAAGGAATATGAAGATGTTCTAAAGAAATGTCAAGTTAGACAGGGAAAGAAAAGGACTTGAAAAAGCCCTCTGTTTAGAAGAGGTGCCCAAAAGAGCTGGCATAAAACAAGCACTGAACTGTACAGTTGCTTGGATGACTGGTTTGGCATTTGCTCGCTTTTTGTTTGTAGGGAGCAAAACTTAGAACAGTTTGGTCAGGAACAAAATGTTTGGAGCATCTTGTCTCTCTCCAGGAATTTACTGTTGCTTCAGAGTTTCACAAGTAGCTCTTCCAGTTACCCAAATAGTAATGGAAAAATGCTAAAAGAATCTGCCCACCCTTACCCCTTTTTAATTGCTCCCTGGAAACTTTTCACACTATCCATCACATGAGTCCTGTCAAACCTCTCTTCCAAACAAAGCTGGACTCCCTGCAACTCCCCCAGGAAAGAGGCGAGTATAGTGTTTGCTGCCAGTGAACTGGACTGCAGAGTATTTTGGTAAGCTCCCCTCCCTGATGTATCCCTCTTCCTTTGACCTGCAAGGAGCTCCCTGCAGCACTTACATGCAAAGGAGCTGGAGATAACCTCACACTTGGTAATTGCTCTCCTCCCTTCCTCCCGAAATCAAAACCCAACTCTTTGCCATGACAGAGGCTCCTGAGAGGCAAAGAGGCGACCAGGGTCCATGCCTTCCATGAGCAGGTTGAGTGCTGGTGGCGATGGCTTGGCAGTGGTGCCAAAGGGCTGTGTGAGAGCTGGGTCACCTGCTTAGGGGCAGCTGTGAGCCCACACAGCCACGGCCCTCCCTATAATGCTTTCAGCCCACCCATCTGAGGAAAATCTCATGAAGAACAGAAGTCTCCCAAACCCCAGCAGAGGTTTAGCCTCTTAGCAGCTCTTCCCTTGACTGTGAAGCCCTAAATAGCATGTTTATTTCAGGTGGGCAACTCATACACATATAACAAAACCTTCATTGGGGAGAAGTGAGCCCAAAAGGTACCAATAACCAAGTAAGTACAAGAGAAGAGAAGCCACAGATAAGGTGCCTAGATATCTCTTGTTGCCTTTGCATGGACACTATGCCAAGTCAGCATTTGATTTTTAGGTTTTTACTTTTATCCAGGATCATCTTCTTGGTTGTCTGGCAGACCAGATGGTGTTTCTGCATGGGAACCATATCTGGAAATTTTGGGCTTCCCTGGAGGGTAAGAGCTGACCAGGCATCCACAGGATGCTCAGTAAGCACTGCCTCTCGCACGTGTGGGCACAGCATCGCCACAGGTCCAAAATTTGCTGGTGCCTTGCATGTGCCCAGCACACAAAACCATCTGTACAGCACATGCTCATGGCCTTCCAGAAACTGGGGGGCTACTGAGGAGGCATTTTGTCACAGATGTGGGCATCTTTGTACCCAGAATCTCCCAGGGAGAAACCTGACAGCCCTCAACATGGATCTTCCTTTTTCTGCAGATATCAACAGGCTTCTCTGTCCCTGTTGAAAGACCCCTCTGCATGTCCCTGTATCCATAACTCATCTGGTGTGCAGGCTGTGCTCCAACAGGATGCATGTGATGCCTCTTTTCAGCCAAGATAGTGGGAGCTCTGATGGTCTTTACTTATCTCTGACTGCCTTTTCACCTATTTGTTACATATATATTAGTGCCTTTTCACTCCACAGAAATAATTTTTATGTGCCCATAGGGCACATCATGACAAATGATGCTTTTCATCAGCAGATTCCAAAGCACTTTATGAAGGAGTCTGGCATTTTTATCTCTGATTCCTGTATGGGGACACTGAGGTACAGGAAGGTGGAAGTCTAGAGTCAGTCCCAGCTCAGCAGTGAATCCAGGGATAGAAACAATTTCTACTCCATTCAAGTCCAATATTGTGTAAAAAGAGGCCCCTGGGTTTGGTTATTGGTGTTTTAAGCTCCTAAGTACAACTTACTTTTATGTAACCTGGGTATCTCATACCTTTTCTCTCCTCAGTTGCAGAAGTCCCGTGTTGTGTACCTCACCCTTCCCTCCATGACAAAACAGATGGGAGCCAGCTGACAGCAATCCACTGCTTCTTTCTGAAACACATGTGATAAAAAGCCAGCAGCTTGGTTGGCAGGAAAAGACTGAAAAATATCATTGCAATTAATGTGGAGAAACTTGAAGCTACAACACCATCAGCAATTCTGCAGAATGAAGCATAACAGTGCAAAAAGACTAAGTGATGCTTTGCAAGCCATATGGGTGGGTTTTATTCAGGGAGTGCTGACTAATTTTTAATAGATCAGCTGGATGGGCAAATTCCTGAGTTTTTATGGCAGGGAACAGAATGAAAGCAAGTCTGTTGGATGGGCATCTCTGGTGTTTCAGAAGGTGGATATGAGAGCCACTTAGGGTTTAATACCACTGGTTTAATGCAGAAAAAACTCTCGAATGGCAACCTGCCTGAGTAGGGGGTTACAGAATCTCAGTCAAATTCAGAAGCAGAAGAGTGAGATCAATACAGAGCAGAGTATCAATTAACAGCCCTGGGTTTCAAGAGCATCCTTCATTTGTCCTCTAAAATTTCCTTTGTCTCTTTCACAGCTCAGTAGACAGCACTGAAATTTCCCTTATAAGATATGAAGCAGATTGCAGCAAGCTGGAGAAGTGACACCGTATACATTAGAAATCAGTGTTAATCATACACAGAAAAACAACTTCCAAGTTTAAATATGTATGGTTCTTTGCCTGAGATCAGAGACTTGCTTGAGAAACAAACATGATTTGTTAAGTAAATGCTTTTTTAATTCTCCTCAGAGATATGTTTCCTTAAAATATAGTGTATATCCTTGTATATATAATACAGTCACATTAGGGAAAATACAAACAAACTGTATCAAATATGCTTAGATCAGTATTTTCCTCTAGAGCCAGACAGTGGCAGGTCCAGGATCTCTCTTTGTTCCTCTTCCCCCAAGCACCCCAGCAAACACTGAAAAAGCAACTCAGCCTAGACTTAGAATTTCACCGTTTCGGTTGGCTGGGTTTAGCTGGTTCCTTTTTCAGGGCAGGTCTCTAGCAAGATCCCATCAGCCAGGGCGGGTTTTATCCCTTGCTCCCTTTTCTCCCTTCCTTCCATTTTTATGAAATTGCTTTTTTGCTCCCTGTGGGGAAGACAGGCGGAACACTTCAAACCAATAAGTGGAGCTGGCAGTGACTGGCCCACAAGCAGGGCAGGAAGCCCATCTGCACCACAAACAGGTGCCACACGCTTGCGGTCACTGAGGTCCACTTGCTGTTCCCTCACGGGCAAGTGTCCCATAGCAGCCACACTCTGCAGCCTGGAGGGTGTGACACAGCCAGCCCCAGCCTGGAGCGAGCCAGCAGCCCCTTCCTACCTGTGCACAGCTCTCCCCTGCCTCACTGGTGTGACTGCCTTGAACTGCACAAGTGATGGACAAACCCTTGAACTGCACAAGAGTTTGACAAATCCTTGAACTGCACAAGTGATGCACATTCACACTGATGGCAAAAATAACGAGGGGTAACACCCGGGAGCATTTAACAACTTGTTCACTGCCAGAAGCACTGCAGGAAATTCACTTTGCTTCAGGACTGGGTGTTTTAGAGTTCTTCATGTAGCCCACCAGAGTGATTTCACCTAAGCACCGGCCGCCTCTAAATAATCCCCTTCCTCTCACCTAATAAGCACATCGGTTCAGGTCACTCTGGCAGGGGAAATGCACTCCCAGGCACTATTTTCCCTAGGGAAGTGGAGAACATCCCAGCCTGGACAGGTCACACAACAGTTGGCTTCAGGAAGATGGTAATGCTAATTGATCTGTATTCATTTAATTAATTTTAGTCAATTACTCTGGAGAGAACAGGCTGCTGTCAGCTCTACCTCCTCCCTGTGAGGGGCTAAATCCACAGTGTTTGCTCTGAGCAGGGACCAAAAAAATCCATTGTCTTGAGCAGGGGTGGCTGAGGTGGCCGGGGTGACAGCAGGGCTGGTGGTACACCCCAGGAAGTAGCATGATGAAGGTGGCCAAGCCCCCATCCAGCCAGCCCCCATCTACTGCTGCCCTGGGGAGGTTTTAGGGCTGATGTTTTCTCTGGATTAGCAATTCCCCACAACCGAGGGTTTTCAGTTACAGTGTGCAGGAATCAATGGGTGGCCCATGAGACTTGCGTTTGGGGACTGAGCTTTGCCTGTGCAGCTCCTCCTCTCCATCACTTGATGCCCTGCTTCACACTGAGGCATTTGACTGCAAGCTCACATGGCCCCTCCCACAGTTCCATGAGAGGGGGTCCTTTACCTGGCTTTTTACTTGGCTGGGCACAATCTTACACACATGTGCAGTCCTAGTTACATGTCTGGGCAGTCAAAGTCACCAAACTGCAGATATAAGAGACTACATTAGGAAAACATGACTGTTAAGAGAGCATAAGAGTTTTCTGCAAGTCATCAGGTTGCTGCTTCTTTGGGAAAGAGGCCTGTCTACATAAACAAGGGCAAAAATAAGTTTAGGGAGGGGTAGCAGGAATGGGGAGAAATGAGTTGCCATCTTCATTTCCAAATCCAGCCCATTCTGCCCCCCAGCCAGATTCCACTTTAGCTACACTGGGTTAACATTTGGAGTCAGGCATGGTCTTGGTAATGTATACAGAGCAATTTAGCTGGAAATCTAAAATGTGATCAAACCTGGTGTCGGGGATTGATGCTGGCTGGATGCCAGGCACCCACCAAAGCTGCTCACTCACTCCCCTCTGCAGCTGGACAGTGGAGAGAAAATTTAATGAAGGGTTCATGAGCTGAGATAAGGACTAGGAGGGATCACTCATCAATTACTATCACAGGCAAAACTGGCTCAGCTTAGAGATATGAAGTAAATTTATTACCAACAAAATCAGAGTAGGATAATGAGAAGTAAAATAAGCCCTTAAAAACACCTTCCCCCCCCACCCCTCCCTCCTTCCAGCTCTACCTCCTACCCCAGCAGCGCAGGGAGACAGGGAATGGGGGTTATGGTCAGTTCATCACCTGTGGCTTCATCCCACTGCTCAGGGAGAGGAGTTGTCCCCCTGCTGCACTGTGGGGTCCCTCCCACAGGAGACAGTTCTCCATTGACTTCTCCAGTGTGGCTCCATCTCACAAGCAACAGCTCCCTGTGAACTGCTGAAATGTGAGTCCATCCCACAGGCAACAGCCCTCCCAAAACTGCTGCAGCGTGGGTCACTCTTCCACGGGGTGCAGTCCCCCAAGGACAGGCTGCTCCAGCCTGGGAGCAGGGCCCCTCTCTTCATAGGTCTTTCACAGGGTCACAACCTCCTCTCAGGCATCCACCTGCTCTGGCGTGGGGCTCTTCCACGGGCTGTGGGTGGATCTCTGCATCCCTCATGGTCCTCCCTGGGCTGCAGGGGCACAGCTGCTTCACCATGGTCTGCACCCTGGGCTGCAGCAGAACCTCTGCTCCAGTGCCTGGAGCACCTCCTGCCCCTCCTTCTCCACTGCCCTTGGTGTCTGCATAGTTGTTCTTCTCACATGTTCTCACTCTTCTCTGGTTGAAATTACAACTGTGCCACAACTTTTGTTTTGATTTCTTCTTAAACATGTTATGACAGGGGCATTATCACCTTTTCTAATTGGCCCAGCCCTGGCCAGCGGCACATCCATCTTTAGAGCCACCAGGGATTGGCTCTGCTGGGCATGGAAGAGGCTTCTAGCAGCTTCTCACAGAAGCCACTCCTGTAGCCCCCCCTGTTACCAAAACCAGGCTGTACAAAACCAATATACCTGGCAAAAGCAAGCTGATTGGTATTTGGGTTTCATTGAGTCCACAACCCAAATAAAGTCATCTTTACTGTTTTTCCCACATCATCTGTTGTTTCAAGCTTATAGTGCATTACAGTGGCTCTACCATGCTGCACCCATCATATCATTTTATGATTCTGAAGAAATAAATTATATTTGATTTTGTCACCTGAATTTCATTTCTTACCAGAGACAGATTTCTGGCATTTGTGCACTTTGTTGTAGGCTTATACGAGAAAAACTTTTGAGGTGAGGAATGATGAAGGGTCAGGATTTCTATCTGGAGTCATATTTCTAGAGCATTTAATCATTTATAAAGATTGGCTCCAGACAGAAAGCAATTATTTTACTTATTGATACAATCAGCAGATCTTGTATTCCAGAAGTATAAAGGAAAATCTCATCTTAAAATACATCTTCTGCTCACATGCATTGCCAAGGACACGGATCAGTGAGCAGAGAAACAGTTAAGGAAACAAACAAAAGGTTTGGGCCACATAGCAGGATGCTCTGCCTGGAATAGGGTAAAAGAACTCGAACAATGCCCTATTTACAAAGCTATCAGGTCATCAGCGACAGCAGTAGTACCTCTGGGATAACATTTAAGAAAGGGCAAGAAGTTACTGCACAAGAGCAATTGCAGCTGGAGAGAGGAGTGAGAATATGTGAGGGAAACAGCCCTGCAGACACCCAGGTCAGTGAAGAAGGAGAGGAGGGAAGTGCTCCAAGTGCTGGAGCCCAGATTTCCCTGCAGACCATGGTGCAGACAATGGTGAAGCAGCTGTCCCCCCATGGAGGTCCACAGTGGAGCAGAGATCCACCTCCGGCCCATGAAAGACCAGGTGGATGTGCCTGAAGAAGGCTGTGATCCTTCGGGAAGCCCGTGCTGGAACAGGCTCCTGGCAGGACCTAGGGACCCATGGAGAGAGTAGCACACCCTGGAGCAGGTTTGCTGGCAAGACCTGTGACCTCACAGGGGACCCACGCTGGAGCAGGGAATGAGCGTAAGAAGTCCTCTTCCTGAGGAGGAGGGAGCAGCAGAGACAATGTGTGATGAACTGACCTCAAACCCCATTCCACATCAACCTGGGGCACTGCGGGGAGGAGGTGGAGAAAATCAGGAGTGAAGTTGAAAGCTGTTTTTAGGATTTAGTTTCACTTCTCACTGTTCTACTCTGATTTGATTGGTAATAAATGAAATTAATTTTCTCTGTGTTGAATCTGTTCTGCTCATTACGTTAACTGGTGAGTGATCTCTCCTTAAACCCTTTTGTCATATTTTCTCTCCCCTGTGCAGCTGAGAAGGGAGTGATAAGAGTGGCTTCAGTGGGCATCTGACGTCCAGCCAGGGTCAACCCAACACAGATTTGAATGAGGTCAACTGCAGTGACCCAGCTAAACAAGATGCAATTAACAGTAGGCTGACCCTTCTTACCCTTCCTCCCCCCAAACCTCCTCTTCTCCTGTGTACACTCACTGCTCCCGGGGGAAAAAAAAAGAAAAAAAAAAGAGAGAGAAAAAAAATTTGAGATTAGCACTAATTAGGTCTCACTTAACATGGTTTTTTAAACAGTTAACTCTCCTCTTTCTTGCTGCTGCGCTTTAAGCATACACCACACACCCTGTTTGTGGTCGATAAGGGAGGATTTGAATGCATTTACCATCATCTTTTAGCATGCCTTTCGGTGCATTGTTATGGAGAGCCCTGACTAAAGCAGGCAGAGTGTCTATAGGTGACACCATACAGTTAATACCCACGTGAAAGGAATACTCTCCAGGAAAGTCCTGATCCTGGAGGGCACCCTGTGGGACATATTCTATAAATCAAGTATGTCATAACAAAATCTGTGGATCTTTTCTCCCTCCATGCAACACACCATTCTCTAAAGAAGCTGGTGGTTTAACGGTTGACAGCTAAGAGGAACAGGAATAACTGCAGGCTGCTGCCACCTCTGTCTCAGAAAGTCACAATGACTTTTAATATTGGGAATATTTGCTTGCTTGACAGTATGCGAATAGGATATACAGAAGATAATGTTTTTTGTTTTTATCACTGTTATATGGTATTTACGACTGATAAATACCAAAACCATAGATAAGCAAACAAAATACTCTAAAAAAAGTGGAAATAAAACTCCTGTGCAATCATGGTACTGTCTGTTGCTGTGCAGAAGCATGAATGTGTGTGTTAATTGCACACCTGGCCATGAGGAGGATGTAGCTGAAGTTGGATCTGTGTTGATCAGGGACTCTCTGTGCTGCCCGAGAAACTGGCTGCTAAACAACCTACTGTCCTTCACATAAATAAATTAATTTATATAAAAATAAATTCATAGAGATGATATTTATAGGCATAGGTTGAACACAGTGTCCTTATTTTTTGGCAGGGATGAGACAGTAGTGGCACATGAAGGAAAAAATCTGGCAACAGGCCCTAAGCTGATGTAAATGCTTCAGGGTTGCCAGGTGAGGTAGTGTCTGGGAACCAAAGATATTGCTGGATATAGGACAAACAATGCAGAGTGGAGTATCTAGCACACTGCTGAACACCAGGGATATGTAACCACACAGAGAACCAGAATGATCATTTTCACAACAGCTTTATGGATTAGAATACTTTCAGAAGATTTTAGGATTGTCACTCCGTGTCCATTGTCATGATTTTTGGGCTCCTACCCCCACCATAATAAATTTTCCCTGCCTCCCAGTCTAGGCTTCATTTTTTAACAGAAACAGAACCTGAGTAAGTGGACCAGGCTTCCTCTCACCTCAGAATACTTTATGTCTTGTCGTGACATCACAGACCTGCAGGAATTTCAGTGAAGGGAAATTTCTGTCCAGAATTTCAAAGTGTTTACTTTGCTCCTACTGCTTTTCATCTNAGGTTTGCTGGCAAGACCTGTGACCTCACAGGGGACCCACGCTGGAGCAGGGAATGAGCGTAAGAAGTCCTCTTCCTGAGGAGGAGGGAGCAGCAGAGACAATGTGTGATGAACTGACCTCAAACCCCATTCCACATCAACCTGGGGCACTGCGGGGAGGAGGTGGAGAAAATCAGGAGTGAAGTTGAAAGCTGTTTTTAGGATTTAGTTTCACTTCTCACTGTTCTACTCTGATTTGATTGGTAATAAATGAAATTAATTTTCTCTGTGTTGAATCTGTTCTGCTCATTACGTTAACTGGTGAGTGATCTCTCCTTAAACCCTTTTGTCATATTTTCTCTCCCCTGTGCAGCTGAGAAGGGAGTGATAAGAGTGGCTTCAGTGGGCATCTGACGTCCAGCCAGGGTCAACCCAACACAGATTTGAATGAGGTCAACTGCAGTGACCCAGCTAAACAAGATGCAATTAACAGTAGGCTGACCCTTCTTACCCTTCCTCCCCCCAAACCTCCTCTTCTCCTGTGTACACTCACTGCTCCCGGGGGAAAAAAAAAGAAAAAAAAAAGAGAGAGAAAAAAAATTTGAGATTAGCACTAATTAGGTCTCACTTAACATGGTTTTTTAAACAGTTAACTCTCCTCTTTCTTGCTGCTGCGCTTTAAGCATACACCACACACCCTGTTTGTGGTCGATAAGGGAGGATTTGAATGCATTTACCATCATCTTTTAGCATGCCTTTCGGTGCATTGTTATGGAGAGCCCTGACTAAAGCAGGCAGAGTGTCTATAGGTGACACCATACAGTTAATACCCACGTGAAAGGAATACTCTCCAGGAAAGTCCTGATCCTGGAGGGCACCCTGTGGGACATATTCTATAAATCAAGTATGTCATAACAAAATCTGTGGATCTTTTCTCCCTCCATGCAACACACCATTCTCTAAAGAAGCTGGTGGTTTAACGGTTGACAGCTAAGAGGAACAGGAATAACTGCAGGCTGCTGCCACCTCTGTCTCAGAAAGTCACAATGACTTTTAATATTGGGAATATTTGCTTGCTTGACAGTATGCGAATAGGATATACAGAAGATAATGTTTTTTGTTTTTATCACTGTTATATGGTATTTACGACTGATAAATACCAAAACCATAGATAAGCAAACAAAATACTCTAAAAAAAGTGGAAATAAAACTCCTGTGCAATCATGGTACTGTCTGTTGCTGTGCAGAAGCATGAATGTGTGTGTTAATTGCACACCTGGCCATGAGGAGGATGTAGCTGAAGTTGGATCTGTGTTGATCAGGGACTCTCTGTGCTGCCCGAGAAACTGGCTGCTAAACAACCTACTGTCCTTCACATAAATAAATTAATTTATATAAAAATAAATTCATAGAGATGATATTTATAGGCATAGGTTGAACACAGTGTCCTTATTTTTTGGCAGGGATGAGACAGTAGTGGCACATGAAGGAAAAAATCTGGCAACAGGCCCTAAGCTGATGTAAATGCTTCAGGGTTGCCAGGTGAGGTAGTGTCTGGGAACCAAAGATATTGCTGGATATAGGACAAACAATGCAGAGTGGAGTATCTAGCACACTGCTGAACACCAGGGATATGTAACCACACAGAGAACCAGAATGATCATTTTCACAACAGCTTTATGGATTAGAATACTTTCAGAAGATTTTAGGATTGTCACTCCGTGTCCATTGTCATGATTTTTGGGCTCCTACCCCCACCATAATAAATTTTCCCTGCCTCCCAGTCTAGGCTTCATTTTTTAACAGAAACAGAACCTGAGTAAGTGGACCAGGCTTCCTCTCACCTCAGAATACTTTATGTCTTGTCGTGACATCACAGACCTGCAGGAATTTCAGTGAAGGGAAATTTCTGTCCAGAATTTCAAAGTGTTTACTTTGCTCCTACTGCTTTTCATCTATTTTCTCTCCTCCTGGTGTGTATTTTTCTGCCCTGCTGGCTATGGTGCTGCATACTAATGGACCAATACTTGGCCCATCCCCAGAGGAAGTTGTGTGCAGGTTTATTGAGGAACAGAGGGGTCAGAAGGAATTTCAGCGCATCCAATAACTCTCCTACTGGTGGGATGCCTTCAGGTAACGGCACATAATTTGATCCCAACCATTTTCTATTGTTATAACACTGCTGAAACAGCATGTATCCAAAGAAACTTAGCCAACGCCCTCTCCCTCATTACATATATAATTATTCCAACATCTTACAAAACTATAATATTTATGTTTTTTCTAAAAGTGTTTAGAGGAGGCCTGTTGTGGTAAATCCACTCTGCTTGTGAGTCAGGCTGAGAACTTGCAGATTTTGTTTTTTGCTGTAAATAGGTAAGAAAGACTGGGCTGGTCTTCCAATACAGGTTTCCTTCCGGGGGTGTAAGAAGAGTGGCAAAAGGGTTTTATTTTCATTCTTCGCGCGATTATTATCAGCTCCTGAGCAGCACGCCCATTGGATTGCATGGTATGCTTGGTGAGAAAAGCCTTTTGCCCCAGGATCATCTCCTTTCATTCCTCAGGCCAGCGCAAGGGTAATAAAGAAGCTAAAGACCTATTCAGCTGAGAGAGCCAAGCATTTGTGTTCCAGCATTTGGTGTTCCAGGTCAGATAGCGACAAGTGGGCAAACCCTAAACTGGAAGCAGGTTGATGGTTATTTATCCTTGTCTCCATGTCTCGGGGTGGGTGGGGTGTCTTTCTCCCCCGGCTGACAGCGGCCGCATCGGAGCCGCGCTGCCGCCCTCTCCCGGCTCTGAGCGCTGGAAAGCCTTCCAAACCCTCTGCATTCCCAGCACAGACACCCATCGACTAACAAACAAACAAGGGAAAAAAATGGAAAAAGAAAACCATGAAAAAACAAACAAACAAACAAACACACACCAAGGAGAAAAGGGGAAAATTACTAAAAGGGGGGAAAAAAGGGTAAAAAAAAGAAAAAGGAAAAAAAATAAAAGGGAAAAGAAAGGAAACGAGGGGGGAAAGAAAAAAGGAAAAGGAGAAAAAAGAAAAAAAGAGAGAAAATAAAAATATAAGGGATAAAAAAAATAGACAAAAAAAGGAAAAGAGAGAAGAGGAGGGAGAGAGATTGTTCATCACTGAGGGGGTGGCCAAGCACTGGAACAAGATCTCAGGGAAGCAGTGATGGTCCCTCACCTGTTGCTGTTCAATAAGCACTTGTACAGTGATCTTAGATACATAGTTCCATTTTTAGGTTGTTCTGTGTGGAGTCAGGAGTAGTACTCAATGATCCTCATGGGTCCCCTCCAACTCAGAATATTCTGTGATTCTAAGTATTAGTACTAAAGCTCAATTCCACTTAGTTACCATGCTTGCAGGACAGGATCTCAAAATACGATAGCAATATATTAGCAAATGCTAACATTTCATTAAATAAGGGAAATAGACTCTTGTACCGTATTTTTTCTCATTAGGGTTTTTCTAAAAGAGTTTCAAAACACTGTATGAACTACCAGCAATAAAACAGTATCAATTCCAGCTACCAATTCTTGCTCCTGGAGCAGGGAACATTTTATGCCACACACTGTGTAAGACAGCAATGTAAAAGACAGACAGGGAAGGGATACAGAAAACATTATCTCCATTTCACAGTTCAGAAGAGAAGCACAAAAAGACTAAAGGGAACACCCAAAGTCACTTGCGCACTGGACTGAGCTGGGGATATTGCATAAAAGCATAAACACTTTGATCTGTTCCATCATGGCATTTCAAGGAAGCAGGAGAGGAGAGGAACGCAGATGCCTCTGTGCTGTTACTGACACAACAGTTTTCCATTTTTACTTGTAGGGATTCTAGAGAAACAAAGACTTTCCTCCTCCTGTCATAACTGCCTGAAGGTTCTCCTGACCTTTTTTTCCCCTCCCATTTTTCCAGGTGATTAAGCTGTGCAGTCAGAAAGCATGACTATAATGCCAAGAAGCCAGTAATTTTAACACCACAAAAGGATAATTGTGTAATACTTCAGGCCATATTAGTTTCAGCACAGACTGACCCTCAGCTGGTGATGACAGAGTGCCAACAGCTCCCAGCACAATGACTGACAGAACTGGGACATGGCAAATTGCACTTTCAAAGCCTGCAGCAGAACAGGAGTTAGGGGACTCGCTTTGCATTAAAACAGCCTTGTACCATATTCTTAGAACAAGGGATAAAGTAGGACAGCACATGACTGCTTCCCTTTTAAACCATTCCACTTGAAACATCTTTCATCCTCCTCTCATTCTCCTTTGCTGGTTTGTGAAAGACAGTTGTCTGTACTACTAGTGTAACATTACCTGAATTCTTACACTATACCACATATTTGTACTAAATTAAAGAGATTTTTGCTGCCTGCAAATGCCACATTAATTGGAAGAACAGCTTAGAGTGTGACATCTATCAATGTGTGAGTAACCTCAATGCAGTGGTGCAATTGAGCCTAAGTATATTATTGCTGTACTAGAGGTCTCAGTGTTGTACCTGTAAAGACTAAGCCATAATGGAGGCACTCAATTGTCCAATATTTTGACTCTCCCTCCAAAATATTTGCTCACATTTTCACTAATTGGGTGTTCTGTAACATTCCAAACCTGTATGTACGTGATGCTGCCTCAGTGACAGCAACTGGGGCACCACAGGTAAGATCCTGAACTGGAGACCCTAGAGATAGCCAGAAGTAAACATAGAGGTAAAATCTAGGTTGTCCCACGGATTTTCCACTCTGGGTAGAGAGGAATCTGCTTTCCATTGCACAGCTTCAGGATGTTTCTGCATTTTTGCCAGTTACTATTTAGTTTTAAAAGAAGACTTAAAAAATAGTTGATCCTTTTCCCACAGATCCCAGGAACTTTGCAATCTCTTCTCAGCTGTGTTGTGTCTTCCCCCAGCAACATTCTCCCTGCAGGATATCCCACAGCCTGAGGCAAGGAGCCCTTCCCTGGCAAGGGAACTTGAACCCATCCAGAGCAGGACCTGAAGGGAGCCAAACATCTCTTGCTTTCCAGGACTTAAGGCAAGCAACTGCTATTACAAAGATAGGCTTAAACATCCCCCTTACAAAATTTAGGGCAAACTCCTACTTTCAAGAGATCATCTACCTACCAAAGCAAATAGGAAATCCCCTCCTCTGGTCCTGAGCAAGCCACTCAAGAGGGGTAAAATACCTGACATCTCCTCTTGCCACCCAGCTTCTATCAGGCAAGTAGATGTGGAATGGAGGACCTGGACCTTTACTCTATGAAACGAGGACTTGACAACTCTCAAATTCTTTTCTTCTCTCAATTCTGTAATGTTCTGGATGCATGATTAAACTCTGAGTTTTTGAATGCTGGTGACTCAGTATGTATATAGTAAAACTAGTTTCCTGTTCCTGGACCCTTTAAAAAAAAATCAGTATTCATTTCAGCTTGTGCTGACAGCTGAAACTGTAAGAAATATTAAACTAATATTTTTATTTTCAGAGTGTGCTTTGAACAGAACAGCCTTAATTTAAGAGTTATTTTAGCAGTTCATTTCCCAAAAATAACTAAATCACTCTTTCCAAAATCCATTACAAGCTGACTCATAACATGAAGTTCCACTCAAGTCATGGCATAGCCACAGTGGATTTAATGCAAAAGCAATTATCTCAATTTGCATAGAGACCACTCTCAGTGGAAAAAAAACCCAGAAAGAAATCTTTTAGAATTAGCTAACAATCAGACTAAAAGCAGGAGCAGTCTGGAGAAAGAATACGCATGTCTTTAATTCCTGAATGGCTCTAGAAAATTCTGTATCAGTGATGGGATTTTCTATTCAATTACAAAATTTTTGTTAGTTTTTGCTTAAAGTATGGTCAAAAGAGACTATGATTTAACTGAGACTAGAATTTGAGATGTGCTTTAACATGTTTTTAGTGTTGCGCCCTGCACATTCATCCTGTACAGATCAGGCTATTTACAGATTAAGTGCCTGGAAACAAGAGAAGTTACAATATGAAATATATTCAAAAACCTGGAATTAATTTTATAACTTTTGCTAAGAGAATTGGTAACAGAGAGCACAACTGGCCCAACACCTATAGATCTGCTTGTAATTACTACTTTCTACTACAGCAGCTTCCAGTCTACTACCATATGGGTGACCATTGATTCACAACAGTAGAAAAGTCACTCTGACTCAATACTACTAAATGCCATTTTCAGAAAAGGAAATACAAGTGTTGAAGTGACCAACAAAACGGAGCAATTACGTAGTTTGGTGTTTGCTTTATGCAGTTTGAGGCAATCTTTACAAATTCCTTTAAACACTACAAAATGGAAAGTGTGTAAGATGTTAGTTAATTTAAACCTGCTTTGCCATGATCATGTTAAGCAGTTGACAAGGTTCTGATATAATCAGTGGTATAAAGGTCCCAAAGTAAAATCTTAAATAGTCACTACATAAAATATCACTTTAAAATAAAGTTACACACTGTAAGAATCCTAATTTATCAATAATCATGTATCACTAAAGAGTAAGCTGATAGAGGATTTTCTTTCACACATTTCTTGCCTCTCCCTTCCATCACAGTGCTAAGCCCATGTGAGCTGTGCCTGCACTAATAGAGCTGCAAGACTCAGTGCAGGAGAAGCAGTCAAGGTTGGAGTGACAACAAAAGCACCAGATGCCACTGATGCCTCTTCCACACCTCAGTCCTCAGGCATCACAGCAGAACAAGGAACCCTCCTGACACCAGGGCTTCCTAATAATGACAGATTTGAAGAGGCACAGCCACTCTCCTAAGAGATAAAAATAAAATGCTGATACATTCTGTTGTCAAATAAGCCTGTAAGATCAGAATTACATAGTGTTAGGGTGTTTTATTCCAGTTATACAGTCTAGATCACATTCAACTGTTCATTTAGGCTAGCACAAATCTCGCTTAATTAAGCCACGGGGTAAATGCCTTTCAACCAACTTTTTTAATGCAGTGTTAATGAAGGGCCCTAACTTAATCTTTTGTGCCTCCATTTATCAAGTGATTTTTAAATATCATTGAAAGACAGCACTTGGATACTAACAGTCCACTGCAAAGACCTCCACTGAGAAAACATGGTGAAAAAAAATACCCCCTCCCAAAAGGCAGAAATTATACAAAAAAACATGCCAAATACAGGTTTGTAACAGATTTTACTTATAGAAAAGCATCATTTTAGCATCATTTCACAATAAAAAGGCAAGATCTGTTTGACATTATAAAGACACGGTATATCAATTCAGAATGCAACAGGTAAAGCACGCTGTAATGCTCAGTATAAAAGGTCTGAGATACACTATTGTATTTAGCCACTTACTCCTGGTGCCTCTTTGTGGGTATTTTCTTAATTACAGGTTCTCTCTGCTTCATACATGTCAGCAGTGTATTTTGGAATATAAAAACATGTAAGTGTCAAAATACATTGAAACATGTCTGGAAAAATCAGACCCAGGACCCATTTCTCTCTATACACAAACAGCTCTACCTGATCATTGGAATAAATGGCACCTTGTATATAAACTATCTGTCCCATCATTCTACTCCCTCTTACATAAAAAAGAGAAAAAAATGTCTTGATACAGAAATTTTTTCCATCTTCTCACTTCTGCACTTATGCAACTTCATTATCAGGTTTCCTTTTCCAAATACTAAGATGTAAAATAAACAGTTACTTATCCTGGGGCTTTTCCAACATCTTCAGTGCTAATCTTCCAACCATTAGCAAACTGTATAAGGAGAAAAACCATATAATTAAACAATAATAACAACAACAATTTGTCAATTCATTTTCAAATACTTCATGCAAGGGGTGCATGGGAACAAAAATGATACACAAAATATGATTCACTCCGTCTCAGTTTAATTAAGCAAATAAGAAATCACACACATGAGGTTAAAAAGAAGTACACTGTATTGTACCTGACACCAGCAATTAGCCCTGCAGGCATGAATTTTCTGGAGTTGTAAAATCTTGTTCCCATGACAGCAGTCAGTGCTCCAGATGTAACTTAAATGAGAGATTGTACAGTCCAGTCAGCAGAGATGTGTGTATGGGAGAAACATAACAGAATTAAAAACTAACAGAACAGAGAGAAGTAACAGCATCAAGTAAAAAGAGAAACAGGGTTACTTTACTTGATGGACTAAGAGAGTCAATAAATTGTGTAAATTTTAAAACGCCTCAGTTTGTGAAGAGTAAATATTCTACATCCAGTTCTGGCAGATACTGCACTCCATATGCTTCTGCACATAGTCCTCAAATTTGTTTTTCAACATGTGCCCTTTTTGGGACTGGAAATAATTTATGGTACACTGCTCTGGAACTCACTCCTTCCCCACACAGGGAAATCACTAAACTTGTGCACATAATTCCCCCACTTCTCAAAAAAGGGAGGGAGCATTTTCATGTCTAACTTGTAATAATGTTCTGAGAATTAGCTAATTTATGTTTTCAAAAGACTTCAAAAGGGAAGTGTGCTAAGCACTACTAAGGTGAGAGTTAAAGCTATTGTCCCTGACCACTTGACATAGAGACATGAGCCAGGTAGTTTCACTGACTCAGAAAAATAGAAGGGACAGTCCCTGGAACATGGTATCTCAAATAAAGACTGAATGCTAAAAAAACTGTAAGGAAAACATACACTGATGAAATCCTTAGGCTTAGTATGCATCTGCTACTCAGTGGTAACACCTACACAGAGCACGTTGTTCCAACAACTCTTTTACCCCCTACCATTGCTTCTACGTGATGACTGGTCCTGCAGGATCCAGTTCATCTTCAGTCCTAGCCATGGCATCCTTCCTCCCTAACACCAGCCTAAATATTGCCATTGATGTCTTCTAATCCCATGTAAGAAGATATGTAGGAGACTGGGACCATAGTCTAACACACAATGGAATTTTGTTTCAAACAGCAGTAGAACACATCTTCTCCAAAAACTTTAAAGCATGAGAAGGAGGAAAAGATTCCATATGCTACTGAGTTACAGAAATGTATCTGTCTCTTGTATTTGGGAAAACACTTGACCTCACACTTCTTAAACTTGCTGTATTTGCAGTGTATTCCAGTTATTAAGGCTTGACCATGCACAGCTTTTGGCCTATCCAGTTGGTGTGGAAGTGGACTGCCTGTAAACAAAGCTGAAGTGGAGGAAATGCTGGGCCTTCCCTTTTCGCTTCTGACTTTCACATGTCAAAGAGCCAGATGCTGTGTCATTGCTTCAGTGAAAAAACGCTATAGTCAGTGGTGGCTCTTTAAACACGGACTAAGCAGTAACTCTCCACAGTTACCTTCTCAAATCAGGGGGAAGGGAAGCTCCAATTCTGAGAAGGAAGAAACAGCATTATTGAAGCTTGCTTCTCTCTTAAACCTCCCCAGGCATCAACACCTTTGTAATTCCACATATTTGTCATACATAAAAATAAGCCAGTCACAATCTCTGCCATTTTCTGTGATAATAAAATAGTCTGCTAGCAGTGTGGTCAGTCTGAAGGGGAATACCACTTCCCAAAATGTTCCAGCCTGTTGCAGGATGCTCAAGGTAGGAGGATCTAGCCAAAAACAGGGCACACAGAGGTCAGAAATCCATTTATTATCACTTCCCTTGCACTATGATCCTTCAAACACATCAGTATGAGACAGATGCATGTTGGCAGCCACCAGCTCAGTAAAGTTTAGACAGAATTGAAATTAGATTTGTAACACTATCTGTGTCTAACTCTTCTGCTAAGACTATTAGGTACTCATTTTATATATATAGGGTAAATATAATCTTTTCTAAATAAAATTTTAAATTACTTACTCAGAGAAACCCAAATGTTATTTGGATTCTGTGAGACCTGATAAGCACCCAGTCCAGCCAAACTCCCAAAAAAAAGGCCAGCAGCTAGTGATGGAACACTACCTGAATAAGTAGAAGATAATGCATTTATTAGAAACTTAAAAATTAACCTGGTGAGCAGCTTACCTGTTTTGTAAAACACCAATAATAATGAAAAAAAAAAAAAAAAAGATGGGCCAAGAAACACTTCAATTACTCTTGCATAAGATACATACAGCATTAGTATTTAGTTGTGTAACAGCAAAGCCATTAATACACTTAAGATTGAAAGAATAGTGAGAAATACAAAAGAATCGGTGTTTTCCTTCCACAAACTGAAGCATGTTGTTTCAAAACAGTATTATGAAAATTTTTTGAGAGGCAGTAAAGTAGATGGATTAAATTGTAAGGACTTAAGATCAGAAAAAAGGACACGTGGGTGGAATTGGGCAGGAGGGCATTCAGAGAGTTGCCAAGGAGCAGGGCAGAGTTGAACAAGAGAGGTCATATCTCCTAAGTACACCTGAGATTTGATCCAAAGGCAACTGCAGACTTTGGAAGAAGGTTGCCTGGACCCACCTAAACTTTGAATCAAGTCCTCAGTATAAATGATAATCCCAAACTACCAGAAAATAAAGAATACCACACCTAAATTGGTGATTTATAGAATATATCAAGTAATGAATGTATGCCCTCCAAAAGGCTAATGTTACTGAAGGTGGTCCTTTACATATTCCATTCTGAGGTCACCTTTCAAAGACTTGAGATTGAAAAGCTAAGCTGATAAAGATCTCCTCTCAATGTTACATGAGGACTGCATATTGCTTCCAGAAAGTAATCATTTTTCAGTCATCAACAAGGTTGCTGTAGTATTGCTTTATATCCTGCTTTTGGCATAAAAAGCAAGAGACAAAGATGATAGAAAGCACCTGATATACCTGTACATGTGCAAGGAAAAGATGCACTCTCTAGTAAGTGGCTGCTTTGCACAGAATATGGGTTAGCAACAAATTTCTAGTAGCTACAATGCTTTCCATAAGCCTGTGAGGCAAGAAACATCCATCATATCCTTGAATTTTACCTCAAGGCACTGTTTAAGCGGCTATGACACATACACGTACTAGGACAAACACATCACCTCCAGCTCAAGAAGTTCCTACGTCTCAAAACACAGGGACCCAGAGAACTTGCTAAATGAAGACAGAAAAATTTATCAATCAATCAATCACTCACTCTCTGGTTGCCGTGTTCTCATATTCTTCCAAATGCACCTACTACTGCCCCCTGTCTGTGCGGGTAAACAGACCTGGTCGTAAAAGAGCAAATCAGATCAGCATCTTAGCTCTATGCATGAAAATTCCATTATTTTTTGGTTTCTCCAAGTTATTAGTAAGGATACAATAGCTCCTTTGTACGGTTTTTTTTTTCTCTCTAGCAGTCACCATATGAGTTTCTGTTCCCCCTTCAAAAATCCTGTGACCTGGATTCCCTTGCCTGAGCACAACCATATCCTCCCAATCAGGTTCCAGAGGCTTGAAAGACACCTATCCTTTCAAAATGGCCTCGGAAAAATACAGATGCAATTAGTTACTTAAGTTCTCAGTATCGTCTCTTCTGTCCTAAACTCCACTCACAATCCAAAGGATAAATCAAGCCAATGGAAAACAGACTGGAATAGGCACTAGCATCTATGTAGTCAAATGCACTGGTAAGAATCTTACTAACTTCAGCAATGCCCCTTCCTATCATAAAAAACTAAGACGGCTTAGGTATTTTCAAAGCTGGAAGAGACAGTGCTGCAGCAGGAATGAATCCACAGTTCTGTTTGGAGGAGGGCTAATTCAGAAAAAAAGCCAGGAAATGAAAGCAGTAGGTCAGAGGGTGAGCTTATGATGCAGAGCTCAGAAGAGGAACAAGTTTAAGGACTGATTTGCACTGTTCAGCTCTACTTGGAGAAAAGATAGTGCTGAAAGCTCTCGGTAGCTTGCAGTACACTGTTATCATCAAAGATTAAAATGGGAATAAATCTCTTAAGGGGGAAAAATGGTGATTTATGTCATTTGTAGATACAGAACACTTTTAGAATGCTTGTATTTTAAACAGCAGGGGAAAAGCCTTTCTGAAGCAAACTTATGACAGTTCACCCAAAGAGCACAGGTGCAGATATCAGCATCCACCAGAAAGCAGATTATGGCCTTATCAGCCCAAAGCACCCGCTCAACTCAAAATCCACCACACCCCAACAGCAGCAAATTATCAGCACATGGCACAAACAGATAACATTTATATCTGCGTCAACGTCGAGATAGAAGTCTTTCTTAAAAAGCTACCCAGCTCCCACCAAGTTATTGGGGAGAGGGAGAAGGGAGTCGGGGGGAAGAGGGAGGGAGATAGAAGCACCTTTCGGCGCCCTACCTGCTTTTGCATAGCCAATGATCCCTCCTGATGCCACCAGGGCGGCGTAGCCAAAGCCGAGCCAGTCCACTGCCATGCCGAAAACTGGAAGAGAAAATTGGGGAGAGGATCAGCACCTCTTAACCTTTTTCAGGGGAGAAAAAAAAAAAAGCAAAGCATTTTGCCGTGGCGAGCTTTTCCACGAAAAGGGCCTGCCTAAAGCCTAAGCCCTGCAGCGAGCCCAGGAGATGAAAGCGGCTTTGCCGGGAAGGCAGCCCCGGGGGCACGGGGGCACTGCCGGGTCTCACCTGCGCGGCGGCCCCGCTCCGCAGCAACCGGGGAGGAGCAGGCGGCGGAAGGGGAGGTGAGAGAGACACGCACCGCCCAAAGCTTTCCTTTTCCGGCTGTTCTGAGAGAAGGGAGGAAAAACCCCAGCTCAAGATCCTACCGAAAACCCACCCAAGAGGCAGGTTAGGGTGCGCCCCGCAGCCCGGGGTTGCGGAGGAGGAGGCGCTGGTGCCTTCCCACCTACTTGCAGAGCTCCCGGGAATCCCCCGGCGCGGCGGGAGGCGGGTGTCGAGGGTGCCCGAGCGAGCCCTGGTGCCTACAGATGACTCAATACAGACCAAGTTTTGTGTTCATGTTCAGTGAGGGGCAAAGCTCCCGCAGAACTGCAGTCGTGTGCACCCAATCCATCGCGGTCCTGATCCAGAAATGGGGTTACGTGGTACAGCTAAGAATTTGGGGTTGGGTTTTGGTGTGGCATGAGCTACAACTCTGGTTAGCCTATAGACTGCTTTAGCTTTGATCAGTAATTTCGGTATAGCTCTTGTATGGAAGATGTAGAGGGTTTCCAGGACCTCCAAATTACAGGCTAGTGCAACAGAAAAAGGAGTCTTGTGCTGTTGAAGTTATGCAACAGTGGGAGATGGGAAACATCTTGTAAAGAAAATGTTTTGCATTTTTTTTTAATCTGGAAAAATATAGATATATTTGTAACTGCCTACAAAGCTAAACTTTCTCTTTTCCGAGTGCTGAAACGGACTTTCTTAATGTAAATGCTCCTCCATGATTTTACTCCAGTTGTCCATGCACTTACCTCCCATGCACATTTGACCATATAAAAAGGAAATGTACTCCTGTAGCCAGATCCCTGAACTGAGGGGCTTCAATTCCCCTTCATAATAGAAGCCATAAAACATGAGAGGCCTGTACTTTCTGCAAAACACAGCTTTCCGTAGCTGCATTTCAAATTTCCCCATCTTTATGAATTAGTCTAATGGTCAGAAAGTGGGGAGCAGTTTAATTCCTGTTGGCCTGAGTGGTTTAAATAGGAATCTCCTCTCTCCGTGCAAAATGCCACAACCAACACATATCTAAGCTATACTGGATGGGGTTTCCTTTTCCATTCAAGCTGCGTAATAGCTATGAGGTTCAAGCTTCACTGGGCTCTGCTTTGTGATCCAGCACAGCGATTCCCCAAGAGGGGAAGCAGGAAAACTGGAAGAAATCCACAGCTGCTGGAGCTATTGAACTCACCTGGGGCTCAGCTGAGATGCTGCTCACTGAGCTGTTGTTTCTTGCAGCTATGGCTCCATCTACTCTCCCAGTGTCATGCACTCCCACCCCTTCTGACAGGGACAGCTTCCTCACTGCTGACATCTCTCTCTGCACTGCTGCCTCCCCTCTACCATTCTAAGCAGTTCCCCGAAAACTAGAATGGAAAATGTGCTGAAAAGGAAGATGTACACAAACATACAATAACAAAAACAAAGTGCCAAGTACTCAGTAGTAGTATTCACTCAAGGTATAACAAATACGGGTTTTCCCCCAAGGACTGTTCTTCTCTGTCTCCAGTTCATAAATTGTTCTGAATCTCATGAGATGCATAATTCTTTGTTACTACACAGGGACTTTGGATTTTTACAAATGTTTAATATTTACTTCTAAGTCCAAACTTTAGAACCCAAATTACGTGGAATTTTTGCTTTTTAATTCTTAAAATTATGTGCAGAGTGGATTTTTTTCCTGGTGCTTCTGCAAGCCTGCTTCTGCAGTTGTCATGACTGTGTCCATGAGCTCATGTATTTAAAAATTCAAACAATAAAAATTGGTTTAGTAGTGGCAGACATTTTGTCAAGGACATAAGCACTATCAAACAGACATAACACTTTACAAATGAAAACACTGGACACAATTCCCTTATTTAGGCTTATACTTTTTAAGTCTTATATTTACCATAGAAGCCTTATGAATTAAAAATCTGTTTTGGCACCTTTCTGTCAAGTCAACAAACCATCTGAAGTCCTATATTATTCGCATGTGTTTGTGAACACAAGCATTTAGGGTATCATTAAAATTAGAAGCTGTGTAAGCTCAAACTTAATCCCTTTAATGTTCAATTAAACTGAGCTTGCATAAATCAACTATATTGAATATACAAACAAGGGGCTCTGATCATTTATTGAAATAAGGAAATCAGTTACACAAGGTAAATATGGACATCCAAGAGAATACTGCTACTGCCACAGGAACAATTCTGTTCTGTTCTGTGTCAGAGCATAGAGCTGAACTGGAGTTACATCCTATTTTATATCCCTAAACCAGCCTGCATTCCTGTCTCCAGATTTGGCTCAATCTTTTTTCTGATTTTCTCTACTTTTTCTCTTGCTACACAAATAAGGAGGAACAGATGAAGTGAATCGAAATAAAGCATAATTCCAATTAGTCTTTGAAAACAGAAATAGTAATGAGTACTCCAGTAGTGCAGAAAATAATATCAACATGCCTTACACCTTAAAATAAAGAAAGGAAACATTTAGTACAGCTCTTTGACCTTGTTCTTGCCAGCTCAACTTTGTTTTTCCCACTGTATATTTGTAATAAGGCTTAGGATAAATTCCTCTTCCCACTGACTGAGAAGGTCAGGAATTCACTTTTTGTTTAAGTGCAAACAAAACAGATAGGTGACATTTTATCAGCATGGCAAACATTTCAAATTTTATATAATTCTTTTTTAACAACATGGCTCAGATCAAGGACTTGAAAAAATAGAGTGGGAAGGGGGAAGAAAAGGTAAAACCTTATTGATATAAACTCTTCCACCTAAAATTATGTATCATATTCTGAACAAAATGTTTCAGTCATGTGAACCATGGTGCAAAGATTTTTTAAAAACTTAAATATATTTAAGTATGAACACAGTAAAAAAGCCAAACATTGTGCTTATAAAGTCCATACATAAGTCCCCATCAAGAACTAGAAATTACAGTTTTCCCTGAGTGTATGAATGGAATGTGGTCATCATATTTTAAGTAATTTTAACATGTTCCTTCTTATGGTAGGAAAAGAAATGCAGAACAAAGGCAGATCATACCTTGAGTGAAATGAACAGTAACATTTTCAACACTAAAATGAAAAAGTGTACATGTTTTTAACAAGCATTTAAGTGAGACAAAAATGTAACTGGGACAGATGCAGCTATTTTTATTATTTTAGCTGTCTTTTTCAGAGCCAGTTAAAAAGAGTATGGTATTGTTAATAAAAATTACATATTATGAATTTATTTTTGCTTTGTTCACTTACGGAAAGTTCCCAGAATGATCAGTCAATTTATTAGGGTAAGAACATTAATTACTTTTAAACAACACATCGGGTCAGAGGTATATGTCCTGTTAGGGTTTACATTCTTATAAAAACTAGGGCAACACCAGCATTTACTTTTTATACAGGAGAGAAAGCAGCTGCCTTCATGCCAAGCTATTCTGTTTCTTTTTCTTCTTTTGCACTGGAGCTTCCAACTCTTGTTCCCCTGGAATATTTTTTCTCTTTCTTTTTGCTGTTTTAACCCTTTTATTAGTCCAAAAATCTTTGTTTCTCCTGGCTATTGATGATTTTTCATCTTCTGTTTCTGAAAAAAAGCAAGGAATTATTCACACTGACCTTTATGTCCAGTCTTTGTAGTCTAAATGGCACAGAGACTAATTTGTATCTCATTTTTAAAAAAGGGTTATAAATAGCTTTTTATTTTACAGTGGAAGGTGCCATTTATGCTAGTTTTGCCTGTGAAATTAAAATATATAAAGATCAAGTATGTAAATAGATTACAATACAGGAAAAACAACAGCAGAAAACCCAAACAAATCTGAGCTAGACTTCCTAAGTTTGCTCAGCTACAATGGCCTCAGACCTAATTTTGTTTATAGGAAAACAAGACATGGAGTTCTATCAACTGTTTATTTTCTTATCTGTCTCAAAAGCTTTGCAGTGGCTTCCTCAGTATGTTATTCCAGTAAGCAGAAAGAAAACTTAAATAAAAGTGAAAAGAGGCTTATGTTCTCCAACAAACAGATGGGCTTGAGACAGTATCAGATTGGTAAGTGTACCTGTATCACTTGCCAGCGTCATATCCCCAGCTCTTCAAAATACCAGAACATTTTCCAATGGATATAGTAGAAACCTCCCACTTGGTGTATTCCATTTCACAGTCATATTAACAATTCAAAATACAAACAGTTCTGTTACCTTGAGATGATGTTGCTGTTTTATCAGAGTTTTCTTTCATTTCTGAAGCTTGGTCAAGCCATACTGCAAGACATGTCAGCCTAGCTTTGGTATTGACTTCACACAGTAAAGATGGCCCATCTTTAATCTAAAGAAAACGTAAGATTGTTTAAACCTTATTTTATTTCTGTTTAAATTTACTGAAGTATTTGAAGTGAGAAAGCATCTTACTGCCCACCTTCACTTCATTGTTAGGCAATTGTATCACTCAGCTCTTGGAATACAAATATTCTATTATAGATATCAGGGGATAAAGTGTCACAAGCACATGTGCAGTGTTAACAGCATCAACCCACTGGAAACTACTGTATTAGGATATTCTACCTCTCAGAGCTGCACAGAGCAGCCCACACAGTGACACAAAACTTTGCCTGCAGGGAAAAGAAATCACATATTTGGTCAAAATAAATACAATGTTACACAGTAAGGTAAAGAGTTCCCCGATCACTCTGTCAGTTCTGTACAAGGGGAACAGAAATATAAGGTGAAGGGAAAAGAGTGAGATCACTCCTGCACTTACAAGTATAAAAATAATCAGAGTGGATGACATTAAAAACATTCAAATTCAGATATGAAGCATATATAAGTTGAGAAATAATTATTTGAACTATCCAAGATACTTATCATAAAACATAGTAGATCCTTTGTAACTAGGCAATAAATTTTAAAAATCTACTTCTGATTTTAAGAGGAAACAATAAACACAAGGAACTTTAAAGATAAGACATGATTCCTTGTTGAACTGTGCTACTCGGAACTGTTTGAAAATACAGGAAATAGAAGAACCCAGTACATTCATTTGAATTTTTCCAAAGGATAAGTTCCTCCCCCAATATGAACAACCATCTTCCCCTGCCCAAACCGTAGACTTTGTGTTTTTAAAAGAGTAGCAATAGTCATCAACATTACAAAAATTCACAGCAGTCCTGAACTAATTAGAAAGTCATAACATACGTAACTGATTAGATAGTTGTAAGCCTGGCTAAGTCTGATGGGAAGCATGACTTTACCTAAAGTGGAGATGAGATCTCATAATATCATCATACTTTATAGTTTATTTAAAAAAAAAAAAGTACAAAGACAAAAAAATATACAAGTGCATAAATATACGTGCTTACACATACATCTCTACTGAACACAACATAGAAGAAGATCAAGACATCCACATTTCAAGTAAAATTTCGTCAGTGATTTAAAATTAAGTCTTACAACAGAACTGTCTGCAATTTTGGTTCTCTGATACTTTTCTTAAATGTAAGAAGCAGTTTAATATACCAACCTTATCAAGATCCAGATTCCACATTTTAATGTAACCGTCACTGGATGCAGTAACAATAACATGCTGTCCTTCTCTTTCAAAACTATAAATATCTTTTATTCTGTAAAAAGTAATAAATTTTTATATTATAGCATGGCAGTTCACTTCAGAAGAGTAAGCTGAGAGAAATTAAAGATGAATAGGCAACAGTCTAAAAAATCAGTTTGAACAGAAAACCCTGAAGTGACAGGTAGGACCTTGGAACAGTGATCTGCTTTGAGTGCTGTCATTTATATTAGGAACATTTGCCTTTGCTAGGCTTATTAGGATTCAATTCAGAACTCTTAGATACTTTAAAGCATATACTATTAGACACATCAATGACATTACTGCTAATGCTTTTGTGTTTTGATGAATTCAAAGCAACATTTGGACAAATATTTGGTATTCAAAAACAGAGAGTACGCGATTTCACTCCTATTATTTGAATTGAATAAAACTGGTTTGTTTTTTTGAAGCATTCTGAAGAGTCAGAGTCAGTAAAGACTGGTTAAATACACACACACACACACACAAATACACACAGAGATTTAGAACAGTAATATTCTTAATTCTGTACCCTGTTGTTTTTGTAACAGGCATGGACAGCACAGTACTTATGCTCATACTAAAAGAAAACAGGTCTGTTTAGAATTTAGCACATAAATAAATTCACTTTCTATACTAAAACAAAAGCAAAATATGCTGACCATTACAAGCCATTGAACTTTAGAGAGGACTCAGCATTGCCATAAATATTTAAATAGTAAACAAATATAGAATACCTGTTTTCATGAGCTTTGAAGTCACACAGGCATTTTTGAGAGTTACAGCTGTAGAACCTAATCATTTCATCATCTCCAGCTATGGCAAGGATAGAATCCTTGGAATGGGAAAAAAGAAATGCAAGTGTGATCAATTTCACGTGTTTCAAACCAGTTAAATTCCCAAAACCTCTCATTTTTGTACTTACTGTAATAAATCTAAGTGAAGAAATCCTCTTCTCTGTTGTAATGGTGCCAGTGATTGAAGCTGTGTCAAGTCTGTAGATATCCACTTTGTTTGTTATCACAGTCACATACTTCTCTCCATCAGGGGACCATTTAATTATGTGTGCATCTGTACACATTGATACAGAGAATCTAAAAGTAAGAATCTTTAGAAGCTGCTAGACACTGTTTTCTACCTAGATTTAAGAAAATATTCAGAGAAAATTAAATAAACTAGAATAAACAGCTACGCTCTTAAATGTTTATTTCTGATTATCAGAATCATGTAAAGAAAAACAAACTAAAACACATTTATTTAAATGTCCTGATCTCAAATTCCAAGGTAAAAAAGTATTTACTTTAGTGATACTATGTTTTCCTTTTGCTAAATGATTATTATTAAGGACATAAGCTTACATATGCTTGCCTGCATCTGTAAAAAAGACATTTTGAAAGTTTGCAATTAACTGACTTGATTAATTCAGTCAACTTTTCTTTACACGGAAAATAAAACTATCAAATTCCACTTAATTAGTGGATTTAGATTGATAAACTCACTTTGCTTCAGGTTTTTGATAAAGGCTGATCGTCCTTCAACAAGATTCCAAGTTCTGAAACAACAACAGGTAATGTGCATTCTGGTTAAAAACAGCACAGCAAAACTGAAGTCCAATCTGCTGATATGAGGCACCCAAAGGAAGCTTTTAAGCCTCTCTATGCATTTTTCTGCCTTCTTAATGTAAGAGAAAATGATGAGTTCATATATTGCTTGCACACTATAATGTTGAACTTGTGTTATTTATTTTCTAAACCACCATTTGCAATACTGAGCCCAAATGGAGCCCAATAGCAATTTGTGCTGTTAAAATAGCATTTCATATCTCTAAAAAAGTTATCTGCAGCAACATGGAAACCCTCCAAGTGAAAAATCGCACTAAACAAAACTTGGCATTTTTCAAAAGTTTAAGCAACTTGTGTTCCAAAATGCAAACATATTTATACATCTATAAGTGATTTGTAAAGAGTCAGAGTTCACAAGAAGAAGTTATGAACAGCAGAAACTACTCTTAAGAGACTTTAAAATATTGCTGGCACTTAGAACTTCAAAAGACAACCAATGGATCTTTGAACCATTTGATAACAAATATATTTTACCAGTGTTGCACGGCCTAGTCCCAACACAGAATTGTTGCTTATAACACCTATTAAGAGTTACTGAATTATGATTCTCAGCATTCCTTCATCAGTTTTGACTCACCTTAATGTTTTATCTGTTCCGACTGACAAAGCTAATTTCCCAGAAGGATGAATAGAAAGAGATGTCACGTGTCCTCTGATAAAAACAAAACATTATTCACATCTATTATTTACAAGGAAAATAGACATGAAAATGTACATGAATATGAAGATTCAAGAAACTCACTTATGTGCCTTAATGGATTTCAGGCATTCCCATCTCTTTGTGTTCCAGATACAAATGAGTCCATCTTCAGCCCCACTCAGTAGATGTGCAGTACCATAGAACTCCAAACAAGTTATTGTGCCTAGAAATACAATTAACAATGTTGTACACACCAAACAGTTATCGCACAAATTAACAGAGAATGTACAACTTAACAGAAAAGCTTCTTCCATCAAGGCATGCCAGCTCCTACCCTAACCTTGGGAAAATCTAAATTATTTCCTAAGTATTTCTTCAAAAACCCCTCAAACTTTCTTACTATATTCAACAGTCTGATGTGCTCAATCAGCCACCCTTTACCCACACATGTGAACTCCATCTGGTCTGTTTTCTGGCACAGCAGTACTCAAACACCATGGCAGAGATGACAGAGAGCTCCTGTCAGTGATAGGAATGCTCCCACATCAAAGCCCTGCTCCTGACACACAGCTGAATTTACTGCACATGCTACTTCCCCATAATCACCAGATTTATCATACATGAGTTAAATGCAGCTACCATGCTCAGTCTAACTCCCGGATCTTTTTGGTTAATCAATACTGAGCTACAAATGACCCAAAGAGATTTATTTGGACAGCCATTAACTGATGACTGTACCAATGATATAGACAAAGGGTGCACCCTCAGCAAGTTTGCAGATGACACCAAGCGGTGTAAGTGGTGAGGGATGGGATGCCATCCAGAGGGACTTGGACAAGTTCAATTAGTGGGCCATGGGAACCCTGAAGTTCCACAAAACACAGTGCAAGCTGGTATCAGCACAGGCTGGGGGATGGCCAGATAGAGGGCAGCTCTGCCGAGAGGGACTTAGGCTTGCTGATGGATGAGAGGCTGGATATGACCCAGCAATGTGTGCTTCCAGCCCCGAAAGCCACACGTGTCCTGGGCTGCATCAAAGGCAGCGTGGGCAGCACGGCGAGGGAGGGGATTCTGCCCCTCTACTCCGCTCTTCTGACACCCCACCTGGAACACTGCATCCAGCTCCAACAGGTCCCCAACATAAGAATGATGTGGATCTGTTGAAGCATGTCCAGAGAAGGGCTGTGAAGATGATCAGAGAGATGGAACACCTCTCCTGCGAGGAAAGGCTGAAAGAATTGGGATTGTTCAGCTGGGAGACGGCTGCAGGGAGACCTTATTGTGGCCTTCCAGTACTTGAAGGGGGCTTATAAGAAAGATAGGGACAAACTTTTTAGCAGGGCCTGTTGTGATAGGACAAGGAGTAATGGTTTTAGATTAAAGAGGGTCAGTTTAGGTTAGATGTAAGGAAGAAGTGTTTTTACAAGGACAACAGTGGTACATTGAAACAGTTGCCCAGAAAGGTGGTTGATACTCCATCCGTGGAAACATTCTCTGCCAAAATGGATGGGGCTCTGCATAACCTGATCTGGTTGAAGATGTCCCTGCACACTGCAGTGGGGTTGGACTAGATGACCTTTAAAAGCTGCTTTCCAGCCCAAACAATTTTGTGACTCTATCATGTACTTTGCAGTTGTAATTCAGGCAGTGGGAAATGTACCAGGTTAACTTGTCTGGCAGCAGCAGCCTGCTCTCACACAAAAACTCTCTCTTTTGTGTGGCTCGTGTACACTTGTGACAGGACAAAGACACTGGGAAAGATGGTAGCTGGGAGTAGGCATGGTCTTGATAAACTGTCCTGATAGAAGAAAAATGGCACATAAGCCATTTGTGGGTCATAACTTCTTAACCAGATAAAACTACAAATAATTGAAATCAGCAGCAATATTTGTTGGCTAATACCAAAATAATTTTTTTTACTTCTATGCTCAAAAGCTTACCTTGTTTGTATCACCACACCCTCCTGGCTGCAACACGACCACTATTACAGACTTATTAGAAAAAAAAAATCAGTTTTCTTCTTCCAGCAAGGACCAGTTGTTCAGCTATAATTTTTTATCACTAATGTTTTCTAAAAAGAAATGCTCCCTTACCATTGTGCTGTAGCAGTGCCCCATGTTCTATCTTCTTTTTCATGTCATAGATTTGGATTGTCTCATCTCTGCTCCCAGTGACCACATATCTGTTATTCACTGCTACTGCTGACAATGAGGCAGAGTGGGCATGATGTGTAAAATCAGGGACGACTGTCCAGGACTGTAAATGAAATGCAAAACAAACAGGTCTTTCTCAAGCTTACCATAGTAAGCTTCCACTTCATTGTCCTGTAATTTTATTTTTTAAAAGCAAAATCTGAAAAAGTATATGTGTAAAACTCAGAATCACAGAATCAATTAGGTTGGTAAAGACCTCTGAGATCATCATGTCTAATCTATGACTGAACATCACCTTGTCAACCAGACCACGGCACTGAGTGCCACGTCAAGTCTTTCCTTAAAGCACCTCCAGGCACGGTGATTCCACCACCTGCCAGGGCAGCCCATTCCAATGCCTAATCACCCTTTCTGTGAAGAAATTCTTCCTAATGTCCAACGTACACCTCCCCTGGCACAGTGTGAGGCCATGTCCTCTTGCCCTGTTGCTTGTTGACTGGGAGAAGAGTCCGACCCTCACCTGGCTTCACCCTCCTTTCAGGTAGTGGTAGAGAGTGGTAAGGTCCCCCGAGCCTCCTTTTCTCCAGGCTAAACACCCCCAGCTCCCTCAATCACTCCTCACAGGACTTGTGCTCCAGACCCTTCAGCAGCTCCATTGCCTTTCTCTGGACCCGCTCCAGCATCTCAATGTCTTTTCTGAATTCAGGGGCCCAGAACTGAACATAGCACTCGAGGTGTGGCCTCCCCAGTGCCGAGTACAGGAGGAGGAATTATATTTAGCGATAAGCATAATGGGATCTTACTGAGTTAATGTGCTGTTAGGAGATTAGTCCAAAAGATTTAAGCGTGCAAACCTCCCCTTGTAATCAGTGCTGTGCTTAGACGAAGCTGTCTGTGAAAAAGTATCTGCACAGAGATAAATCCCAAGGGCAGGAGAGGCGGATTCTCTCATTTCCCATCACGGCAGGCTGCAGACACGCCTTCCACCTGGCCCCAGCCCCCAGACCACGTTCCATCCATCCCCCGCGCAGCTCTCCATCCTCAGCGCCGCGTCGGGAGGAGCGACCTCGCACCGAGGCTCCGCACACCCACGTGGCTGCCCGCAGCCCAGAGGCTCCGCAGCTCCCGGGAGCCCTCCGGGGCAGCGAGGGGGCCGAGCCTGGCGGCAGACGCTGCGGGAGAGGCCGCCCCGCCCCCGCAACGCGCTTTAAGAGCCCCGGCGGCGCCCGGAACCGCGGCTGCGGACGGGCGAGACGGTGAGTGCCGGGGCGCGCTTCCAGAGGGGCGGGCGGGGTATCTCCCTCACACGCTTCCCTGGAGGTGTTCAAGGCCGGGCTGGATGGGGCTCTGAACACGCTGGTCTCCTGGAAGGTGTCCCTGCCTATGGAAAGGAGTTGGAACTAGATGGCCTCTAAGGTCCCTTCCAACCCAAGCCGTTCTGTGACTCTATGCTTCATCCCTCCCCCCCTACTCTCCCCTTTCCCGTTACCTGGCCGGGCCGCGCGGCGAACCCCAAGAGCACCTGCTCGTAGCACCCCGCCACCAGCTCCATCCGCCACCGCGCGGCGCCGCCCCGGGGCTCCTGCCGGCTCTTCCGCCGCCCGCCCGTCCGCCGCGCTGCCTGCGCCGCTCCGCGCTGGCTCCGCGTGTGGCGTCCGGCAGTGCTCGTTCCCTGCGGGTGAGGAGAATCCTGTGGGAGCCTCCGCGGAGCGGGAAGCGCCGGAGGGAGCGGCGAGGGGTCAGGCTGCGCGCGGGGCAGCCCGCGCAGGGGGGGCCTCGTGGGGCGGAAGCGGCGCTGGCGGTGATGGCGGCGGGGCGGACGAGAGGCGTTAGTGCCGGGATCGCGAGGGAGGGGGGGAAGCGGTGGCCGGGATCGGGGCCTGCCGGTGGGGAAAAGGGGCGCGAACGGATCTATTGGGAGCGAGGCGGGGTGGGATGGGCTGGGGTGTTCGGGCCTTCCCCTTCCCGCGGGGCCCCCGCCTCCCTCAGGGCGCGCGGGGCGGGGAGGCCCCGGCGGCCCTTGGGCCGAGGCACCAGGGAACCAGCCCCTCCCCAGCCCCGGGCCCCGCCGGCTTTTATTGTTATTTCGTCGGGTCGTTTTATATTTTTTCATTACTTAATTTCTTATCGCGTAGCATGGTAAGCGGGAAGCGCGGCCCTGGCGCCAGTGTGGCCGCTTGCGGAGGGCCGCGGCCGGGTGGGGCGCACTTGTGGTCGGGCTCTTCCGTCGTGCCGAGTGGCTCGGTTAAAGAAATGCGTCACGGCTCGGGCCTGGGCTCGGCCGGGGTCACCGCGCCGGCCCCAGGAGCTCTGGGAGGCTCCCTCATCCCGGTGCCCTGACCCAGCGCCTCGTGTGAGCGAAATTAGTGCTGAAGGAGGGGGGGTTGCCCGCTGCCCGGGTGAGCGGTGTTTGCACGGGCGATTCAGGCCGTGAACAGCTTCGCCCACCTTTTTGCCCATATAAACGCAATAATGCAAAAAAACGTGGAATAAAATTAAAGGATGATATGATGTGTGTGTAATCTAGTTAAGGATGTATTTGAATTCTGGAGGTTGAAGCTGCCCCCTTGCTTTGAATGAAAGCTTGCTGTGACTGTAGATATAGTTAAGAAAATGTAAAAAAATGTATTATATTGATACATGCTGTTTTAACTGCTTTTAAAATGTTTTTGTTTTCTAGTGAAAAGGTCAAGATCGGACAGGGAGGCGTACAAAACCAGTTTTGCATAAAAGTTGGTGATAACTGACGGAAGCAGTTGCATCACTGGCCTCCTGAGAGCGCTCTGTCGTGCGTGCCATCTTCCGTTAGGTCTGCACGAGGGAGAAGTGGTAAGTTTAAAAAAGGTTACTGTGCAGCTGTGAACTCAAAAATCAGTGTTGAAAGTGTGGAGGAGTTTATGGTTCCTTTTATTAAAAACTAATGTTAGAGGAACGTTGTTATGTGGATATTTGCATTATTAATGACCACTTTTAACAGGAAAAAGTTGCTTCTGATAATTTTTTAAAATGAATACAATTACTTTGACTAAGCACATACTCAGTTTAGCATATGCTAACCTTACAAGTATATGCCTGTGTTTTAATGGCTTGTTTGTATTTGGCTCTTTTCTTGGCTTCAGAATGGCCGTGGGGATGAAGTCCATAGCTATTCTGAATAGCACCGTGCATGGGTGCTCTAATTATGGTTTATGGCTATCCTGTGTCAGGTTAGCCTAATCCATTTCAGAAGTAGTGCTCTGAACTGCTCCGCTCTGCAGGCAAGCCTTTAAGGCATTGTAGATGCTCTGTGTTTATTGTGTTACGTGCCTGTGGATTTGCTCAGCCAGGATGTAAAACATTACATAAATTCTTGCAGGGAAATGGGAATTAGAACTTCAGCAATCAGGTATCTGCATAGGAGTAACACCAGATATAAAAAAACCAGTAGTGGTGAAGGAACACCTGTGTGTGAAAGTAAATGCAGAATATTTTGCAAATGAAACTGGTTTTTACACTGATTTATTTTTGTTAGATGACTAGGGGAAAAAGCCTTAAGAAAGGGTATCAGAATCATCAAAGATACATAGCTCTTCAGGAATGTGTGTCCACTGGTGTAGTGATGGCAATAAAAGGTTGTTTGCTGTTGTTAACTTGATGGTAATGAGTGAAATGTGTATGTGGAAAAGGCAAGAGAGGGAGGAGAAAAGGTACAGAGAAAATGTTTGCTTGTACTGTGCCCTCATCCTGCTTTTATTTCTCCTATTTTTTAGCACATAGGAAGTACCACTGCTTGTTTTCACCTGCACAGTTTGTGGTACAAGTAAATTTAAATTTGGCTAAAAGAGGAAGAAGCCAGGGGGATTGTACAAAACATACTGAAGCATGTATCTTTTGCCTTGTTTTTAACTATTTTAGAATCTTCTGAATTATTGGGTTATTATGTGTAGGTATTTCAGAATTAAAGGTAAAGTATAGGAGACTTAAAAGATCTCTAAAATTTTCCAGTGCTTTGGACAGTGGGAAAATTTTGTGGTCTGTTACAGTTTAGGACAGTGAAGATTACATCTAATCATAATCCCATTGGCCATATATCTTTTTTTTATCTCCATTGTTTTAGCAGTGACAAGTCAGAACCTTATTTTCTAAGTTCTGAATTAATAACATTAAAGCATATGGTGGGGTGAATGTATTTGGAAGTAATTCATCTTGAGGATAAAATCCTTCATATTCTTTTTCTCCCCCACATTTTTTTTCAGCTGAAGGAGTGCAATAAACTGAACCTGTGCAGTCATACTATTCGAGAAAGAGAGAAGACAGTTTGAACCATGGCAAGCCAGGTAAGATCATTTAGTCAGAAATACAGGCTTGCAGTGCCTAAATGGATTCCAGAACCATACTCAGAATTCCTAATAAATGTAAAGCTGAAATAGCTAGCTTGCTCTGAGTTGGGTGTTCTTTTAGTCCAATGATTCTTCCGGCAATGTGGTAATTGGTGGCTGTCCTCAGGACACTTAATTGTGTCAACTCAAGCAGGTTGGGGATCATTACATTAAGCTTTGCAGTTTGCATTATTTGAGCACAAGTTCTTCTGAAGGACCTTGTGCATAACACTCTATGTAAGATACATGTGGAGATCTTATAGAGGAAGAACGCTAAAGCCTGCGTAAGTAAATGCTGTGGAACATCATTCTTATTTTTGGAAGACCTTGTTCTTCAGAATCTTAAGTGAAGGAGGCAACTTGTGTTAATACGGCTGTTTCCCCACCTCTTTTGTGTAGTTGCCCCACTCACTTCCTTTTTGAACTGTGGTTTTTGGGGTTTTAGGGTTTTTTTTCTTTTTTTCCTTTTTTTTTTTTTTGTTCCCGAGAGGCACTTTTTATGCCTCTTTCTTCCTGGCCTTGCGTCTGGGTTCGAGTTTTCCCTCAGCCGAGCTAGTGCCTGTTTCTGGTCTGCTTTCTCCGTACATTCCATTAATCGGCCTCTTGTCATTGTTCCTGGCCTGGGAGAGTGACTCCCTGCTGGGTAGTGAGGAGAGGCATCTCTCACAGAAGAATTCCTAGGTGAGGGGAGATAGGGACAGTGGAGATCCCTTCTAGGAAGAGTGACAGTGACAATTTTCCTGCCTCTTCATCACTCAGATTGTGCTGCGGCAGGGTTTTTTGCATCCTGGAGCTCAAGCGGAACACGGTCCAGTCCTGAAGCTAATTAACATTTAGGATTGGCCAGCATCAAAGGGCTATCTGGTTTTTCCCTAATTCCCAGAGGAAGCTGTCAATCCTTTAGCCAGCTTGACAAGTCAGGGGAATATGGCTGTTCATACAATCCTTTGGCTCTGTTATTTTTGCCAGGCGTTTTCCCCAGAGGCTGCTTTCCCTCATGGGAGGCGGAGGGAGAAATGGGACCCCAGGCTTCTTTCAAGGGCAAGGTGAATATGGGGAAATCACCTGTGGTGATGGGGAGTGGGAGGGAGGAATGTAAATGAGGCTAAATACTATAAAGGCGATTTTTTTTTTCTCTCTACAGGACTTGATGGCAAAAAAAAGAGAATGTCTCCAGGCCTACAGCTGGTGGAGAACACCACAGAAGAAACGGAAGAAAAAGAACAAAATAAAACCAGGAAGAATAGAGTTTGTCCCTAGTAGTACTAATACAACCAGGTAAAGACCTTTAGAAAGGAAAAGCTCTGACCCCTTATCTGTATAAATTGCTAATGACTGGGGAGTGCCATCAGTTATTTTAAAAATCCTGAAATGGCACACCTGGTGCCTCTACACTAAGTATTGCTTATGGAATTTTATTGCCATTTTAATAATGAAGACTTTTTCCTAGTTTCTTTCTCATAATTGCTTGATATGTGGTGTCAAAATAGTCTTAGCTCTTTTGAATTATGGCTGTAATTTAATATTTTTTTCTTGGTATTTCTGGGTGCCCTGCCCTTTAGACAACAAATAAGGCCTTTTAAAACCAACTTTTTAAAAGATTCTTTAATAAATTTGAGTCTTTGTTCAAATGCTTGCAAAAGCGGTAGAATGGACTCAAAGAAATTGAGAACTTGCTGGAATGATGGCATTGCAGTTCTGTACACTGCTCAGCAGAGTTTTGCAATTAATGCTCTCTTCGTATTTTGTCTCCTTATTTGTCCAGTAATAACTATTTGCTTGTATGTTGGGTACTTTAATACTGAAATGAGCTGTGTTATTCTCAAATGTAATGGTGGTTCTCTTACCTTTTTAAAGACCGGATTATTCGATATTTGTTGGGGAGCTGACTCCAGAAGTAGATGATTTTCAGCTCTATGACTATTTCCTAAAGAGGTACCCCTCATGTATTGACTGCAAAATAGCAACAGACCTGCTGGGATATTCCAGGTAATGCCTGAGAAAATGTGTTAATGCTGTCAGTATGTTTGTTGCTATAAGTAATATATAAGAACTTGCATTTGAACTGGTTTTGAATTCTTTTCAGAGGCAGGAAGAGAGAGATTAGTCTCTGGCATTATTTTTTAACAGCATAGATCCTTGTAGTTCTAAAACTTTATGGTTAGCTTTAGCAGTTAATGTGATTTAAGTTAACGTGTTAAGCTTCAATTTAGCCGAATGCATATCCGCATGGAAACAGTTAGATGGTGGGAGAAGGGAGAGCTCTGCATGGACATCTGTGCTGCTGTGTGTACCTACAGCAGTGTGTCCACTTAGTCATCTGCAGTACTGAGGACAAAATAATTCCCTTTTTATGCGTGGAAGAGAAGTGTAAGGCCTAGCAAATCTTAGGGGGTTGGGAGATGGAACTTCTAATATTAGTAAATAAAGCTTAGTAGAAGTTACACTGGCCAGGCAGTGAGTGAAGCAGGGATGAGTGAGTTTGCTGTTCAGAAAACACTGCCTGTAATGGACTAATTCCAGAAACTTAAAAAAAAGGGAAATCTGAGAGACCAAATTTAGAAAGAATGTTAGAGCTGTAGAGCAGTAGGAATGGGTTAACACTGATATATTAACTGCTGTAAGTGCAGAAATATGGAATCTGGTTACTTACACAGATAGCAGTTAACATGTATTGTTTCGCTGGCTTTCAGCAAGTTGCATTTTAATGCTATGAACAAAGCTCTTTGCTTCTGGCCCAAATTTTTAATTTTGTGAAAGCATCTTCTGTGCATGTGCACATGCCAGAGAGGTTGCTTAGGTAATAGAAGCTATAGCAGCTACTATTTTCCGTTTTTGTGAAGACAGAAATTGAATTAATTAGCTTTGTAACTGTTATGAATACTAGAATTTGTTTTCTCCCTTTTGAAAATTGTAGAGGGTATGCCTTTGTCAGATTTGGTGAGCAAGGTGATCAGATGAGGGCACTGCAAGACTGCCAGAATGCACCAGGTCTGGGGGGAAAACGAATCCGGCTGAGCATAGGAATTTCTAAAAGGTAACAAATGAGTTGTGCATTGATACAGTAATTCTAAATAATCGGATTCTTTTAGCTCTGCCTTTGTAAAGACTGTGGCCCTTGCTATAATGGCTGTACACGATGCAAAATCAAAATCACAGAAGCATTATGTTTTTGACTGCCTGGATTCATCAGCCTCTTTGAGGATTGCTGGGGAAATCCAACTCTTAAGTCTAGCCAGACTGTATAACTTAGGCTTAGCTGCTGTTGTGACCAGCCTTAATGCTTACAGTAGTGAAGCTGAATGCATTTGTAAGTATTTCATGTTTGGGCCTGAAGAAGGTAGAAGGGACAACAAGTGTTTGTTTTTATGTTAGGAAGCTTTTCTTCTAGGCCTTTCCCCTTGGTTTAGACAAGGTGGCACATTGTTGGTTTTAAAGTATGCTGGCAGAGGAAGGATATCTTTAGTGGAAAAATACAGAATCTAGAGGGGAAGAAGCCAAAGGAGATGTTGCTTGAACAGTTTGTTTAGAATACTACTCTTCGCTTATCAAATGATTAGGGCAGCAGGAAATTTAAAATTGATTGAGTTTGAGAGGGTTTTTTTTTTTCTGCCAGCTCAGTTCTCTCAGTCAGTTATTTAAGGCGATCCAGTTAGAGACTTGATACCAAATTTGATAAACTTTGATCCAGAATACGGACAAAAATAGGACTTTTCTATAAAACAATTTCAGTATATATTCATGAGGTTAGCATGTGTGTTCTGTTAAAAGGCTAGAAATAACAGCTCCTGCTTCTCCTTCCTGGATAATTTTGCCAATGTTGCCTCATTGCTTTGGAAGAGAAATGCCCTTACCCAAGAGAGCACTGTCCAGATTTGCTTTGACTAACTTGCTTTGAAAATGAGGTTCCAAATAAAGTTTTCCTCACTTCTGCTATCCAGAAGAATGTCAGCAGTATTTTTAGATTTTTCTTTCTACAGAGGTGGATATAGGAGAGAAGTTGGAAGCAGAAGACTGAGACATTGTGAAGTAATTTGTTTACTAGAGTAGTAAGACCGTAAAATACCTGTTTATTAGAATGTATGTGTAGCTTCACAGCAATGAAGCAAAAAATGTAATGTGGGTGTTGAAATACACACCACTAATCTATACTTGTTTCTGAATGGCTGAGTACTGTGCTCTCACAGAATCCAAATATCCAGCCATCAGAGTAGTTTGTCATTAAGTCACTTAAATTGGAAACAATTTCTGAGCTCCTTCAGTTTGTGTTCTTGGCAAAAAGCCCCAGTCTTAATTTTCTGTAGCGAAATGGAGATAGACATTGGACGCTACAAACACAGGAGGTCTGCTTGTATGTGATCAGCGAGGAAATGTCTAAGCATAGGAGATTTCTTGGAATGTGCAGCTGATTTATCCCAATCTTTTTCATGTAGTGTATCTCTGTTTTAGTACAGACTAATCTTGTTCAGTGATACTTGTCATTAGTCAACTTGAAGTTGTCCCTGGGACAGTTGTCCCTGCTCAGGAGAGGGAAAGCAGTGAAAACTAATCACCTGGCCCTTTGGTCTTAAGAACTAATGAGTTTTGTAATTTTCCTGCTGCTTTGGCTTCATTCTGGATAATGGCAGTGCTGACTTCACCTGACAGCTATGCTTTGGCAACTGTTCATGGACCAAAAACAGAGAAAGTGAAGGTAGACTTGGTAAATTGACAGGCAATGTCAGATGCTCCTCTGAAACAGATAATCTGACTTTACCCCTCGTTTCTGGAAATAACGAGATTTAATATTAACAAAACAAAAGATGGAAGGGCTAATTAAATGTTTAAAACATCAGTAAAGGTCTCTGATCTTGATAAATCATTTTTTTATCAGCAGCTTGCTTCTACAGGTACCAAAAGTACTCAAACTGAATACAAAAAAATGTAACTTGAATTAATCCATAGAAATAATTACTTCTGGCATTGGTGAAGGTGAGAGCATTTGCTTCTGTATAAACATGAGTTATTATGCTGTGATATAAAACTTAGGCAGCAATTTAGAAAAGTTTCCTTGTGTATTTGGAAGTGTGTAAAATTGTTTAACTTCAACATGGGGTTTACAGTTTTTTGTTCTCAAACTCTTAACTGTGTATAACTTCTCATGTTTCAGACTGAAAGCAGAATTCCAGCGGTACCAGTCATACAACTATAATGATTATTATCAAGATTATCAGAACTACTACTCACAGTGGAATTACGATCCTTATGCTGACTACAACTACAGCTCCTATACTCCCTATGATAGCATGCAAGCTGTTGGAGACTGCTCTTTAGGAGATGCTGTTATGGCTCCAGCTGTTTTTGAGGTAAAAATAGTACACAGTTAATTTAAAAAAATAAAAGACAACAAGTTGTATGGATGGTGTAAATCAGAGCAAAAAAAGTCCTAAAGCTGAAATCATGCAATCAGATAAGTGTGAAGGTTATATTCAGCATTTTGGATTTAAGTGCTTTAGTGCATATATAGAATTAGATATTTATACAGTAATATTTGTTCATGGATACCAAATAGCAGTTCTGACAGCAAAATTTTGTAGTCTTTCTCTCATTCTGTTTTTCTGATGTGCTTTGCTTTAAGCAAAATAAAGAATTGTTGTAAGATGATCATATCTAGGTCAGCAAGTTGATCAATTACAACTTCCAAAAGTGCCTTCCAAGCAGAACTATACTATGGTTTTCTTAAAAACCTCAACCAAACAACAAAAAAACCACCAAAACAAAACAAAAAACCCCAAACAACAAAAAAAAACCCACCTAAACAAACTGACAAAGCAAACAAAAAAACCCTAAAACTAAACCATTAAAAAGCAACAAACATCCCACAAAAAACCTTTCCCCAACAAATACCACCTACTCGTGCTTATTTTATAGTTGTGGGAGGAGGGGATGGTTTGGGAGCATAAAATTATTTTAGATTTATGATGCTTTCTGAAACTAACTATGGTTAATTTTTTTTTTTTTAGGAAGCTTCAGCTATGACTGAAATCAATGATGACCTAATAACTGAAGGTAATGATAATTCTATCACTGCAGCTTGAATTTAGCTGTACTTCTGCCCTTTACAATACAAGCCAGTGACTATTGGATAAAGAAAGAGTTATAGCTAAGATGAGGCAGGATTTTAAAGCTAATAGCGTGCACCATGTCAGGTAGAATGGGACATTGTCAACAACGCTTTGCAGTAGGCTTCTTTCCTTTGCCTTCATTCTTCTTCCAGAATGGTCTATTGGAGAATTTACTATATCTGTATTGATTCTGCTAAGATTATTATATGTTAAACTCATTAGTAGAGACATCTTGTAATAGTGTTCAGAAATTTTAATTATCCCTAAATCTCTGCTTCCTGTGGAAATACCAGTATAGTCTTAGCATTTGAATACACTAATTCCAAAAGAAAGTGGACTTGTTAGCTTTGTTAAAATTCTAGGTGAATAAACATCTTACTAGATGTATTATTAAGTGTATTAAGTCATTAAATGTACCTAAAGTACACTTTGTTAGGCATTTACTTCAGGCTTTGTGTGCAAGCCTGCCAAGTTCTGACACTTGTACTTACCAGGCTTTTATTTTCAGATCCACAGCTGTACTTGGATGTTGATGAAATGAACAGACAATTTATGGAGACAAGTGAAGAACTCTATGATGCCCTCATGAATTGTCACTGGCAACCTCTGGATACGGTCACTTCTGACATCCCTTCTGCTATTTAAGTGTCTTATATAGCATGACCGTTAAGACCAAGGTGCTAAAATTACATTTCTTCTACATTACTCTAGATCATAAGTTTTAAAGCACAATGATAGGTTGGGGTTTTTTTGCTATGCTTTTGGCAGTTTCTGTAATCTTTTTTTGTTTTGTTTTGTTCATCACTTGGAGCATCTTGAAATCATGTAAATATTCTAGAAATGTAAAGAGTTCAATGGGGTCTAAAGATAGACTTGCCTGTGTAAATAAAATTTTGTTTCTGCAAACTGGCCAGCAAGGGATTTTACTTACATATGCGAAGCACCTTCTCTTCTGGCTTGTGGAATTTAGCTGGAGGCAGTAGGGGTATTTCACCTGTCTTTGGTATGGGCATCAGCACTAGCAAGAACTAGCTCTCACATACTTCCAAGATACCTAGGCAATCTTTTACAAGCTCTTAGCATGCTTTATCTGTACAGTTTTAACATACAGAAGGGCAAACTTTGAGCTGCCGTAGCTGCAAACATTCCAAAGACTAAGGCCGATACCTACTGATAATTTTATTTTTGCCCTTCTTGTTAGTCTTCTCAACTGATGCTTTACAGCAAAGAAACTGGTGTAATATAATACATGTTCTTACACATAAAAATCCTTGGAGAAAACCCTGGGGTTTAAAGGAGGAAGAAAAACCCACCAGGAATTAAAGTATCCCGGTATCTTCTTCAACTAACTTGCACCCTATCCTAAACATCTGTTATTTGTTCAGTCTCCATGCTCAGATGTTTCATACTGATGTTTATAACATTTTAGTAGGATGACAGTTTTCAGTATTCAAGTCAAAAGAGGTTAGGGGAGGTGGCAATGAAGAAAGCTGTGCTTTAAGATAGCAACTTCTGAGTGGCTTCCTCTAAACTGTTCTTATCTGAAAGGGTATAAAGTATTTTCCAGTCATAGGGACAGCTTAAGCTCCTTTTACTACTTACTGTACCCAATAAAATAAATTCAGGCTGGAAACAAAAGAATACTTTTTGAAGAGAAAAAGGTAGAAATTGTCATATAGCTAATACATGTGAAAGCTACTAAGGCTACTCGAGGCACTTTGGTACTGCCTTGTGTGTTTTGGGGGGCAGCCTAAACCATGATTGCTAGGATGGCAGATAGGAATAAGTTTGTTTTTGTTTTTTTTCCTTTAATGACTTAATTACATTAAAGTGGTGGTCATAACCTATATGCGGTTCTTAAATGTGAAACTAATACTGCATTGCAGAGTGATGACGTGACAGAGCAGGTCCCTTCTACGTGCTCACCAGACTATCCCTCTTTTCACAGTTTCATTTCAGCTAGGATTTTTTTTTTTGTTAAGTCCCGCCCATGAAATACAGATGCTCTAAACTAGAAAGGTCTTCTGGTGTGCTATAGGAACTTCTTCCTGGATTTTGTGCATTGCATATGTAGAAGGAGAGAAAACAAGCCTGCCTCGTTTAGGCAGGGAGATTACTATCACAGTCTTAGCAGCTGTTTCTCTGCTTTGGAGAGAGCTAGTTACATAGTGGCTGAAAACTGGGATTTTGTAGGTGAATGTTTCCCTGGTAGGAACTGGTCAGTCTTTGGAGGGTGGTAGTAGGGAGATTATTAATGGGAATGTGACAGAAAGTGGAATAAATGAAGGAAAGAGAATCTGGATGGGAAAGGGAATTAGTTGTATGGCAGTATAGAATTGTGTCAGGGCATTGCAGAAGGGAGGAAACTCAAGGCAGTAGATGCAGGCCCCTGGAATTTGGATGTGGGGGTGTTAAACTTTCAGAACCATGCTGCATTTGCTGTCACTTCCGTTGTAGTGCACAGCTGTGGTGCTTGAGCTTGGTAGTACAAATCAGTTGCTAGGCAAAGGATTTTGTATCTAGCAAGCACCATCATCACAAGCTGCAAGATTATAACCCAAGCACAGACCTGGAAGCTTCCTCCTTTGAAGTGCATATCCTGCTTTGCATAGCATTACCTAACACCATACTTAAACTGCAGCAAGTAATTTGTGGAAACCTTTTATTGTGTTATCAGATGGTAAGGGTGCATGTTGGCTTGGTAGAAATACTATGGAGTATCTGCTGATTTTTGGCTTTTGGGAGGTTGATCCATGTGTGAACTATGTAATGAGGAGCCCATGTAGCTGTGTGATTTCACTTAGATCAGCACTGTGTCACCACAGCACATAAACCTCAAGGTCAGAGTCTGTAGTCATCCTATTTATGCAGATTTTACACATTAGCAAGGTCTCTCCACTCTGCATTAGACACTGTTTTCAGACATGCATGCACCTTCTGCTCTGGCCTGTAAAGTACCTGTAAGGTGAAAATACTGTTTAAGAAATGCAGTGAAAGAGGTTGTTTGGGTCATTAGTTCTGCAAACCTGAGAAATGTTGGGGAATATATGTTCTTCCATTGAGCATAGAAGAAAAGTGAGGTGAAGAAAGGAGTCCGCTGATAGCAGCCTGTGTGATACTGTTTTAAATAGCTCTCTGACTTGTTTTCTGTCTCCTGAGCCTTTGTAGTCTATCCTGCTTTCCAGTTAGGAGTGCATATATGGGATCAAGATACTGTGTGCAGCACACATTCTTTACTGTAAAGGCACGCTGAAAAAACTTGGGTGTAAGCACAAATTTGGGGAAAAGTGAGCGCATCAGAACTGCCGGCATTCATTGCTGAGACTTGTAACTGAGGAAACTTCCAGCACTGGTCCAACTACCGCCTGCATTAGTGAGCTTACACAAAGACCTGAACATGTATATCATACAGCTGCCTGCTCTCAGTTCTACAAAGAGCTGATTACGGTAGAAACATTTAAAAAAAAAAGTATTGGGAGCAATGTTTTCAACACCACGCTATTTCTCTGTGTTTTGTCTGTTTTACCCAGCTGAAATGTTGTGGGGTTTTTTAAGTCTGATGAAGGGGTTTTTTTGAAGAATATCTAGTACTGGTTTTATAAACTCTTCGTTGTACCTAGCTGTGATAGATAGTGCCTTTACCTAAAACCCACTAATTTCTTGAAGAAGAGTAATGTTTTTGTTCTCCACTTCTCTGAACAGAAAAGCTTTAGTACCATGGTTTGAGGGGCTAATGATCCTGCAGTCAGTGAACAGGGAGAAAGAAACAGGCTATAAAATGGTGAAGACTGAAAAGGGTTCAAAAAGGTTAAATGGTACTTAAGCCGTGAATGTTTCTTTTTGCAGGGATGCTCTTGGACCAACAGCTTCTTTCTAGCGCTACCTCAAAATAACTTGCAGATATAACTCACAGGGAAGATTGATCAAATGGTGATGATCACTATCATTCTGCTGGAGATATATATATATATATTTGCCTTTTGTTTTGTTTCATTTTTAATGACATTTAACTTCAGTGACTCATGTCAATAGACGTTGTTTGACTACATCCAACAAGTATTTCTGAGTCATGAGTTTCATTAAAGGCATGTCACCATATGGAAATTGTTCTAAATAAGTAAAATAAGTAAATAAAGCAGAATTTACAGAGCGAATGTAGTGTAGCTGCATTTGACACGTACGTGGAAGAGAAAATCGTGTTGATAGCTTACCTTAATATTCTTAGCATGCATAAAGAGGGAATCTTGTTTTAAATTTGTCCAGCTCCTCCATGACCAGCACAAGAGTGATTTTAGACATCCCCACACAGGTACCATTTCAGCATTTTTACTAATGAGTGTCTGTTACCAGCGGGCACAGTTTAGTCCCTTTGTAAATCTAGCTCTTCCCATCATGGAAACACATTATGCTACCCTCCCTTCCCCTCCCCGAAGTTGAAAGCTAGCATGCTGATTGGTTCCTGGACAAAATGCGTTATAAATCCAGGCTAAAATACTATTTTTTGTATTTTGATAATTACATTGATATAGATTTTGACATGCACAGTGTCGAGGCAGACCATCATCCTAAAATTAGTCAGCAGCTGTAGCACACCAGCCCTTTACACAAAATTAGGTGATTCTTGCTGGGGACTTCAAACATACATGTTCCAGGATAGGGATCGTGTATCACTGCAGATCATCCCACTGCATGTTAAATTGTATGTACAATTGTGGGGCAGGAGAGTAAGAGTGTAGCTTATGAGGAGAAATACCTGGAAAGTTACTCCACCCTGCTGGGAATTGGGTAATGGTTATCTAATGTAGATAATGAAAATGGGACAAAGAAATTAAGGAGTTAAGTCATGTAGGAGAGCTGGGAAGACACCGATGAGGTTCAAAAAAAGCCAGTATGAAGTAGAGATGGAACAGTACAAAATTCCCCAGTAACATTTCTTCCAAAAGCTGTTCCTCCTCTGCAGCTGCTGCCTGTTTGCATTTCTGCATACTGTCAGAATCACCCTTGTTGTTTGAGCCCCCCCGTAATTCCCTCCCACACCTCTCCCAGTTCCACACACTCTTCCTTCAGTTGTGTGCTGGGATGAATGCTTTTATTTTTGGTGGAAGGGATGTAGTGTGCATCACGGCTCTGTTCTGAGTAACGTTTTAATTGACTCGTACGTAGGGAAGGTGCTTGTGATTTTCTGCACTGCTCTGCTCCATCGTTCCCAGGGCAAGTCGATGCTAAAAATAAAATGTGAAACCATAGATCTTTCTCAACTTTACTTTCAGTAGAATAAAAAAACAAAACACATTTTTACACATTTTAACTTTGTAATAGGAATGCACTCTTCCTCACGTTTTGAGGAAGTAAAAGCTGTGTTGAAGCTATTTCCTCCTACCTCCTTTCCATATGCCAACACTGCGAGATGAAAAACCTGTACCTTGCTGTTTCTCTTGGCTTACACAAACCCAATCGCTAGTGGCATCCTGGGGGAGCACCGCGGACTTCCCGGTGCCGTTTTTCCTGCCGCATTCTCCACGCTGCTCCTCGTCAGGGACAAGGGAACACTTCCCCCCTCCCCCGCCGCTGTCCCGTGGGGGAGGTTCAGCGTGGGTAGGTTGTGTCCCCGGGGCAGAGTGTCGGGAGGATGGAGCCAGGCTCTGCTCGGTGGTCCCAAGCAGCAGGTCGAGAGGCAACGAGCAGAAACCGATGCACAGGAAATTCCACCTAAATACGAGGAAAAAAATTCTTTACTGTGCGAGTGACCGCGGACTGGAACAGGCTGCCCAGAGAGGTTGTGGGTTCTCCCTCACTGGAGAAATTCAGGAACTGTCTGGATGGAATCCGGTGCCNGTGCCATGTGCTCCGGGACGACACTGCTTGAGCGGGAAGCTTGGACCGGATGACCGACTGTGGTCCCTTTCAACCTGGCTCAGGCTGTGAAGCGCCGCGGGAAGAGGGGAGAAGGCGGTGCAGTCACCCGCGGCGGGACTCCGGCACAAACCTCCGCTCTTAGCCCTCAAGGCGTCCCTGAGCTGCGCGTGCGGGTGGCCATTTTCGGCGCACGTCCCTTTGCGGGTCGCGGCAGATCCCAGCGAGCGTTTTTCCCGCGCAGCCCGCCCGGCCCGGCCCGGCCCCTCCCTCCCTCCCGCTCCCCTTGGAGCGGGGGCGGTGCGCGCGCGCGGGGGCTGTCGGGCCGTCCGCCCGGCGCCGCTTGTGTGACG